>JAOVVB010000037.1:30321713-30332161 GCA_028570985.1 Heterobranchus longifilis | reverse complement strand
AATTGGCTACGACTAATATTGGGGAGAAAATCGGGGGAAAAAAACAACTATATATATATATAAAGAAAAAAAACAACAAAAGGTTTTCTTTTGGACACAGCTGTTTAGTCCCAGTCCTGTAAGTCCCATGGTGTGTGTACGAAAATGCTCTTATTTTCACTGTTATACACAGATATGGTTTTTAACTGCTGATCTTTTTTTCCACCAAGTGTTTCCGTGATATCCATTTCCAACCACATTTCGTCCATAAAGTGGACAGTCCAGCACTATCCTTACAGGTTTTGATAATGGATGGATGAAGGTTTCTTAACCCAGCTTCAGTAATTTCAAATTCCCTTAGTTGTTTTCTTTCCTGAAACCCTTCTCACCTTCAAAATGTAAATAATAACAATAAAAAAAAAACTGAACAGATTTTCGACTCAATCTCTGTTGCTTATACTTTGTAAGATTTCTCATCCACCCTGGACGGGGTGCCAACCTATTGCAGGGCGTAAATACACACATACCTACTTTTAATCACTTTATAACACGTACTGTACTTTGGAAGGAAACTGGCGCGCCCACGGAGAGAACGTGCAAACTCCCCACACGGTCCTGGAGCTGAGATTCGAACCCCTAACCCTGGAGGTGCAAGGCGACAGCGCTGACCACTAATCTACTGTGCCGCCATATTTGGAACTGCATTTGGAATATGGAGATGTGTCCCGGGTTTGCAGTAACCGAAAGGATTTGAACGCGTTCCAGCGTGGTTTCAATTCTGCCCAGGCTAGGAAATAACAACTTTACAGCTTGCCCTTCTCTAAAACCCTCTTGCGCTTATTTCCGCTGCTGCTTTTGGCCCCTCATATTCATCCTCAAGTTCTCTCGACTGTAACTTTTTTTTTTTATTTTTTATTTTTCTTTCCCCCCAGAAAGCTCAGTCACCACTGAGGTCTTTGCTGACTACATGCAGTAATTTGGCTTGACTAAAATAAGTGTTTCTGTAACATCGGGTGCTCCAAAAAAATGTTAACTCCTGCAGCTTGTTCCTCCAGGGGGATTTTTTTGGGCCTCAGCACGAACCTCCTCACACGTGCAGGAATGCTTACACCTGGCAATAAAATAGATCCCTACAGCCAAACCTAATCGTGGGGATTTTTGGGTTCTAGGGTCATTTGAGGATGCAATTAACTCAGTAGTGTATAATAGCACTGCAGTGCACAGCGTACAAGGCCGAGTGATTTATTTCCTTTTTTTTTTCTTCTGCTATGATATGAAGATTATTTCCTGCCAAAAGTATTAGAGGTCGCCAGCTAGAGCTTTAAACTGTTTACACGACATGCCACGGTTCGAGAAGTAGACATGGCTACGAGTCAGAAAATGTCTCCCTTAAGATTTAATCGGGACTGAAATGCAATTTAAAGGGCCCATAAAAAAGGCGGCTCACATATCAGAAGATGACCTCATTAACACTGGCCATGGCATGTTTGATGATGCTGCATGGACTGAAAGTCTCTTGGGATTTATGTTAGATTATAATATATTATATTATGTGACTAGTCTGTTAAGGGGCACCTAGTATGCAAAATTCACTTTTTAAGACGTTTGTAGATATTTTGATTGGACAAAAATACATTTAAGGCAAAAAAAAATTCTGCTTTAAAAAAAAAATTGCTTTTATATATATATATATATATATATATATATAATTTTTACTCACTCATCGTCCATCCCGCTTTATCCTTTATTCAGGGTCGTGGGGGGCCTGGACCCTAACCCAGGAGACTTAGGGCACGAAGCGGGGTACACCCTGAACAGCGTGCCAATCCATCACAGGGCACACACACATACACACACATCGTCACACACTACAGGGAATTTAGGAACCCACCAAGCACAGAGAGAACAAGCAACCTCCATGCACACAGATCCGAGGTGGGAATCGAACCCGGACCCTGTAGGTGCGACGCCACAGTTCTAACCACTCACTCACCGTGCCTATTTTATTTCAACTTAACCTTATTTTAAAGGTTAAAATCAAGTTTACTTATAAAAAGTTTATTAAAATATTTAACACTGGACCCAAAAAAATAAAATACAAAAAATTTGTTTGCAGAATTAAATAAAAATAAATAATTGTGCAATACTAGAGGAACATACCAAATTTAGATTTTAAATATTAATAAAAAATTTTTAAAAATTATAGTTTTATATTTGGTTATTCCATTATGTCAAGTTGTGGGAAATAGAATACAAATAATGAAATTTACTTTATGACTTATTGCATTCAGGCCATTTTCCTTTTTCCTTTTTTTTTTAATTTTATTTTCACTGTGACACATTTTTCAACGGTTCCAATAACTTTATACATGGGTCTGTATAATAAAACACACCATCCTGCCGTTGTTCATTATGGTTTTGGCCTCAGAAAGGCCTTTTTGTGCGCATAGTGTTGTGTTTGTTCGTTCTCTCGCATGGGACAAATAAAATAGCGATCCAAAATGAAGGACACGAGCGGGGCTTTAATATCCAATAAAGCAAGATGATTAAGATGGTTTTATTTCCATGGTTAATATGAAGCAGTTTACTCAAGGGACCTCATTTCCTCAAAACCACTTGAGGGCCCGGTTAATTAGGTGACGCTGAACGGGGTGAAGGGACTAAAACACAAAAACATGCGCAGTGCTCGAGGACGAGAACTCCGGTAATGTATCGGCTTCAATTATCATAACCCAGACGTGGTATAATGGGATTTTTATGTCTCCATTAATCTCGACTGTCAGTTATAGTAGCTACCTCCTTGGGGGTTAAAAGTAATACAATTAGATTCTAGATAGCATAATGAAAATAATATAATAATAATAATAATAAATATATCTATTATATTACCTTAAACCCCAGGTGATTGGAGGCCTGCATTAGGACAAGGCGTGTACAGATAACCAGTACTTTCCAATCAGTGGTCCAATGCGGTAACCACTCAGCTACCCGCTGCTTCAACTACATTTATGGCAATCCAGCGCCACTTAGGTTTATATCATTGCACATACAGTATGAGCAGTTGAGGTTAAGAATGGTTAGGTTCCTTGTTGAAGGACTCAACAATGTCAAACTGAGGTTTGAACCCCTGACCTCCTGATCAGTGATCCAACGTCTTAACCTCTGAGCTACCCCTACCCAACAATATGCACAGGTGGTTGCGGTCAGCACTGAAAACCCTTCGGCATCATCATCTCCCACTGTTTCAATTACTAGAGCTGTGCGGATAATTCAGTTGTGCATCCTAGTAGATGTTTTTATTGGTCTATTCGATTAATTGCCATTTCAGTGTTTATGTAAATGAGCTACTGCTGAGACACACCCCTCAGAGAACAGCGCAGGTAAGCAACAAGCCAGAGGCGGGTATCTTCTTATATGATGTCACAATAGGGGGAAATAAAATTGGTTTGTTTAAGCCCCCGGCTAAAATAAAAAGTAGAACAAGGAATCTTTGTTTTTTGTTCTTTTCTTATATTTTTGGGGTTTTTTTCCGCTTTTTTTTTTGGTGGGTCTGTACATGTGCACTGGAGACCCATATGAATGTCTAAAACGACAAAAAATGTATAAAAGGTTCCCTTTAAGTGGTCAGAAATTGAAGAATGTTTTGACAATATGCCATAGCTATTGCAGAAAATCCCAAACTTGCTGTAAAGTACTTGGAAAATACTCTTGTTTTGCAAGATTATGACGTCGACGTTAAAATTTATAGGCAGTTGATGCAATACCTCCCCCGATTGTACTGCCGTGTGGAGCAAAAGATTAGCAGGAAGAAAAAAAAACGATTATTGCATTGTATGAGACATGACTCACTCAGTTTCCTCACAGCCTTTATCTCTTTGATGAATACTAGCTTGTGTGTGTTTTAATGATCACTTCATGCTGCATCGCTATGAAACCATTACAGTTTTAGCCTAGTTTATCATGTGAAAATGTTCAAACCCATTCCACCCCTGGTGTGTTCCTGTGACTGCGTGAGTCATCCCAGTCCAGGATTCCAGTGGATTAAGCGCTTACGAGTCCGTCTCTGTTTACAGTTAAGGTAAACCGATCCTAAACATCGGACGGTTGTGTCGTGAAGTCCCGAAGAGAAAGGCCAAGATGATTGATGGGTGGGTGCATGGGTTTAACACACGATCACGTTTATTGGCCAGCAAGCCTCACTTAAAAGGAATCTGACTTGGCCATGGCGCAGAATATAAAAGCAGTTTAATGGCCTCCAGAGTCGGAGGCTTTGCTCGATCATCAGGACATCGTGCGGGAATTTCAATTCAGATGATACGTCCGCGACGATCAGCGGTCTAGCAGCATAATCGGGCCCGGCGTCTGGGTGCATAGTAGTGCGCCGTTCATTAGGGTAATTGGGTGGGAACTGGCAAGAGAACTGGGGTGATTTTAACACCTTAGTAGAAAAGTGCAAAGTCTTTCAGAGCTTAGTGTTATGCGCATCAATTTGAAAGAATAAAAAACATGATTGCAGTTTTACAGTAAATAATTGGTGCACCGTGGTCCTGCAGAAATGACGTTCCGTTCCAGTGTATACAAGCTATATCTAAGAATAAAAACCCACTTGACTAATTATAGACTTCTGACTTCTGACTCATTCTGCGCTTGTCTTTTATCCATCCATGTAAACGCTCTTTCCGATCTATATGCCTTGCATGTGTTTTTTTTTTTTTGCCATGTCAAACTAGTCCAAATATCCTTTGGTGAATCATTTCAAAGGGGGTGAAAGTTCCTGGTACTTCAAGTACTTTTTTTGGGGGGGCGTGAGGGTTTACCAGTTTCACCAGATGTTCACCACTGTTTTTATTGTTCTTATTTTGTTGGCAGATACTGTAGTTTTGATTCTTTCTTGGTTTATTAGAATTTTTTTTTTCTTAACAGAAAAATTAAAGCTTGCAAAAAACAAACCAAAAAAAATTGCAAAATATGTCCAAAGATAGGTTTAATCATATACAAAGGGTGTTCAAGTCAAACTGGGACTTTTGATTGTGCAGAATAACAGAACACAGTTGTGAGGGTAAGAACTGCCTTCATGTCTCGATATAATCCGCTGCTACACTAATGCACTTATCCCAGTGTTCCACTAGCCCTTGGATAGGTAGAACGCTTTCTCAGTACGCCAGAGCCATGATCAGACCGCCTGCTGCACGTCTGAAACACTGGCCTCCCAGGAACTCCTTTAATGGACCAAACATGTGAAAATGGCTTAGAGCGAGGTCAGGACTGTGGATCAGGCGTTCCACAATACAGAAACGAATACACTGGGCTTAGACCGAACTCGACCGGGATCGTCATTCACAGACATACAGCATCATCGTGCTGTGCTTGAAGTCTTCTGTGATTGTCAATCATCTTAGCACCTTAATTCACGAGAAATCTCTTAGTTAACTAACAAATTGAGTTTATTATGAAATAGTAGATGAATGTGAATAGATTCAAGATTTTTTTTTTTTTTGCAGTGCCTGTATTGAAAAGTCCATGATGTCATTTTGCATGCAACAATTTACAAGCAAGAAATGTAGTCAGTTTGGAAGACAATGTCCAATTTAGATAAAAGGCAGGCATTTCTTGCGATGCGAAAATTCCAGTGGAGGACATGTCTCGAGCATAATTTGCAGTATGTGCAGGATGTAGAACGCACAGACTATTGAACGTAATTGCAATAGACTGTGAGTAATAGCTGTCTAGCGCTACATCGAGTGGCAGAGTCTTATAAGATGTAATAGCTGTAATAGTAGGGTGTAAAAGAGGGAGGTGAAAGATGTGGAGATATAAGAGAGGAAGTGAGGCTGTTAGGGCTGCGTTATTATAGTCGACTCTAATCTCTCAACCAGACATTTAGGGTTTGGCCCGTTACTAGACGAGCTGCTGAGGATCATGTTCTTTCCTCGGTCTGTCCCAGTTTCAGTAAGAGGAGGAGTGGCTGCTTGAGTCATGGACATGATGTGATGTTGCTGTTGCCAGGACTTTTTTTTTGAGTGCCAGAAAATGCTCTGCAGAAAGCATTGTTGCATGAGCGAAGTGTATAGTGTGTTCCAGCCCAGTGTGTATGGTTTATGGTGAAGTCGTAGTGCAGCACACGTTCCTTCATAGCCTACGTAAAATTGCACTGCATTCGAATTAAGTGTCTTCTAACGGTTTGAACGTAGACGTAACTAATAACATTAAAGTAAACATCAACATGGTCATATGGTTCAGAGCATTTGCACCAAAAAGGATTTCGTAATACTGATATTTATGATCTGAACTTACTGCATGTTGAAACATCATAGCAATATGACTTTAACTCTGGCGTGGCTGTTAGTGTCAGACAGGCTGATTGTGTTTCTGCACTAAGTACCTCTCATCCCTCCCCTCTGAGAGAGCTCGGCCAATCAGCTCTCTCTCTAAACCTCCGGCTGCGAGAGGTTACAGCATCACCCGGGAATCGAACTCGCGATGTCCGGATGATAGGGCGAGCACTTTACCACCGCGCCACTCGGACCTCGTATGGTGTATCTTTACAGCGTCGGAACATCCTCCATGTTAAAATTGTAAAACGGTATCTTTTGCACTTAGTTGTTAGAACTAATGCGTGTTTCCAATAAATAGTACGTTTGTCTGATTGCACAATGTTGTTTTTGGGTCCAAATGATTTGTATAAATCAGTTGTAAAGCGTTTTGGTATTGGTCACCTTCCCATGAACATTCAGTTACACTGGGACATGCGAAGAAGGAATTTCATTCATGTGATTAAAAAAAAAAACTGGCAGAGCTAGCATTAAGCATGTGACCGACGGTTAGCTTAATTAACAGTTTAATTTTAAGGGCCCAATTCCATGGCACTGTCATATAAAATTTTGACGAATTTAAGAAATGTAATGATGGCACAGGACGAGAAGCTAACGTTAACGCTAATGTTAATCACTAGCGATGGGGGGAATCGATTCCGTTATGAATCGGAGTTCTTTTGTGTGTCGATTCGCCACGAACTCTTTTTTTAAATAATTTATTTCATTTGTGATATAGATGCACCAGTCATCTCCCCAGCCGAGACATGACTGATCACGCTGGACATGAGGGCAACAGAAACACATTTCTTATGGGGTTACGTTATCAAAAGTTGGCCGCATTGTCTGCGAGTAAATTAGGCCCGAAATCCACTCATTACACACTCTTACACCAGTCTCAAAACACCACGTGCGTTAATTAGTCTTAAACGTGCACATTAGAGAAGCGTGTGCTCACAGTTGCTTGGCAACTTTGGAGGCATTTGAGACGGTAAAACATCATTACTGCTTTATAATCCTATAAACTATTCCCACACTGCCAACCCATGTGGTAGGAGTGAATTATTTGCTACGTTTGTTTAGAAATGATAATGATGGTGGATGACATAACGTGCTGCTCAGTTAAATGTAGCTTTTCTTGTATTTGTAGTTATTTCGTATTGTTGACATGCCGCGCTTGATTTATAAGTGAGAAAACTCGTGTTATAAGGAATAATTACTCATGCTCAATTCAAAACGTTCGAGTTATGTCTCAACTTAAAATTGTAAGGAAAAAAAAATTAATATTGAATATTTATAAAATCGTGATACTTACAGAATCGCAATGTTCATCGAATTGGCACCGAGGTATCGTGATAACACCGTATCGTACCATCGTGGTGACTGATTCTCATCCCTATTAATCACTCATGATCAGTGTTGGGTGTTACAAAGTAACGCATTAGAGTACACGGATTACTTTTTGGATGTAACGAGTAATCTAACGCTTTAGGTCCGCCATTAAGTACTCAGTTATTTAGTTACTTTTTCAAAAATGTAATTTATGTAATAAGTGAGCCAGACAGCAGTCATTCCGTTAGTGTGTGTGTGTGTGTGTGTGTGTGTGTGAAAATTGACCTCCAAGCCCCGCCCCTGATAACCCTGCTATTACACCTATGCGGTTTAACTCGCGGTGAGAAGCGGTGTTAGGCACCGTGAGCCGCGGCGTGTGACCGTCCGACGTCTCGCGAAGTTCTGCGAGAGCTTATGCGCGGAAAGATGGAAACCCTAATCACAGCGCCAAAACTCGCGGTGAATCATGATGAACCGTACTTGCGGCCACCGCGCAAAACCGCGTAGGTGAGATAGGGGTATTAGTAGTTAACAGATTATGGGCCAAACTTGGCTGAGTGATGATGGTAGAATAATTATAAAGGTCTTGACTAAAACAACATGCATGAGGAATCACAAAGGAGTTTTCATTTTCCGCAATGGAAAAGTACTCGAACTAGTTACTTTTATCAGAAAGTAACGCTGTAATGTAACTGATTACTTTTTAATGTAGGTAACTTTGTAATGTAACACTGCTCATGAGTTAACCATTGATGCTAAATACAGTTTACAAACGAAAAATTCCGAATCTACACCAATCAACACATTTCATACTGTTGTCACGTCGTGAGCTGAGATCGGTCATTCACACCTCACGCTGCAGTTTACCAGCTGTAAAGCATATAGTTAAACATCCCGGTGCTGTAATACTCTATATCAGCACTCAGGGAATGTCTCTTGTCCAAACAGAGCTGCCTGTTGTATTACTCTTGATAGATTCCTCAGTAGTGTTCGGGTGCTCAGGTCCTCGGGTCCTCGGGTCGCATACACTTCATCTCTTTTTGTTTCACAAAGCCAGCGTGGTCTATAGTCGTGAAACGTGAACGCCGCCCCTCCCCCACACACACTAACATCCCGAATCTCAGTGTGTTATGTCTGGGGTTTGATGAGACGTTACCTCATTTCACGCATTTTCACAAACGTACATTCAGCTTCCGGTTCGATTTGATTTCATGATGTTATGGTTCCTACCGTGCACCTGGACACATGTGTCCCTCCGTCTCTATCTGCACCATCATCACACACACACACACACACACACACACAATGTTATCACCTCTACTGTGATGAAACAGGTGCGGCGCAAAAGAAAAGACAGCGAGTAGCATTGCATCCATCTTCCATCACACACACACACACACACACACATGTACTACCGTTTGTGTGTGTGAGATATGATTAAAGTTTTGATTTATAATGTATGAACAGTGGCGTGATCATTGTACGCACACATCTGTCATTAATACGTAATGCGCCTCGGCTCAGGTCGACTCCTTGACAGTGGTTTCCAGGACAACAGGGGTCATTTAGGGTCAACACCTTTTTAGGGAGCAGATGGGAAGGGGAAGAGATGGAAGTGTGTGTGTGTGGGTGTTGTGTTTGTGACTGTTATATCAGTGTTCCTAAAGGTATATTAATATCTTGTTATTAATTAATTATTTTTTGATCCTCCTCTTTTCTTTTGCTTGTCTTCTATTTTCTTTTGATTCTCTTCTGTTTTTCTTCTCTCTTCTTTTCTCTTCCCTTCCGTTTCTCTCGTCTTCTTTTTCTGGTCTCATCTCTTCTATTTCTCGCGTCTTTTGTTTTTCTCTTCACTTTTTTCGTTCCTCCTCTTTTCTTTTGCTTGTCTTCTATTCTTTTATCTTCTGATTCTCTTCTGTTTTTCTTTTCTCTTCTTTTCTCTCCTGTTTGTTTTTTCTTTCCTTTCATTCTCTTCTGTTTTTTCCTGCTTTTTCTGATCTGATCTCTTCTATTTCTCTCGTCTTCTGTTTTACTTTTGTTTTTCTCTTCACTTTTTCTTTTTTGTTCCTTCTCTTTTCTTTTGCTTCTCTTTCATTTTCTCTTTTGTGTCCCTTTTCCTGTTTTCCTTTCCTTCTATTTCTCTCACTTTCTCATTTTATTTCTCATCTTTTTGTCTGCTTTTTATTATGTTTCTCTTCTGTTTCCCCTCTCTGCTCATTCTTGTCTCTTCTTTTCCTGTCTCTTATATTTCTCTTGCCTTCTATTTCTTGTCTCTTCGGTTTCTCTTCTCTTTTTTTCAGTTTCTCCTCTGTTTCCTCTTTTTTTCTTCTTTTCTTGCTTCTCTTCTGTTGCTCATATCCTCTGCTTTTCTCCTCATCTCTTCTGTCTCCATACTTTTCTGGATCTCTTTTCTTTCTCTTCTGTTTTGCATCTCTTGTCTTTCTGTTCCCATCTAATTCCCACATTTTCATTCCCTGCTCTTCTGGTTTCCTTTTTTTTGTTGTTGTTGTTTATCCTCTCCTGATTTCTTCTCATTTGTGTCTCGTCCCTTCTCTTAGCATCCCTTTTGATTATTGATTCTCTTCTCTCGTCATAACAGGGTGGTGAAGGAAGAGATATCGGACGATAACGCCAAGTTGCCATGTTTCAACGGCCGTGTGGTGTCTTGGGTGAGTGAGTGTTCAAGCGAAACCTCACAACACACACACACACACACACACACTCACAATCTCTCTCTCTCTCTCTCGCTCTTTCTCTCTCTCTCTCTCTCTCTCGCTCACTCTCTTTTTCCTCACTTTCTTTTTTTCAGCGAATCAGCAAACCTTT
>JAOVVB010000037.1:30264181-30274271 GCA_028570985.1 Heterobranchus longifilis | reverse complement strand
GTGGTTAGCACTGTCACCCTTCCACCTCCACTGTTCCGGTTCGATTACCGCCATGTTCTCCCCGTGCTTTATGGGTTTCCTCCAGGTACTCTGGTTTCCTCCCACAGTTCATGGATTTGATCGATTTGGGACCTTGTCCAGGGTGTACCCCGCCTCATGCTCTAAATCTCAGGGCACACACACACACAGACACTCACACTCTCATTCACACTATATGGGCAATTTGTGAATGCCAGTCAGACTAATCTGCATGTCTTTAGACTGTGGGAGGAAACCGGAGAACCCAGAGGAAATCCACCAAGCACGGGGAGAACATATAAACTCCACTCCATGCACACAGACCTGAGGCAGGAATCAAACCCGGACCCTGGAGGTGCAAAGCGACTGTGCTAAGCTACCGTGCTGCCCATTTGGGATATATTTATTAAAAATGATAAATTTACAGTATAATGATATCGATTTAATGATTTTATAATGCTAAAACATGGACAATAAACTGCTGACACACACACACACACACACATCATTTCATTTCATACTTCATGTTTCACTCATACAATTTATACATTTTATATATATTTCTATTTTTATTATATTTTATTGTAACTTTGGAAATCTGTAAATTTGTTGATTGTTCATTCATCTCAATTTTAAACTGCAATTTCTGTTTATTTGCAGTAAAATCTCTCTATATTTCTATTCTGTCTTATCTCTCTGTTTTTAAGCATTTCACTGCACATTGTACTGTGTATAGTTGTGTACGTGACAAATAACATTTGAATTAGATTTTTATTATTATTATTTCTGCCATTTCTTTGTTTTACTTCAGAGAAGTCGATCGCTTCTGAGAAACACATTTCAGCTTATTTTACTTTTGTTTGTTTGTTAGTTTAGAGAGTTTCCTTTAGACTCAATTTCACTGAGAAGACCCATTCACTCATGAATATTCAAAAGCAGAGCCCCAAAATTCATTACTATTCATGAATTGACTCACATACATTCTGAAATAAGGCTGGACCGAATGACAAAATATGAAGCAAAAGAACAATGGATGCAGGAAATTCCCAAAATCGGAAGCATGTAAAGGCCTTTTAATAGAAAAATCCTCTCTGGATGACTTTTATAATGATATTTATAATCATTCAGCTAAGATTTGCTCATGTTTATGCTATATTTCTCTTTGACTGCTTGTTAATAAATAAAAAAAGGATGCAGCAGTGCTTTAGTCCTTCATCCTGTCCAGCTCTCTCTCTCTCTCTCTCTCTCTCTCTCCTCTCATCTATACGCTCTGCTCAAACAGATCAGATTCCAAATCCATCAATGCCATCATACATGCCTTTTAACAGACTGATACCTAATTGAGCCGAGTCCCTGCCGTAATTTGGTGGAACTGGATTTTTTTATTCACATTGCATTCTGGAAACAGGAGTCTGGAGTTTGCCGTGTCTACTATAGTGTCCACTTTTCCCACTGAACATTTTTGTTTTCTTGAGGCATTAATGAAACCATGTTATTTTTTTGTCCTAATGAACATCCATGTGCACACAACCAATAAGTTTGCATGGAAATAAAGAAAATACAGCATCGGCCAAGAACTGATATCACTTAACAAATCAATACCATTTCAATATAGGGTTTAATTGTGGACTCAGTCACCTAAGTAGTGTGTGTTTTTGTGCTCCAGTAAATTAGATAGTTATTACTATGCTCAGTTTAAGGACAGGCATTTTCCACACCAGTAAACCCTTTTTGGAAATCAGCATATTGTAACCTGCTGCTCCAAACCTCAGCAGGATATATGTTGATTCATTATTTAGTGTCATAAAACCCCAGGGAAAAATCAATAGCTTCCAGTCATACTCGTCCGCAGTCACGCTGTCCTGAAAGAAATGTGCTGGGAACATTAGAACTTGAGAAAGCAGTTGGAGGATCACTGCAAATTAATATGGCATTCAAGCATTTCAAGCATTTGTTTCTACTATCAAGCACTATGTGTAAGACATGAGGCTCGCATAATCAAAGATCATCACAGGCTTTTGAGGATTCATTCATAGTCTTGCTGTGGCAGGAAGTGCAACCTTTTTTTAACAAAATGAAGTTATCCATTGAAGGTTCTTCACGACTGGAGCGAGTTGGAAAGAAGGAAGAAAAGGTCACTAGAAAGAGGAGAAGTGAATGTGCTTTTCTTCACATGTGGGTGACAGATATTTCAGCTCTTACGAAGTGATCTGCAGCTGGGAAAATGAGGACTGAGGCTTGCAGCAGGGATTTGGGTTCAACATCTGGGCGGCATTATTTCAGTGCCTCGCTTCCTTTCGGTAGCTCTTCTGCCCCGTTCAGTTCTTTAAGCCTCTTTCATGGTTACGACTTTTTATGCTCTGTATCTTTGCCACCCTCTATCCCCCACCTTCCCAACCCGAGGTACATATCTAGCATTGCATTTATAGTTTGTTTTATGAAGAGCTCTGCATTTTGTCTAGTAACATTTGTACAAAAAATATACCGTTACGTACTGTAGGTGACTTGTTAGTTAACATCAGCTAATTAGTTAGTTTACATGCTAATGACTGATGCCCTGGTGTCCATGTCTAAGATCGTAAAAGGGCCCTGTTTGTCACTGTCGCTGTTAAGTGATCAAAGGATGAAAGGGCGCAGATGAAAGAGAGGGATAGTGGAACGAAAATAACGGGGAGGTGTTGCGGTTTGAACTTGAGAATGTTACATGCACTTATTCAGCAAATATCAGCTTTTGGATATCTGCACTCCAGATTGGCACTGAAATGCAAAGATGCCAAATTATACAGTTTGATCTTTTCAATTGTGAGTCAAAAATGATCCATAGTCTGGCTGTAGAATTGATTTTAATTTACTTTTAAAAATTAAAAATATATTTTTTGACACATCCTCGCTTTTTAATAGACTTTGAAAAAGCTTTCATATTCCCTCATTAGTAATGTTTTACTCTGAGCCATGAATACACAGCGGTCTTCATTTTTCCATCAGAAATGAATCTTCGTCCTCTTATGGCTGCTTTCAGGGGATCAAACGGGTGAAGGTCTGATGGAGCAACATCAGGACTATAGGGAGGATGCTTTAACACCTTAAAACAAAGTTTTGGCAAAGTGTCGACAGTGTGGGCAGAAGTGTATGGACATGCACTGTTATGCAAGATCACAATACCTTTGGAGAGAAGCACTCTGTGTTTAATCCGAAGTTCTTCGATAAGCTTCTCGCTGTAACGAGCACTGTTGATTGTTGAACCTTTTTCCTGATAATGATTCAGCACTGGCCCTTGAGAATCCCAGAAAGCTGTAAGCATCAGTTTTCCAGCTGATGGTTGACTTCTTTTGTACGTTTTCTTGGTCTGTAGTTGAAGATATTTCTGTTCCATACTTTGTAGTTCACTCTCAATATCTTATGTATAACTAGTGTGGATAGTTTTTGACTCACCCTTGTAGATGAAGTGCCCATTTTGTGACCAAATTTGGAAGCCAAGGTAAGCCGTTTTGCACAAACTAGAGTAACATAAGTTAGCTCCCATGCAAAACTGTTAATAACATGATTTGATATGTTGCATTATCACTTTGAATAAGTACTGAATTATTTTAATGATTCAGTGATAATGTTTTTTTGTTGCGTCTTGGCCATCAGGGGTGTTGTGCATCTGCAAGCGGAGGACCGAGAGAATCACCGGTTCGAGCCAAACGTTACGCCATCAACCCGCTGGGCTACAAGTGGCAACACTTCAACATCACCTACAAGTGAGAGTCAGGAGAGTCTGAGAAATATTAGGGCACTTATTTTTATAGTTCACGTAGCATACCACCATAAAAGTGTTCATTTGTTGATTAAAAAAAGAGAATTGCTGTATGGAAGTAAGTCATATTTGCTTATATTGTGTAAGGCATGGGTGATGTGAACAGCAGTCAGTAAATGTGTCTTGTCTGTGCCGTCTTTCCTTTCTCCTGTTACTCTTCACCAGGAAACCTGAGATGGACAAGACACATTTCTTAAAAAGCTTTTTTTTTGCATGAGACTGGACAGAGTGGACACACTCACTATATGATGCATTGATTATTGATTATTGATATGATTCACCCTAGGTTACAAGATACCACAGCCATTTTGTCCTTTAAAAGAACAACTAAGGACCAAAAGAAGTAGCAAGCCAAAGATAAAGGAAGCTATTGCTTACTTCTAGGGAGCTAAATACTTAATGTAGGCATTTCTTCAAACTATCATTAGTGGATGGAGAGGAAAGATATAGAAGAGAAATATGAATACATTATCCCGAACAAACAGATAGTGTGTTCTAAACTGATACAAATATAGATATTTTTAAGAAAGCTTGAAGAGAGGCTGTACAGATCATGTGATCAAGACTAGAGGTGTGCACTGAGATCCCACTGATGTGGGAGCGAGTGAGATATGAAACACAGGAGATGAACAAAAAACATGAATGTGTGTCACTATGTGATGTGTTGTCTTATTCTGGTTATGAACTTGAGTGATGTAACAGAGGTTAAGGAACTTTTAGAACCAGACTTCACACACCATAATGGAATTTCTACTGGGATTGAATACAAATACAGTATGGAGATGGGCCTACATCACAGACACACCATCTGCTGTGACAGGACAGCCTCCACATTGTTGTGGAATTTCAGAAGCCATGTGGCTGTGGGGAGGCGCAAACAAACACCACACTGCTGCTACACCACGATCACCTCGGCTATTCACCCTCTTTGAGGAAATGGGAGAGGATTAAATGCAGTCTGCAGTTTAAACAACTGAGCAGGCACTCGCGTCATTAGCAGAAGACGTCTATACCAACTGCAGGCATTTGCTGACCTTACGTTGCAGAACCACTCAACCCCTCAGCTCTTCTGAACATACCCAGTTTTTCTGCACTGTAAATAAAGGAACACTTGTACATGGGAATACTGGCCTGAAACCAAACCCACAAGAGATAGATAAATTGTTACTATACTTCATCCAGCAACATGCAGTCACCCAGGAGATGGCCCATGGGCATTCTTCTTCCTGCCATGATGTCTAGTGCTTCATTCCCAAGCTCACAGCCAGGTTTTCTTCTACATGTTTGAGAAAATCACAGCGTGTGAAGAGTGGTTCCGGGAAAGACTGGATTGGGTCCACTCTTCATGCCGCGTGATTGTTTTAAACTTGTGGTCCTGGGAAAGACTGGGACCCTGTGCTCGCTCCCCTGCTCAATGAGGGGATGCAGCAGCCCAACTATTTCATCGTAAAAAGAGAAATCATGACTTTCTGTGCCCTCGTCCTCACCAGCATGGCCCCTGAATTCTCCAATTCAATATACTGGCCTGAGGGTTCTCTAAGATTGCAACCTGACAGGCTTCTCTGCATCACTCAATCCTGGCTTTAGCTTGACCAGCTGACAGCATCAGTAGTGGCCAAACGGGCTGCAAAGATTCCAACTTACCTGGGCAGTGAACCACAGTGGGAATGAAAACTTCTGCCACCAATAAAGAGATTGTGGGGAACCTTTGCCATGATGGTGGTCTATATTCAGGCTTCCACCATGACCCAGGGATTCCTGACCCAGTGCTCAATGTACCATCTGGAAAGAGTGGCGACGATGGACACACCATAGGATGAGACCCTGAGTCAGAACCTCACTTCCCTGCAACCATGAAGACTTGACTAGTTGACTGCAGCTTTTTTTTCCTGGTCCCATCCCAAGCCCCCCACTACCTAGGTCATGCTGGAATCAGTTTTCCTCAGTAAAGCCACATCCCACGGCACCAACCAGGAACTCATGCTCCTTTGCTGTCTGACCTCAGCTAGCTGTTGTAGATAGACAGTCCTGATCTGTTTTTAACACTATAGCTGTTTGTCTGGTCAAAATAATTGACCAGACACTCAAGGCCATGCTTAGGATGGTGGTAGACAAAAAAAGATTGCAATTAGGTCCTCCTCCCCTACATTGCCATTTCACCATCCAGAAGAAGCCACCATCCTTCACTGGCTTGACAACATTTGAAATTTTCTTTTGTGAATAGTCCATGGGGACTCCTGGTTGTGGCTAGAGGGACCTGGAAGGTATAACTTTTTTGCCGTACTGCTCAATGATCTTATAAGTAAAGGAGCTGAAGAATAGATTGACTGGGTCACTCCATTGTCCGACAGCGAGCCAAAGCCGGGCAAAGGCAAGTTCACAACAGACCAGCACTGCCCTCCTCCCCTATTCCCCAGCCCCCACTGCAAGTTTCTTGCCTCATGGCAGGGTGCATATGTCATCAAGCCCTCACTGAACCTACACTGCAGAATCCTGACACCAGCATATTTTAAGAAAGTATCTCAGTTCTCCTTACCTTACCCCATTTCCTCACACTGTAAATGAACTGTAAAACACACTTGTTTTTTTTCTAAAAACCACCAGTTTTTGTCTGTGTTTTGGTACATGCTGCCGAGAGTCATTAGACAAAGACAAATGCAATAGTACAGGGTCGCAGGACGCCTGGAGTCTAGCATGAGGCATGATACACCTTAGACAGCATGGCAATCCATTGCTGGGCAAACACACACACACCACAGACAATTAGGGAATGACAGTGAGTCTAATCTGTCTTTGGACTTCGGAAACCTGAGTAGTAGGAGAAAACCCACCAAGCACGAGGAGCATGAGCAATCCAAATTCCACACACATACTCGAGGCAGGAATCGAACCCTCAATCCTGGAGGTGTGAGGCGACAGTGCTAATCACTATGGCACTGTCAGGTCATTTAAAATCAAATTGAGCTAGTGATAAATGGTAAGATTACAAGCCTTAAGCTAAGTTGGCTTGCCACCTCATGTTGGTAGCTTATTTATTGCTATCACAATTTGTCCCTCGTCAAAGTAACTCAAATACTTACACTTGCCCATATTTTCTGCTTCCAACACAACAACTTCTGGGGGAAAAAAAATTCACTTGCTGCCTAATATACCCAACCCACTTCCAGGTGCCATTTTAATGACATATTGTAACTGTAGCTATCGGGACAAGGGACAAATTGTGATGGCTACTGATAACTGGGTCAGAGCAACTTAAAAACTGCAGCTTTTTACGGATGTTCCCAGGCTTCAGTGGTCAAAAGCTGGTTCCTGTAGAAAGATGTCATAACACACAGCTCATCATTGTTTTGGTGGTAAAAGAGGAGACCTACTCAATATCTCAACGGGTAGTCAGATTTAATGGTGTTTTTATGCAGATTCTACATGGGAACACAAAATGTTCAGAAAATAGCAAACATAGCTCATGAGAGTCTGTGTTCCAACTCATAAAAAAGATGGCTATAAGTGATATTAAAATCTTTGTTTTTTCTCCTCAATATGTTTTTTGAACGAACTGAGTATCAACATCATCTTTTTTTTCTTAAAGGATCATTACGTTTCCCAATACGCTAAGCAAAGATGATACCCGTAAAGCCATCAGTATTGCCTTCAACAAGTGGAGCGATGTTTCGCCATTGACCTTTGCAGAGATCACAGACCCTAACAAGAGTGCTGATATCACTATAGGTAAGCTTGAAGGTGAAGTTATAATGCAGATTGAGCTCTGTTTTGTCTGAATTATCTTTGTATCCTGGTCTCCACCTGCTGTAAAAGTTTATATCAGAGATTAATCTGAGGCATCTTCCATCAAATGCTATGTGTCCCTTAAAATATTTTAAGGAATGCATCAATGATTATTATCATGGTGTACAGAATTGTATTTGGGGCAGTGGTGGCTCTAATGGTTAAGGTTCTGAGTTTACCTATCAGAAGGTCGGGGGTTTAAGCCCCAGAACATCCAAGCTGCCCTGGTTGAGCCCTTGAGCAACGCCCCCGTAACCTTATCTTCTCCAGCGGCACTGTATCCTGGCTGACCCTACGCTCTGACCCCAGCTTCCTAACTGGGATATGCGAAACTACTCAAATGAACAATTTATGTACATAGCATGAAAATTTGTTTGTTTAATAAGTGCATAGGTAGGAAAGTGTGTGTATGCCTGGTTGGTGCTGACGTATCACACTTAATAATTGTAGAGACTTTTCATAATGTACTATAAAAAAAAATTGCTCACTGACCAACTCTAGGTCTGTTCCTACACAGGTTTCTACATGTTTAATCACACAGACTGCTGGTGGTCTCCACTGCACCCCTGCTTCGATGGGCTGAACGGAGAGCTGGCTCATGCCTTCCTGCCCCCGAGGGGGGAGATTCACTTTGACAACCACGAGTTCTGGATCTTGGGCAAATCTCGTTTCAGCTGGAAACAGGGTACACGTAGCATACACTGTGAACGTTACGTGATGATGGTTTATGTAGAATAGTAGACAGTTTCATTTGGAAGACTTTATGGATGTGATTCATGTACAGACACATGAGCAGATAAAGCTTAATGTGCTGTGATTTGTCTATGCCTGAGACACACTTCTTTAAACCAAAAATAGAGCAGAGTCATTGAGGCTATTTCTCAGGGATACAACACGAGGTCTTTGACAGTCCTGGAATCTGAAGGTTGAACCCTAATACCCGAGATCCCATATTAGACGGATAAAAACATACAGAGATGTGTAAATTTGTATTCTATTGACTTATTACTTTATTGTTTGCTGAAAATAAATTAAGGCATTAAAAAGTAAATGTCACTAATCGTATTTCCAGTTTTCTTCTACTGGTATTGATGGCCAATTCTTTATCCATTTTCCTGTTATTTCTACTCCTTCACTTCTCCATGCTCAGGTGTATGGCTGAATGACCTGGTTCAGGTAGCAGCTCATGAGATTGGACATGCTCTCGGTTTGTGGCATTCACGTGACCCCGGTGCTCTCATGCACCCCAACGCAACATACACGGGACAGCGAGACATCGCTCAGGATGATATCTGGGGAATTCAGCGTCTTTATGGTAAACCACTCTTTAACTAACTCATATTTATATTTATTCATTCATGTTTTTTTTTTTGTTTTTTTTTCAAAGATTATCCATCAGAGTTAACAGGGCAAGAAGCTTTGGTCAAAAGTACAACTGGAATTCCTTGGCTTTGCAGTTATACTTACTTATTTGTACTTGTACCTTCTTGTGATCAGTACAGAACTTTAACTGCTAAGCAGTATCATGAAAAACAATCACAGAGGGGATCTGTGTGGTCCACTGGTTGTTGTTTTTATAGTAGGCCTAAGATGTTAAGTTTGGCAACAGGCCAGTTTCTTCAGCGCTCTTCATTGAGGGGCCAGCATAGTAAGAGGGATGGCCTAATACACGAGTTAGACACATTTGTGGAATGTTTATTTTAAACACTGAGTGAACAAATACGAGACAAGCTCAAGACTTGGCATCGCACCCAGAAAGGAAACAAATGTAAAACAAAGAACTACTGATAGTGGGGATGAGTGAAATACAGAAGGACAGTGGACTAGAACATTAATCTAAAATATAACAGCGTAGACAGACATCTGGCTCTAACGTGTAACAAGGAAATACGAACAGGTACGAACGAACCGTGAATCTACGAACATTCGTAGATGTGAAAATCGCGGAAGTAGCTTAGGTGTATTGTACAAAAAAAAAAAAAACGGTGCACCGCACCAGATTCCAGTGTTTACAATTACAGTGGAACCTTGGATTACGAGCACAAATCGTTCCGGAAGCGGGCTCGTAATCCAAAACACTCGTAAACCAAATTTAATTTTCCCATAAGAAATAATGGAAACTCTAATTATTCGTTCCACAGCCCAAAAAAATAAATACATAAAAATGATTAACACAAAATGTTAAGCAAAAGTAAAACAAATTAACCTGTACTTAACCTTTAAAAAAAAGTAGAAATAGATAAGACAGATGTGTTTCCGTTTGTGCTAAGTAAGCTCCCCTCTCCCCCTTCTCGTCTTATGCAATTACTCTTCCTCCACTCTTTTCACACGCGCGCACACAGCGAAAACGCAGGTTTATCAGAAAAATGAACAAGAAATCTCTGACACTCGATTGAGTGACACACTAACGGAATAAAAAATAAAACAAATTAACCTGCACTTTACCTTTGAAAAGAATCGCGACAGAGCAGTGTTTCTGTGTAGAGCAGA
>JAOVVB010000037.1:30194648-30208569 GCA_028570985.1 Heterobranchus longifilis | reverse complement strand
TGAAGATCAGAGCACATTTTATGACCAATTCATGCAAAACTCCACGTAATCCCAAAGGCTTCACATACTTTTTCTTGCAACTGTATATATGTCAGTCCACGGGTCTCTGTGTCTGTCCATCCCGCTGAAGGGTGTGTGGCTTCTATGTCTATGGGCCAGTAAAGGAGGCGTGGCTTCTGGGCATCTCACTCCCACTGAAGGAGGCATAGCTTCTGTGTCCCAGTCCCGTCAAAGGGGCGTGGCTTCTATGCGCCTCAGTCTCACTAATGGGGCGTGGCTTCTGGGCATCTCATTCCTGCTAAAGGTGGCGTGGTTTCTGTGCCTCTGGGCGCCACTGAAGGAAGCATGGCTTCTATGCCTCTGTTCCATTGAAGGAGGCGTGGCTTCTGTGTGTTTAAGTGCCACTAAAAGAGGCATGGTTTCAGTGCAACTCAGTCCTGTTGTAGGAGACGTGGCTTCTGTGCCTCTGGTTGCCCCTAATGGGTGGGCGTTTTGGCTTCTGTGCCCTTGGTTGCCACTAAAGGAGAAGTGGCTTATGTGTCTTTAGGTGTTACTGAAGGTCCCAGTGAAGGGGGTGTGGCTTCTCTGCCTCTAGGTTTCACTGAAGGATTCCTTTAATAGTTAAAATCGAACTACAAATATTTTTACATTTGAGGTTTTAGGTATTTTTAAAGGTGTTTAATTAAAAAAAAAAAAGTTGGGCCTCTACTTTATGCCCAAAAGTATGTGGACACCTGACAGTCACACCCATGCCTGTGTCTTTCCCACACTGTTAGTTGTTCTAGATAGGGGTTTGATTTCAAACCCACTGAACACCTTTTGGGATGAATTGGAACCCTATGTGTGTACCAGGCATCCTCTCCCAGCATCACCTTTATAAGAGAATGCAGCTTCAGTTTATGTGGATTTGTAAAACCTTTACAGCAATGGAACCTCATAAACTCTCAGTCTCTATCAGGGATGAACAAGATTGACATCGCAAAGTTTAACTGTTTAACTGATTTGTATTCTTTCGATTCTCATACATGGAGTATGAGTTGAAACTGAAAAAAAAATGCCGTATTAGTGGAGTCTTCACTGTTCTTTTGAATGAGACATGATAGTTTTAGTGTGAGAGCATTAATACAGTATAAACCTGTTGGTCATGTTAAATGTGTAATATATCATTAACAGACAGTCGTGTCTAAAGCGTTTGTCTCTTGACAAAAAAAAGCTGTGATGTTTGTCTCGACGCTATCGGCTCCAGGCAGGACAGAACAGTGAGCTGTAATATTGATTAAAGTGTACAGTGACCTAATGTCTGATCGGACTGACCTTGCTGTGAGTGAACACTCAACTACTGGTTGACTGGTTTTCTTTACATATACACACACACGCACACGCACGCACGCACACACTAATAAATAGAAACACATGAGACACATGCTGATGACAAATATTTTAATTTATAGGGCTCTGTGTTCTTTTTATAGTGTATATATGTTAATATTTTGAGCTTTTCATAAAATAAATTGTAGCTTAATCATAAAACATTGAAGATGCTTTAAAATAAGCTTTCTCTATCAACACTTAGTATGTTAACACGGTAACTGCTTTATAATCTTATTAATGTGCATGTAAATATCTATATATGTTATATATTTCACAAAAAATATAATGAAAGCAGCATTTTTGGCTTGGTACACACATACAGTACATTACTCATTAAATAAATCTGCTGTTAAACTTCTACTACAAACCGCACACTCACTATTACCCCTTTCTCTAATTGACAGTTGGATCTAAAATATTCCAAACATGAATTAATTTAAATATAAATATTAATAAAAATATTACATCAAATGGTTCTGAACTCCTAATCCGACCTAGATGCTCCTTTCGAACACCACCGAGCACTTCACGCCATCCTTCTCCACTCCCTCCTTGAAGGCGAACAGGAAGTACATGACCTTTCTGACCTTGGCCAGCTCAGCGATCCTCTCTCCAAACTCCTGGATGTCTGCCTCCAGGCATTTAATGGGCGCGTCCTCCGGGTCTCCAGCCGACCTCCAGAACTGACCCGTGGGCTCCAGCAGCTGGCGCGTCATCAGGTTGGTGAGATCGGGCGTCCATAGCTGCGAGATACCCGTGACTGAAAGGCGGCCCGACCCAGTCAGAGTCACGTTCCAGTGAGAAAATGTCAGTTCCTGATCGGTAAAGTCCAGCCGGAAAACCGCCTCATGGGGCAGAAGCAAACGCTCACCGTCTTGCCTCTTCTGCCCGCGCTGCTGCAAAGACTGCACCCTCAGCCTCATCATCTCGGTCAGCTGTAGGTCTTTAGTGAACTCCAGCTCCATCTCGTTCTCCGAGGCCATGACCGAAATAGTTTCTCTCGAGCCGTGTGTGTGTGTATCAATGTGCCCGTCTGGCAGCTCTCTACTTTTCTACTTCTTTCCACCCCAGACTTTTGTTACCCCCCCCCTCCCGTCCTCTTTGTCTGCTCCCATGGGCAATAAGCCTAATTTTGCCGAGGACCGAATTGATTCGACTTCATACGCAGGGATGGAATACAGGAGCGAATGCTGGATTCATGGTTGGTGTGTGATGTGTTTCATCACCAGGCAACAGCAGGCTAATGACGTGCAAAGCAGCAGCTCACCGGTTCTCCCTCAGGCACCTCTTGACAATTGAGAGTTCCACAACAATGATTTAGTCTACGAGTGAGGTTTAAGTGTGTGTAAATGAGTAAACATTAACCTAATTGAAGTCTGTCAGGTGTGGAGGAAAAATGTGATCATATGTTTAGCCATTTTTGCTGTTGAAATCATATTATGAATCACCTTTTATAACGGTGGTGTGCATGTGTTGTAAATGGAGCACCAAACCGTGAGGACGAATTTATAAAGAATGAACATGTTTTTCTGTTTAGGTGATTCCAGACTGGAAGGACCAAGAGTGGCAGAAGGACAAACCCGAGGCTTATGCTGGAATCTTTCACTTTCGATTTTGGCGTTTTGGAGACTGGGTGGACGTGGTCATTGACGATCGGCTGCCAACCACCAACGGACACCTGGTTTACTGTCATTCTAACGACAGTAACGAGTTCTGGAGCGCACTGGTGGAGAAAGCCTATGCTAAGCAAGTGAAATCTTTATTTTCTTTCTTTTCTTTTTTTAATCGGGCACCAGTAAGGTGTCTGTGATTATAGCACTTAAGATTGCTACAGCATCCAGTTAGTCTGTATTGCTTCTTCTTGCAGAACCAGTTAAATGTTTGGACACACCTTTTTTGTTTTATGGTTTATTATCTACATTTTAGAACAAATACTGGATTTTTTTAAAAACTATGAACTAACATTTGAAATTAGGCAATTGAGTAACAACAACAGTTAGTTGTTGTTTTAAGGCAGAAAGGTCAGCAGTCCTGGAATAGATAGTCTTGCAAGAACAGTATTGTCAAGTGGATTTGCAAAACCCATCAAGCACCAGGATGAAACTGGCTCTCATGAAGACCTTCTCAGAAAAGCAAGACCAAAACCTAGGAGAAGGAGGAGTTCATTTAGAGTTATCAGCCTCAGAAATCACTAACACCATCTTTGTTTAGAGCCAGTATGAAGGTTTTACAGAGCATAAGACAAATCTCAATATCAGCTATTCAAAGGAGATTATTGCATTCAGCATTGTTTGTTTTACAATCTAGAAAGAAATAAAAATCAGAAAAGACCATGGAATTAGAAGATGTGTCCAAGCTTTTGACTCTTACTGTTTATACTGTCTTAACAATAGCCTAACTTTCAATAAATCCCCCTTGTTTGATGGCTTGCACCATGATCATGTGGGCCTCATGCCATAGCATTTGTTCATGCCGACCTCTCGCTGAATATCCAGGCTTTATGGTTGCTACGAGGCCCTGGATGGCGGAAACACAGCCGATGCGCTGGTGGATTTTACCGGAGGCGTCTCCGAACCCCTTGACCTGCTGGAGGGCCACTTCAGTCAGGACGAAGAAGCACGCAATCTTTTGTTTGAGCGTGTCCTCAAAGTCCACCAAAGAGGAGGCCTCATCAGCTGCTCCATCAGGGTACGTGTGCTGTAGGTAAATGAGAGAGAGTGAGAGATAGCGGGGGGGAAAGTATTTGTGTTGCATTTTATTTCTACTTGAAAGTAAAAGAAAAACTAGACTTTGATTTGTTTTATATTAAATAGTGTTATGATAAACAAACTTAATTAGTACACTCATTTACGCGACGTGTAAACCTTTACTGTTTTGGAATTACAACCGATATAACTCTTTTACTTGTATTAGATTCAAAATATTAAATTGCTAGTAAATATTATTTTATTAAAAATCATACCCTGAAAAAAGTATCTTGTGCCCCCAGGCGACCTCTCAGGCTGACATGGAGGCTCGGCTGGATTGCGGTCTGGTCAAAGGTCACGCATACGCAGTTACAGACGTGCACAAGGTGCGCCTGGGTCACGGACTGCTCGCCTTCTTCAAGTCTGAGAAGCTCATGATGATCCGCATGAGGAACCCGTGGGGGGAGAGAGAGTGGAACGGAGCTTGGAGTGACAGGTTGGTGCAAGTCTGCCCTCTGCAGGACAAGAGTAGAAGATTAACACCCTCTAATTTTGTTTACTGGCCAATAGGTTTCATAAGGAACAGTTGCATTGGTAATAGCTAGCATGTATGCGTATTAAAATAAACAGTATAGGACCAGGGTATTGATGTATTAACCGGTTGTGTTTCTAATAGACTAATTAGATAACTGCTTTTACCTCCTGTCTAGCTCAGAGGAATGGCAGAGGGTCAGTAAGAGTGAGCGGGAGAAGCTTGGAGTAACTGTGCAGGATGATGGTGAATTCTGGTAAGAGACTCTTTAAACTCCTTCATTCCCTCACCAGCTGTTTGTTTGTCTCCTGATGTTTCAGACCAAATATGCAGCTTGCCATAATACCAAGAATCCACAAAGCTCTTTGAATAATACATTATTTGGCCAGACGTGTTATGGATCGGCAAAAATTTGAAACAGGTTATCTCTAATCTTGTCCTAAAAGCCTTTCTTCATTTCAGGATGACCTTCGAGGATTTCAGTAAGCACTTCACAGACCTGATCCTGTGCCGCCTCATCAACACGTCGTACCTGAGCATCCATAAGACCTGGGAAGAGGATGTGAAGTTCGGCTCCTGGTCTCGCCACGATGATCCTCTGCAGAGCCGCTCTGGAGGATGCATTAACAACAAAGGCACATACCTTCAGAACCCACAGGTGTGTTCATATGGATGTGTGAGCTCATGTTCATTTAATCTAAAGATATTTCTTTAGGTAGAATAACATATAGTAACAGTTTTTTTTTTTTTAGTGTTTCCTAATGCATTTTAAACATACATTTAGCATCAACAAAGATGTTAACGGTTTCTACCTGATGGATAATAACTAGCTATGTAGCTAGCAGTCTTATTTTTCTGAAATTATGGTATGAAAATGTTTATTAATATGTTTAGGCAGCTACGTATATATTGAAAGAAGTTCACATTAGCTGGGTGGATGGTAATTAAGCAATATCACATGAGAGGGAGTGCTGTTTGTTGTGCTGAATATCAGCACAGCTGTGATGTGGTCATAGTCATGAGGCAGCATGAAGGCACACAACGTCGAGTGTGATTTAAAAAAAAAAAAATGTTATACAACATTCTACAAAGACCCTTTATCAATATATTATCATTCGCTTCATTTATACAGCCAGTTATTTTTTGCCGTCAGCACATATTCTTCTGAGACTGGTGATCGACAGTTAGAGTAATTAAACGGGGTGAAAGTAGTTGTAAGATGGAGATCTTGGACAGACCTGAGAAACGTACTTTTCTGCTTTAGAATATTAGCAAACTTCTGGGATCCTAAGGTTGAATCCCAAATAGTGTTAAATGGAAAGCTAGTGCACAATGGTGTACAATCCCTTATTCCATACACCATGTAGCACCCTTGATCAGGGGGTAGAGGGGGATTTAGGATTCAGTTTTGTGTTAGAGGGTAGTTAGCTTTGTAGCTTGCAATAGCCGTGAACAAAACGACCTGGACGGTTCAGAGGCAATTAAGAACGACTTAAAAAAAAAAAAAAACTAGGCAGATGTTGTGTTGATCAAGATGACATGACGTTACCAGATGTGTTTTCTTGCTGAAAGAGCTTCTGTGACTGGCTTTGAATGTGGGTTTTGGCAGGTAGCTGCTCTCCCTTCTTTCCAGTACTGCACAGTGATGCATATAGTTAAATGTCCCAGTGCTGCTCTAGATCATCTCTCGTCCAATCAGATTACTTGGTTGGAACTAACTGTTGTATAATAAATCTAACAAATGTTTCCAGAGATTTTCGAGATTTAAAATCATTTAATAACAAGTAACTGACATTTTATTCACAATATGGCCGGATATTTAGTTTGAGAACTTCATAGAGCATTGCGCGTTCCCAAGTACAGCTCACATCAAGTGGACAAGAGATAACAACTATTGTTTTTGTGCTAATTGTGATCTGATTGTGCTTTTCTTCAGTATGTTTTTGATGTGAAGAAGCCAGAAGATGAAGTTTTAATCTGCCTACAGCAGAAAGATAAAAGATCTGTAAATAAAGATGACAGGTCCTCGAACTTGGCAATCGGCTTCGACATCCAAAGGGTATGTAGACACACGCGCATTGCTCGTACATCTAAATTTACTTGCGGTAACCCCCAGAGTATCTTTCCTTTTTTTCCTTTTTTTTTCCTTTTGGTCAGCAGCTGTCTGTTATTTATCCAATAGGTGGAGCTAAACAGAATCTATCGCATGCACAAACCACAGCAGAAGATGTGCAGCTCTGTCTACATCAACTCTCGCAGCGTATTCCTGCGCAAGGATTTGAAAGAAGGTCGTTATGTTATCGTCCCGACGACCTTTGACCCCGGACTACAGGCAGACTTCCTGTTACGAGTCTTCACCGACGTGCCTTCAGAGTGCAAGTAATAATTCATCTAGTTCTGCTCTCCCAGCTTATGGGGATAAACTTTGTCTCTTTACTGATTGTGTGTGTCTTTTGTGTCTTTTAGGGAACTGACCGTGGATGAGCCTCCGCAGACATGTTGGACGGGTCTGTGCGGTTATCCACAGCTGGTCACACAGGTGCATGTGATGAAGGCTGTGGGACTGGAGGCCCAGGACTCTAATAGATGTAGGTGTTTTTACTTCTGTATTGCTTTTAAAAGAGTCACAGATGTTGCTAGGATGTTTGACTCATGGTATGGTGTGGCTCTCTTCGAAGCATCTGACCCGTATGTGATCATCAGCTGTGAAGGGCAGAAGGTGTGTTCACCCGTGCATAAGGACACACTGAGTCCGGAGTTTGACGTGAAGGCGGTCTTCTACAGAAAGAAACCCAAAGAACGGATACTAGTTCAGGTAACAGAATGAAACTTTTTATTATTAAAAGAATACAAATTCAACAAAGCCATGAGGTACATTTGAGGTTCTCTGAAGACAATATTTAGTTGAAATCAAGACAAAACAACCGAATGATTATTGTGGGTGGAGAAGTAAAAAAAAAAAAAAGCAAACCTGCTGTAAATTAAAATTGATTGTCTTGACATTGTCCCCTGACTTCCCCCGCAGATCTACAACAAAAACGTCCTGTCTGATTCGTTCCTGGGTCAGGTGACCCTCAACGCAGATGTTTCAGACCTGCAAAATGATCACACACTCCATCTGCAGGGTAAAGGCAGCCATCAGAAAAGCGACCTCCCTGGCATGATCAGTGTGAGCATCATCACCAGCAATGTCCTCACCAATATCTGAGAACACTCAGGTCAGCCCAAATCGAGAGGATCAGGAAGGTAAATCTCACCACTGTGTGGATTTGTCTGTTATACATGGAGAGGCCTTTTCTTTTGGAGGTAGTTTACATAACATTCACCAGACTTTCAACTTCATCAGACTTTTCTGAACCACTTCTGTCTGTAATAGGGCTTTTATATGTACAGTATATTAACAATGGCCTTAATGAGTTCTGTTTACGTGATCTTTTGAACCAAATCAGTGTGATATATATTATATTGTTAATTGATACATTTCTTCTGTGGAATTCTACTGTTTAACACTCAACGCCACTATTCAGCCAAGGAAATCAATTTACATCGTCGTGATGTCTCTGTGTGAATCTTCTCTTTGCCAATTGATTATCCAGTTTGTTTATCTGTCAAACATTTTACCAACCATTAAATGTTATGATCTGGACTGTAATTAAGCATGTTTACACAATATTACCACTCAGGAAACTGTACAGTCGCCAAAAGCTGTGTCCGCATCGTCTTTCTGTAGCGTTTTAGATCCAGGCACACATTTAAGTTCTGTAGAACACACAACCATCAGTAAGGAATTAGTGCATCAGTCGTGGTTGTGGTTGTCCACACCTTAGGACAACTTTTAAACCAGTGCTCTTTTTTAAAATATACTTTTAAGAAAGTAAATCTGAAACTTTGTAGAATCTCTAGCACATATAACATTTTTGCACTTTGGCTCTGTTCGTCTCATTTGTCTCAGTTCAGCAGCTCAACATTTTTTTAATTACTTTCTTCCATTGGGTCATTGGGAGTTAAATTGCTTTCTCAGTTGAAGCATCATCAGAACGAGAAAACCTTGCATTAGATAGTCTCAGATCAGCTTTTGTAGTTCCTTTCTGAGCAAGATTAAGATGTTCTTACCCCCAAGTGGAAAACGCACCAGGGTTTAAACTAGTAGGACTAAATATTGCACATGTGAATGCACCCTTAGTTTACTTTTCTGCAGACCAAAAATACTGGCCCTGTACTGACTGGACAATGCAGCATTACATGCAATTAAAAAAATAATAATTAGTCTACTAGTAAACCTTATTTAATATCAGTACTACAACAGTTTTCATAATGTGTTTGTTTTTCTATAAGGAGCATGCAAGTATGTAAGTGTTACTGTGTGTGACCAAATTGACCACTTGGTGGCAGTAGACAATCAGAAATCCTCAAAAGGTACTAAAAAGTGTTTCCCCCTTCTATAGATGCTTTAACTTCAATGAAGTCTTATGTTTACTCTTTTGTTTACTCTGTTGCCTTTACATGAAACACTTGATATGCAGTATGTAATGTATGTCTTTCTCTTTAAAAATGTATTTTGACACAATTGGCAATTAATAAAACTGTCAAACAAGTACGCCCTCTTTTTTTTTTTTTTTTTTTTTTTTTAACCCATATTGTGATGTAGACAAAACATTTCAAAATGGATATGTGATCATCTTTTCAGGTTAAATTAATGGTACATTATATATTCCCTGCATGCATAAGCTGAGGTGTGTGCTTGCTATGAAATGCCTACCAATTGTGCAATGAAGTACCATTTTTGTATTTTTAGTTACTCAAGAACTTTGTCTGTCTCAAATGTTGTGCCTTTAGTACTCAGTCTTGCATCATTCACCAGTGGGAAAATGCTGCTGAATTGTTATGATTGGATTACGAGGTATAATATGCATCTAACTGTTATACTTGTGTATACTTGTATCTTTTATACCTGTGTATGTTTATCCAGAGTATAAAGATAAATCTGAATAAAGTGAATTGGATTAATGGATTTGCATTGTAATCCTATTGCTTTCATAATTGTTGTTTCATGTATCATGTTTTGAAGCACGTACAGGGGCTTGGTTCTTATCACCGTCACTTCAAAGCTCAAGGAGGTTGGAATCTCGCCTCCGGTCCTGTGTCCATGAAGTTTGCAGTGCGCGTGGTTGGTACCCCATCCAGGTTTAAACCTTTGACTGGTGTTCATTTACTGTGTAAATCTAGAGTTGCCAGTATTTGTGTTTGTATAATGTATGTACAGTATCCATACAAATACTGGCAACATAAAGTGGCACTGGTGGCTCAGTGGTAGCCACCAGTGCCATTTTTTTCGCCTGCAATGCGGAAGGCCTGGGTTCGATTCCCAGCCAGTGCCTAGCCACTGGTTGCAGTACCAGTTCCAAGCCCGGATAAAATGGGAGGGTTGCGTCAGGAAGGGCATAAGGTGTAAAACCTGTGTGGACTCGTCCCTGAAGTCTCCTGGCATAGGCTCCTGGAGCTCGTGAGCCATACAGATCCCTCTGTAAAGTTGTTATTCTAATATTTGATCAGTTTATTAGTATAGGAATAGATCAGTTACTATTTCTATAGTAAGCGCATCAATATTAACCTGTGATTTGTCCGCACTACAGAATGGTGTACACAGTACATTGATATATAGTATTTAAATACACTGCCTGGCCAAAAAAGTTGCACAGTCTAAAATTTCATTCATTCACATTTAGCTTTGATTACAACACACAATATGGTGTCAAGTTCATATGTGAAAATTATTCCTCATACTCCCAGAGCCACTTTTTCACAATTTGAGTCCTGGAATATGCCTGTGCCATCAGGGAAGAAAAACTAGAAAGATGTTCTAGTGATAACCTGGTCGTTTAGTACATTCCAGTTGCCAGCTGACCATTTTATTGGCATACCCCAGATCATAACACTGTCTGTAGAGCCTTGTACAGTGGGTACTATGCATGATGAGTGCATCGCTTAGACTTTGCTCCAAAGTCTAATCTGTAGCCGTAATCTAAATTAACTTTTTTTCAGTAATTTCCGCTTTGCTCCCACGTACATCAGTGGCTCACATACAGTAGGTGCTTATGATCCTGTCTACAGTGTCTATTTTGTCTTTCCTTGGAACACTTTTGGTAAGAACTAACCACTGCATACTGGGGACAGCCCTTAAGAAGTGTTGTGGAGGGGCTCTGATTTAGTACCACAACTTGTCTCTTGTCAAAATCACTCAGATCTTTACACTTGCCAATTGTTTCCAAAACTAATTCTGAGAAATGACTGCTCACTTGTTGCCGAATACATCAGTCACGCCATTGTAATGAGATAATCAATGGTATTCACTTCACCTGTCGGTGCTTTTAACGTTATGGCTGATCAGTGTATATAAAACTGAGAACTTTGGCTGGAAACCTATGATGTCTTTCTCCATTTTTTAATTGTTAGCCATTCCATTGTATCTCTTGCCTTCGTGTCCTTTTAAAGTTGGGCCCTTTTGATTTATTAATGATCTTAGCTACTTTTACAAAGAACACATTGTTGATTTGGAAGATTGACACGCCCACATGACCACTTTGTGCATACATAGCGATTAAGTAATATAACCGCTAATTACATGAACATTTATCCCAGCGGAGAAATGAAAGGCAGGAAAATGACCCTGCGTGTGTTTCCATGCTTGCAGTTAAACTCAGCCATGTGTAAGTTACTGAGGATATCGAATGCATGATGGAACCTGTGACCTTTTCCACCGTGCAAAAACGCCCCAAGAGAGATGGATCTTCGTTTGTATATTTTATGTGTATTTAAATAATTTTTGCAATGTGTGTCTATCAGCGATTGTTCTGAGTGCCGGGGGTCAGTTTACCTCTCACACTGCGCAGCACCCCTGCTGAGTCCCTCCTCCCTCTCCGAGGCTGACCTGCACCCGCCCTCTCTTAAAAGGGATCAAGGTTTGAGAGTGAAACATTGGCACAGAGTCATTGTTAATTCCAGGAGCAGATGAAGGAGCAATCATCACATCAGAGACATCAGTTAGAGATCAAAAGAAGAAATTAAGGCCTACATTTCTTCACTATTAATCATCCTCGCCTACCTTTTTATTCACCAGTCTGGATGTCTACCTGTCCTCCAGATAACATAAAGAACAGAGGACCTGTCTAAAACCCTTGCACAGGTATGTTGAATTAAGTCTTCTTACAATGTAACAATAATGGCCCCCTATTTGCTTATGCTTGCATCTTCATTATGGATGACTTCAGTTTGATAGACCTTGCCATAACCAAACATATCAAGTTTTACAATGAAAATACATAGGAAAAAGGTGACTCTGATATTGTTACCCACCAGATACTGTAGCATGGTATGATAGTATATACTTTTATATAATCTTTGACCTCAAATTCTTAGAAGAAACCGCATTATGTTAATGGATTTATCCACTTAAAGATGTTCTGTAATATGGAATTTTGGGTAAATGTTTTTGTTGTCTTTGTACATGTGTATGACCAGGTAAATCCTAATTCATTTCTGTGGCGTTACAGTATGTGTTTTAAAAAAATCTATACTGTAGAGTGTAAATGTATCCCCATCTCTCAAAGGTTGTATTACAGAAAAGTAAATTTACTCAACCAATAGCTTTGAATAATTAATGACTGTAAAACATTTCCACTACTACTGAATTTCAAGTAATATTTTATTTCCTTTTTCATGGGTTGAAATTTCTTTCCAGAGTAATTAAACAAAAAAGATAAATTCTTTAAGCCAGACAGGGGAAAAAAAATCTTGATTCATGTTATTTAAAGTACCTGTCCTAAAATTTTCTTTTACGGGTTTTCTTTTCCTTCTAAATCCCCTTAGGGTCTTGGAAGAAATAAGAGCAGTTCTGACTGGATGTTTCTTATAGTAGGTGAAAAATGGAATGTAATTTTGTGATTTCATTAGCCAGATAGCTAACATGAGTCAGCCAAATATGATTTCAATGAGGACCTTGACGGTATAATTATAATCCCAATGTTATAGTTTCAACAGTTTCTGATAAAATTGTAATTAAACAATTATCTAAAACTAAGACTAGCTAGCTAATATACAATAAAATAATTTCTTATATTTGTACTATACAACATCTAATGCTAAGGCTAGCTAGCGGATTTACACAAGCTAGCAAAATTGACTGAATCATTTGTGAGATTAATTAATATGTGAAATTATCTTAAATCATATACATATTTACTGGCAAATAGTTTTTATTTATACATTCATCTAATATTTGCTGATAAGGCTAGCTAGCAGAATAATATAAACAACATATTCCTACTACTAAAAGCTGTGGCTAGGTATGGGCTAACACCACAGAGGATATTATGTTATATTCATGATATTTATTTGACAATACTGCTATTCACTGCTAGCTAGCTGGATAACATGAACTAACTTGTCAGGATTTCTGAGAGGATCTTAAATCAGTCATATATGTAGGTTGCCTAAGTTGGCTGCATGATGGCTTTGTGGTCTGCACTGTCTCCCAGCACCCCCATGCATAGAGTTAGCTTGTTCTCCCTGTGCTTTGTGGGTTCCTCTGGGTGCTTCAGTCCTCCCCCACGATCCAAAGACATGCAGGTTAGGCTAACTGGCGTTCCCAAATTAACTATAGTGTGTGAATAACTATTGCCATCAATCTGGCAACCCAACCCCTTAAGTAACTGCCACAGACATTACAGGTATATCTCCAATCTGGGTAGTATCCATCACCTAATGTGCTGGATGGCACGTGGACAGACCAAAAAAAAGAAAAAGATGATTGTTTAGTAGTGGATAACCATGTACTGTAGTACGCATGCGCTTTGTCTGCCGAATGTCACATAATCGCAACTGAGCCAATGATTACGCTCTCTCTTGCGCTGTGGGATTGTGGGTAATCGTCTCTCATCCTCAGTCTCAGTGTGCGTGTGTCACTCGTATAGTCAACATCCGTGTGCGCGTGTACAGTTTACTATAACATTGTGATATAACAGTGATTGATCATGTGTGTGTTTGTGCGAGACTGTGTGAAAGTGTCGCTCCTGCTTCTGCTCTCATTTAACACCAGTCACAATTCTTTTCTTTTTTTGAAACTTTATCTCCCTTTTTTGCCGAATTTTTCAGATTTTCTCCCCTAATTTAGTAGTATCCAATTCCACTCCGTCACTAGAGGCTCCCACATTAAGCTTCCACTGCCAATCAGTCGGGAGGGCCGCAGATCGACCCATGTGTTTCCTCCGATCCACGTGGCGTCACCGACCATTTTTTTCAAACTGCTCGCTCACTCACCGTTGGGGGCGGCGTA
>JAOVVB010000037.1:30166959-30189427 GCA_028570985.1 Heterobranchus longifilis | reverse complement strand
GTTCAAAGGAGATTAATGCATTTTTTGGACGCCTTCAGCATTTCTTTACAATGTAGAAAGAAATAAAAAACAGGAACGATCATGAAGTTAGAAAGTGACCCCAAACTTTTGAACGGTAGTGTACCTTCGGTCAAAGCCTTTCTCCAGAATGCTTTTTGTTTTTCCATGTATTCAGCTGCAAACGTTATTTGAGTTGTTGTTGGTATTTTGTGTTGATGTCGATTTTGGAACAGCCTTTCAGTCCATGGCCATATGAAGCTGGCTTGACTGTAGATAGTAACTAGTGTTCCAGAAGCTTCCAGTTCATGGAACCTTTTTGTACCTTACTGAGTTCTTCCTGACCTTTGAAACCAATGTCCTCTTAGCTGATGGTGACAATTTGGGCCTTCTCCTAGACCTGTCAAAGTGGCTCCACTTCCTAATAACTTGTACTTACAGTACATACAATTGTTTAAACTCATCTTAGAACCTGCAGTTGGTCAGATATGACTCCAAGAGACATTTCTGTCTCGGGTAAATCTACCATCTTCTTTCTCAGATCTGCACTGAGCTCCTTAGACTTTGTATTATTCTACTGTGTTGGTCCATCCAATTTGTGCTTTCAGAAAATCTCTTTTTATACGGAAAAAACACCAGCTGTAGGCATTGGGCTTCCCAGAAAGCCACACACATTTATTCAGCACACGCTATATTGCCAAAAGTATTCCTCGCCTGCCTTCACATGCGTAAAATAACATCTTATTAAACCCTATGGATTGAGAATATGATGTTAGAACAGCCTTTGCAGCTTCACCTCTTCCCAGCAAGGCTTTCCACAAGTGTTAGGAGTGTGTTTATAAGAATTTTATGCAGTCATGTTGGAACTGGTGTGGGGTTGTTTTTTAGGAGTTGGGCTCGGCACCTTACTTCCAGTGAACGGAACTCTTAATGCTTCAGCATACCAAGATTTTGAACAATTTCATTCTCCCAACTTTGCGTGAACAGTTTGGGGATGGCCCCTTCGCGTTCCAACATGACTGAGGCACCAGTGCACAAAGCAAAGTGGCCCAAAAGTCATGGATGAGCGGGTTTAGTGTGGAAGAACTTGAATAGTGACCTTAACCAGATAGAACACCTTTGGAATGAATTAGAGTGGAGACTGAGAGCCAGGCCTTCTCGTCCAACATCAGTGTCTGATTTCACAAATGCGCTTCTAAAAGAATGGTCAAAAATTCCCGTAAACACACTCCTAAACCTTGTGGAAAGCCTTCACAGAAGAGTTGAAGCTGTTATAGCTGCAAAAGGTGAGGCAATCCATTAAACCCTATGGATTAAGAATTGGATATTACTCAAGTTCATACAGTATGCATGTGAAGGCAGGCCGACGAATACAGTACTTTTGGCAATATACTGTATATCCAAAATAAATAACAAGTTGCTTTAAATTCTTAGGTCTTCCTTCTATTAAAGATGCATATTGAACAATTATTTTGCCCAGAAAAAAAAATAGTTCCAAAAGTGATTTAAAGTCCGGTGTTGCCATGACAATCATGTTCATAATGAGTCTATGTTAATCTTCTGACTGCAACTGTTCATTGCTAATGCAGGTATTTATTTACTAGTGTGTGTAATGCATGTCTCACTTATTACATTTGTATAACCACCAACTGTAAAGCGACTTGGATAGAACTGTAACATTGATAAAAACAGATGCAACTACTGTAATTTAGATGGCTGAAAAAGCAAACATGAGACACCGTACATGCGGGTGTTTATATTCGCACACCCGGAAAATGGTATATGTTCAAATATTTAATTAATATTAATAAATTGTGACAATGAGGCATGGCGATGAGTGATGGTGTGCTTGCAGATCAGTAGTCTCTGTGGGTAGAGTTGTCAACTAGAAGAAGGGAGAAAATATATATATAATAGCATATTATTCCCTGTTTTGTGTGTAGGGTATTAATAAAGTATTTATGAACCACTTGAAGAGATAATAGAAATTGTGTGACAGAGTAAATCACTAATAATGATCATTTCTAAAATGCAGAGTGTACAGTATGTGAATGTTTCGGGAACTATTCAACCTGTTTGTTCCTAGGTATAAAAACGGAGCTGACAAGCAAAGACAACACACAGCATGAGCCAGAAATAGAGGTTCAGAATAGTAACACACTTAAATCTAATTAACTCTAAGCTGATCAGATCATTTAAACTTTCTCTGGTGTTGTCCTTCCTCACACCAACACCTCTTCCGGATTGGCTACAACAAATTGCCCCTGTGAGTGTGTGAGTGTTTGTGTTTGTGTGACGTTCATGTGTATTGGACTGGACTCGAGGAAAAGAATTATGAACAGTGAATTAATAAATATATCTCGAATTCTGTGGTTTAGTCAAGCTCTTTGGTTATAATGCATGAGGAAAAGATCATACTGTGCATATTCAAACCATGCAGTGCTGCACTATGATTAAATCCTTACATTATTATTGTACTGCAATTTCCACTCTCAGGATGTGCATTGCTTCCTAAATTTGTCGATTTACACCCAGCATCGTGACTCCAACTACCGCATGTTACAAATCAATTTGAATATGTAATTTAAAGGAGCAGTTTGTTTTCTAAAAGCCTTAAATATCTTTCTGGTGAACTGCAACTGCAGTGATAATGTTAAATACATATGCCTTGTGGATTTCCTTTTAATGAAAGAGATTTATGTCCCTGTTTTGGTTCGGAGCACTGAACTGAAGAATCTAATGAGAAATAGGCCAGAGGGTCAAGGTTCAAATGTAGGGAATGGCTATTAGTATGGCATCCTGAAAGGTCTTACTTTATGTTTTTATTCGCTGATATGGAAAAATGATGGACCTACAGTATGTAGTTCCTATTATTTTAAAGCATAGATTGATAACTGCACAATAACATCATGATTTTGGGTTCACTCTGGTAAAACAGTACCAGACAGTAGAGGACATTTTCCAAGCCACTGGGACTGGTTGTTTCTGTACAGAATGCGGAGCTTAATCTCGTCAGCCTTTCTGTGGCTCTAATAGCTTTAGACAATGTCTCCTTTTCATCACTGAGATGTCCGAGCCAAAAGTGGGGATATACAGGGGGACCAAATTACAAAAAAGTGGCCTGAGCTCTCTCATCTATTAGCTGATTCATCCACCTCACAAGTTCTTTAAGGAGAGGACAAAAGACAGAAGAGAAAATACAGTGTTTACAGTAGGTGTGAGATATTCAGGCTCTCAGCTCCAAACGCTGGTTTTTAGGGCATTCGGGTCGAAGTCTACGATGACCGAGTGTATATTTTTGCAAGGTTGGGACAGAGGAGTGCGCAGACTGAGCTACACAAATCCAGCTTTGGTACAGGTAAGAATAACCTACTGGGGGTTTGAGTGCCTGGATCTGGACAAGAAAAGCTTTATTTAATCAATTAAAGACTTAAACACTATTTAACACAAGTAATATAAATGAAAAATATACTGTTCTTTATATAAAATTATTCCTGTTCACACACCATGTGTTTAAATTGTGTGAGGTGAGAACATTCAATCATTAAATCAATGAAAAAAAAAAATACTAAAGAGATGTTGAGACATGGCATTTAACATTGCAATTTACACTTATTTAACACTCTAAAATAAAACGTATTGTCGAAGCATCGTTATGTGCCATTTAAAGGTGCTTACTGTCACATAAGGATTTCTAGATGAATAACTACCAAATATTTTGCACATTCATTAGAAAACTATTTACGAAGCCCTTAATGAGACTGGAATGAATGTGTTAGAGCATCACAAATGAAAAGGACTAAGAGAGTAAACCCAAAGATAACAGTAGGGGGCAACCTGTTACCTTAACCTGCTCTAGCTTTGTATAAGGTTTACTGTAAGTATCCCATATAGAAGAATATCTGTACTTTCCCTCATCCAAGACCAGCTGTTTTATTTTTTTTACAAAATACCTTATTTTAACCATGATTGGCAAACTACCCATTTATAATCTTAGTATATAGATATTATCACAAAAGAATTGCTATAATGATTTGTTCAGTGAAGAAGCTTTGCACAATATAGCCATGTTCTCAACCTGACTATCTTGGCCCAGAACGATCTCAAATAGGCTGAGCTTTTCATTGCATCAATTAAGTATCGAATTTAACAGCTTAAGTTTTCAGAAAGAAAAAAAAACTCGTAACATAAAATACATAAACATACAGCTTTTTCTACAGCGACTAAGTAAAATGATGGCATACCTACTATATGTGTATTACATAAAGTTTACACTCACAATAAAATGTATTTCTACAAGTACTATTTTTCTTTAAAGAATAAAGCTGATTAAAAGTAGTTTTAATAGTCAGGTTGAGAAGATGGAGTGCGAAGCTTCATCGAGAACAATGTTAAGAATGTAAAAAGTAAATGTCTACTTTTTTGCGTCACAGAGGTTTGGCATCAAAATTGTTTTGGTTCTATCAATGTGAATTCTGAATGCTTTGGCAAAACACTACAACTCCATCTCTCACAGTTTTGTCCCAATAAATGTGCGTGAAGTTAATTTATCTACTGTCGTGGCAATTTAGGATCAATAATATGTTGGTTGAAGTTTAACATAAAGTCATATAGTAAACTCAGGCTTCTGTTGTGATTTTGTTTTGAGTTACTGGCAGCAAATTAGACCAAGGAAAGACATTTTGTTGCACATAAAACCTTTTTAATTACACAGCTTTTTTAAGATCGTGAGAAACATATAAACAATACAGAAACTTCAGTTTACAGCATCGCTAGGCTCCTCCTCCACCACATTTAGTTTCACTTCAGTAGTTAAAGACAACCCCTTATCATAGTACAGGCTTACAGGGTATAATGTCCTTTCATGCATGGTTCGACAAGATTACATCATACCCGGTGATAATTATAGCAGGATCAAGGGAGAAATATTGATTTATAAGTTGAACAGAATGTTGCACTAAAGTATCCCACATAGTTTTGTCAACTACATAATGTGATGTTTGTCCAACATTCAAATCTTAATCGCATATACAACATAAAAAAAAAAAAAAACATATTTAGTTGACTCATGGCAGCAGTTGTTTTGCCCACTTATCACACAAGAAGTGATGCAATTAGCTTTTTCAGTGTGTTGCCCCTCTATGTTGTGGTTTGACAAACAATTAAAAAAAAAAAGGATATAGAGAGATTTTCAGTGTAATAATTTTTTGTTATAGACAACCTTATGGGCCAGTGGAAAATAACATGCCAAAATAAGTAAAATCCCCAAAATGGCATTTATCTTGTTTTGCTTTCAAACTGTCCAATGTCACATGCTCAAGGCAACAAGACCTCACAGGACCTGTGTGAGAATAAGATAAAGCATTTGTTTAGTCTCCCTAACAAGTGCTTGATATGCCATGGAGCATAAAGATTAGACTTAAAAATAGAAAAGGTCGTGTAGTTTGATGAGTCCAGATTTAACCTATTCCAGAGCAAACCCATCATGTAAAGTAATGTGGCCACTGTACAAGTCTCTAGAGGCAGTGTTATTGCTGCAGTTGGCCAGGTCTAGACTCAGCAACGTTATAAAATGAAGTGAATGTACTGTATGACCAGGTTATGACATCCATGTATTTCTTTTTTCTCTGATGGCACGGCGAAATTCCAGGACTGAAATTGTGACAGAATGGTTCTGAGGAATGATTTTCACACATAAATTAATCACCACATTGTGCACCATAGAGCTAAAGAAAGTTAAAAGAAATATTTGAGTGTGAGACTTTTTTTTTTTTTTTGGGCCAGGCAGTCTATAGCCTATTAGTGTACTTTTACCACATTTACAGTGCGGTGAAAAAGTACTTGCCCCTTCCTGATTTTTTAAATATAAAAATATTAACTGCAGTATATTAAATAATGATTGCATTTATTAAGGAGAAAGAGCTGTCCAAACCTACCTCATCCAGGAATTCATAGAAGAACCCAGAACAACATCTAAAGAACTGCAGACCAGTGATCCTGATTTAACTATAATAAAGGGCCTGGGATTGATGCATTTGGATCCCCATTAAATGTTCCAGTACAACATTTCGTTACATCTGGTGTAAAACTAACACAGCATTTTGTAAAAAAACAAAAAAACATCATGCCAACAACAATTAAACATGGTGGTGGTAGTGTAATGGTCTGGGGCTGCTTTGCAGCTTCAGGACCTGGACGCCTTTCCATAATTTATGGAACCATAATCTACCAGAAAATCCTGAACGAGAATGTCCGGCCATCAGTTTGTGACCTCAAGCCCAAGCACACGTGCAGGACGGTGACTAAACACGACAGTACGTCAACCTGTGAATGTCTTAAAAAATGCACAATTACGGTTGTCTTACTAGTGGCCTAGTCAAAGTCCGGACTTAAATCCGATTAAGGGCTTAAACAGGCTGTTTATGCTCGAAAACCCTCCAATGTGGCTGAATTGAAATAATTCTGCATAGAAGAGCGGGCCAAAATTCCTCCACAGCGATGTGAAAATTTGAACAATGCTTGATTGCAGTTATTAAGGGCGGCACAACTAGTTATTAGGTTTAAGGGCAATTATTTTTTCACATAGGCTCAGGTAGGTTTGGAGAGTTTTTCACCCCTTTTTCCCATTTAAAAACTGCATTAATCCAGTTGTTCTTGTATAATGTTAAAATTTGTTTGATGATCTATATCATTTGAATTTTGACAAATATGCAAAAAAAAAAAAAAAAGTCAGGAGATTTTCAAGCAAATACTTTTTTACAGCACTGTATTGTATACATACTATTTTTCTGTATGTGTGTAGACTGGACAGTCCATCTGAGCAGTATCGTAAGTGTCGGTGTCACACCATGCAAGTCTTTTAGTCTGTGATAGTGATCACCGAGCACTACGTGAATAATTTACCTCGAATTGTGACTTCCTGAAACCAAAAGGCTTTCTTAGCAGCTTGCGAGATCCATTTCCACGTTTCGGTCTGAAGGCAGAAGTTCAGTCCTTATTCTCAAGTCTTACATCAGTTTGATGAATGTCTTAAACAATGGGCTTCCAAATAGGTGGATTTATAGTTTTCTGCCTGAAGCCTCATCTGTTTGGTGACACCGTGCATTGTTCCTGACCCTTGACTAGATACAGAAGTGATTTAGTGAGAAGTAAAAGGCATAAAACACACATTTGCATTTTAAAAGGGTCTTTATTTTGTGTGCAACCTTTCGAGCCACATGCGGCCTTTTCTCAGTCAGAATATAAATCATACAATGGGTTTAAGATAGGATAATAATAAAAAATTTGGAATCTAGAAGTTTACTTTTAATTATTATTAATTTTAATAGCTTCTTTAGCATTTACAGTACCCAGTGTAGGTGGTAGAGAAGGAGAAGGAGTGATCTAACACAAAGGTTGTCTGGATGAATAATTCAGGAGCTGGTTGCTAGGACTGTGTCCACGTTACTCCTCTTGGACGTGACAGCTGCATCCTCGTGGTGTTGGGTTCTCCTCGTGCCTGTATTGATTTGCCTAGAGTGGATTTAGTTAATTAGAAAGCTGTATATTATCGGGGGATCCACCTCCATGACCAACCCACCATCCTTACCTTGTCCCGATAGAGAGGAGAGGAGAAGCACTAAGCCTTTAACCAGTGCACACATTTTTATATGATGGAAGGATAGTTAAGGAAAAAAGGAAGGACCTGAATGATCTTAAAAGCAGAAGATAAAGTTGGGCTTCTTTTCATCAGTGGAGCAAAACACACTGTGCAGTTGTGTGTAACTCAGGACACAACTAGGAAACGTCTATGATCAGTTTTTTTTTTTTTTTACCCTACTTCCAGAGGAACAAGTCAGGATTTAGTGCAGGTTTCACCTTGGCCTCTTGCTGAGTCGAAATGGTCTTTATTCCACACAACTGCAGTGCACGCACCTGCTAAGGAAGTGTGCATTTCTCTGCGTGTGATATTTGCAATATTAGGCTTAACACTTCAGGACGTTTTTCGCCACATGTATGGATGAGAGTTTGCGCACAGGAGGATGTACAAGCGACGGGATTATGTTGAGCTCTACCAAAAGGACCAGGCAAAGTGGGTACTGTTGAAGAATGTTAACACAGTCTTCAAACAGACCACTCTGCTCCCGGTATGACCTCTGTGTTTGTGTGCGTATGTGTGTCTTTAAGGTGCCTGTATATTAGATATTCAAATACGTTATTCAGAAAATCCTAGCAAAGCAGTTTATAGAGCATCTGGTCAAGACTAGAAATTTGTATTAGGACTGGGACTCCGGTGCAAAAAAAAAATAATGGAGTGGAGGGGAGTAGGTGCGACCACATTTCTTCATTCATTCATTTTTAGTAACTGCCTGATCAGGTCATGTTGATTTCATTGAGGCTTATAGTTAGTGTATATTTTGGGAAATAAATCCACCTAAATTAATTAAAATATATACCTGGCATGTAACAAACTAAAATAACAACTGCTAGTGTGTTTTAATTAAATGTAAAATAATAAAAATAGTCATACACCCCCCTGAATGCGAGTTAAAATTGTTTGTATCGATAGTATTTGGATTTTTCATACAACACAAAAGCTAAAGCTCTATTACACGCATTTTGATATAATGACATGCAACTATTAGAATAAACATTTAATTACAGGGTTCAACTTACTCCAGGGCAAGAAACATAGACACATCATCTATTGCTTACACTGGAGACCCCTGATGCTCTTTAACTCAGGGCTTCCCCCCAAAAAAACAACAAGTTGCTGTATATACATACAAATGGGGTCGTGAGAGAAACAGATTATTGTTGCTGTAACTTTGAAGAAGGCTATTGTGCACTGCTACTTTAAATACAGAGCGTACAGTACATGCTACTGTATTTAAGTGGCTTTATTATCCTGACACACATCATGGCAACAGAACACGGCAACAGCTATCACGTAGGTTTTGTATACACGTTTTCTGGATTTTCTAGATTAGCACACACTATTGGCTAAGCTTTTTTATTTCATGCAGTTCATGAAAACAATCGAAGACAATGTAAAGGAAATCGATGTGCAGGAATTCGCAGTAAAGCATTAAACTTTATTATCGTGTGATTTGGAAACCTGATGGACAGGGATGTTTTGCTTGATGTTCCAAAACGTGAATACCTCTCAATAATCCAGTGGACACAATGTCACTCGTGCTGCCACTGCTTATGTACATCAAAAAGTGTAAGCCATTCTCTGCTTCATGTTGTCATCACATCACCATGGCATAGAGCATTTGTTTGATTTCACATATATTACTGACATAATGTTCAGATGTTACATTAAGATACAGTAAGGTTATAGTTGTTGCATAACTGATATTTTCTGGGTTCACAGAAAAAAAAATCATATTGTCCAATGCCTCTTGTTTGAATTTTACCATGTACAGTGTGTTTTTCAAGAAACCATTGTGCATCTGCAAGCGGATGCACAACTTTGTGCAGTGACATCATTGAGTTCTCATACTGAAATACTCTGTTAAAAATGATCATGTCGTGAACTTTAATAACCCTTCCTGCTCTAGGGAGACTATGTCTGGTTGGACCTGAAGACAGGCCGGGAGTTTGAGGTCCCGATCGGTGCGGTGGTGAAGCTCTGTGACTCGGGGCAAATCCAGGTTCTGGATGATGAAGGCAATGTGAGTTAGTGATCATTATAAAGGAACGTTTTTTTATGCTAATGAGAAAGGGCATGCCTTCAGAAAACAACATTGCTACAGTAAGTGATTCCTTGCTGTTGGTTTTGGTGAAACCAGTGATCCTCAATTAAATATATATGCAGGTTACTGTGTGGGAAATGGCAGATGACCAAACTGGGGAGAAAATCAATTAAAAATCAATCAAATTAAATAATGATATCCTTTTTAAAAAATTAACACCTACAAACTCGATTTTCCCAATAAAGTGAAAGCAAAAGTGATAAATGTTATCTATTAAACATTAGCATCCACAAAGTGGTGACGTTCAGAATGAATTGAGCATCTGGTTATTTTTAGAGTATTCATTAGCACCTTATATTTTCTTGATCAAGATTATGGTATGATCTTCCCATATTATGGCTAAAACAATACTGTCTTCTGTTTACATATGATATTATTTTTATAGTAACTTCAAAGCCTTGGAATGGTCCTGGTCTGTCTAGTATGCCATGTTAAATCACTATTATCTCTTTCAGGAACACTGGATCTCGCCCCAAAATGCCACCAACATTAAGCCAATGCACCCTACCTCTATCCATGGCGTGGAGGACATGATTCGCCTGGGAGACCTGAACGAGGCTGGGATTCTCCGCAACCTGCTTATCCGCTACCGAGAACACCTCATTTATGTATGTGCATTTTGTTTGTACTTGCTGTAGAAATCCAATATTATGTTACACAATTAACTTAATTTTACACAATTAGGTTTTTAGCTAAAGTTGCTTTTAATTCTCGCCTTGATAAAAGTTGCTTTTAATTCTCGCCTTGATAAAAGTTGCTTTTAATTCTTTTGATCTGATGTGAAGCTGGATTCTGTATGGCACACATTAAATGCAACTTTAATACACCATGAGTAAAGCCAATAAAGTAACACAGCAAGTTAACTAAAATTTATTTAAATGGTAACAAAAAACTCCTGCATTGACTAATGTTTATTCAATCGTGACCATTCGTGATTCAATTGTTTATTCAATTTTAAGTTCACATAGATAAGAAATTTTGAAACTGATCAATTGAAATAAATTTGGTTTGCATTGGTAATTTACTGAATTCTACTCTCCATGTGTAAACTTTATTTAGCCTCAATTTTTTTTTTTACTCTCCATCATGATAAAAATCCTATTTACTTTGTTAAAGCTACTTATAGTGTATTAATGTTGAAGTTCATTATTTATTCACATTAATTAATGCTTTAACTCAAGGCTGCCCAATTTGGGGCTCATCACTCCGGCTTTATTTTGGTCTATAGTAAAAAATTGTCTACAGGCAACATGTTGGCTTAGTGGTTAACGCTGTTGCCTTGTATCTCCAGGGTCCCCCGACCCTGTATAAAGGATAAAATGGTATAGACAATGACTGACAACTACACACTTGACTGATAAAATCATCCTCTTGGGATTATAAGGTTCTGTCTGCAATCTGAGCAGTTTTGAGATATTGAGCTTCAATTTTGTAATTCAAAGTTCAAAACTGTCAGAAAAGGCATATCACTTCAAATAACACATCCGGGAATGTTATTATGGTGTTACAGAATAAGAAAATGTTAGTAACATTTTCAATTTTGACAAAAGAAGTCAGATAGAACCTTGTAATTCCAACCTTATAGTTTTGTTATACATAATGTAATTCCACACAGCATAAACATTTGTTTTTAGTCCATGGCCCTCTAATCATATGAATCTTTTGCACCTCCTTGCAAGAATTTTGGCACCTCTGCTTTAAGGGAACCTTACAGTATATATTAGGTTAAGTAAAAAAATTAAATATTATATTAAGTGTTGCTGCACTGTGCATTGCCAAATAATCCTTGAAACTTTCCAAACCATCATGTACTTGCCTCAAATCAAATTGAAATCTTCAATACCTCAGACAGTGGTTTAAGAGTAACAGTGGTTTGAGATACTGTAACTTTTCTACGGATAAAAATTAAGCAAAGAACAATACAGAGATTAAAACAGTAGCAGTGATCTTTTAGCCACATGCAGTTTTTCAACAATCTGTTTATTTGTGTGGAACATGAGACTTGGATATGTGGTGTAAGATTAGAAGTAAATAAGATAATACGGTAGGTGTAATTTTTTTCTCATTGTAGCCCTCGTTCTGGTAAATGGTACAGCCAAAAATGTATTAAAGAGATTATACAGTTATATACAGAGGTATATTTCTGCACAATTATAATTCAAAATGTTTAATAATTACAATAATAATTACAAATTTTTGCCACTCCAGTCTGTTAACTACATGATCCTTATATCTCTAGTATACTGTAGGGGTATCTATGCAAATTTCGGCAGTAACAGTAGAAACACAAAACTGCCCTCTTATTCTCCTTAATTCTTATTTCTTAATCTCCCTCTCAATCACTGGGTCTTTGTGTCTCTGCCTTAATCTTAATCTTTCCTGGCTATGTTTTCCTCTCCTTGTCCTCTCTCCCTGTGCAGACTAACTGTGGAGGAAGGGTAAGTATAGTGTCGGCTTCATGCATGGCTGCCCTCCGTTTGTGTGTTTGCATTACACTGCTCCATTTCAACACGGCTAGGCCGTCCCGCTGTAACAGGACACCCATATGCTATCACACCAATATCTGAAAACCGAGACAGCGACAGCCATCCACGCTCCTTCTATTGCTCACTCCTGTTAGCTGCTGTTACTCATATTCATGTGTAATCATCAACATACTGTAGATGTGCTTCAGCAATGTATGCACGCTTCATTTTCATGACACAAATAATAGAAAAAGCATACTTATTCTCAAAATTATTGCATAGAAGAAACATCTCGTGTGAGGTTGCAGATATCAGAATGACATTAATTAAGTAAAAATTCTTTATAGACCGACTTTTGAGTAAGGTTTGGATTTAACTCATTCGAATCAAGTGACCAGTCAAATACAATTGTATACTAACAACTATACAAATTGATTGATACCTACTGTACATTATTATTATATACTGATTCTTTAATTGTTTTTAGCCATTCTGAATATTTTTGTAGATTTAATATTGAGCTTTAGATCATCGTTCTGTTGCATGACCCAATTTCAACCAAGCTTTAGCTGTCAGACAGATGGCATCACATTTGCCTCTAGAATACTTTGGTATACAGATGAGTTCATGGTCAACTCAATGATCACAAGGTGCCCAGCTCCTGTGGCTGCAAAACAAGATCAAATCATCACCACTCAATCCACCGGGCTTAACAGTGTGTATGAGATTTTTCTAATAAAATGCTGTTGGGCATTAATGTCAACTTTGCCATGTACAGCACCATTAACTCCACTTTGGTCTCATTTGTCCATAGGACATTGTTCCAAAGGTCTTATGGTTTGTTCAGATGCAGGTTTGTTAACCTCAGTCATGCTTACATGTTACTAGAGTCAATCCAGTCTGATCTAAATAAATTTTCAATTAGAACTAGAGGGGTGGTGTACAATTTTGACAATCTATTAAATATTGGCCATGTAAATGCTTGATCCCAGTCTTATAATTAATGTATTAAAGAGAGTGGAAGAGGGCAACATTGCAGATGCAGCATGTTCGAACCAATTCATGTCAGATCTTACATCTGACTGTTTAGGACACAACACAAAAGTGAGTATTTAACATAGGAAAGTTTAAGTTAGAGAGAAGAAAGTGATGCAGTGCCTGTGGGAAAGCCAAGCACTCCAGCTCACTGCTTTAACACAAGTTGCCATCAGTACTTGTCGAAGTAAAATCGAAACACCTTTAACATCATAACGGATTTAACAGTTTATGAACTTACACACTAAACCATCTTCCATTGAGTATTTGCCTTCTACTTCTACTTTGTTTAGACATACACTGGGTCAATACTGGTGGCAGTGAACCCATACCAGCTACTGCCTATCTACACTGCTGACCAGATTCGCCTCTACACCAACAAGAAGATCGGAGAGATGCCTCCTCACATCTTCGCCATTGCTGACAACTGTTACTTTAACATGCAGAGGAATAACAAGGACCAGTGTTGCATCATCAGGTCAGATAAGTTGCAGAAGCAGTAAATTTGGCATAGTAATGTGCAAGTCTTGAAATACACCTCATTTCTTCATCTTTTGCTTCTAAAGACCCAGAGCTTCTTGTATTTTTAATGTAGTCTTGAGGACTAGTTTTCATAAACCAGTGAGAACCAGGTGCAGATGATGACAGATGATCAAGCCGGTGATTAGTATACTGGCGATGCTGAATGCTGAGGTTGTTAAAAAAATACCAATTTTTAAATGATATTTTTCCACACAACAAATAAAGCGTGTTGCAATAAAACATTTGTTCTCTGGCCCCCAAGTGGCGCAGTGGTAAAGGGCTCGCCCTATCATCCGGACATCTCTAGTTTGATTGAGTGACGCTGACCCCAACGGTGCGCGAACGAGCAGTTCATAAAGATACGGTCAGCTGGCATTATGTGGTTCGGAGGAAACGCGTGATAGTCTTCGGCCGTCCGTGACCGACTGGTAGTAGTAGCCTTAATGTCGGAGCCCTCTAGTGATGGGGGAAACTGGATATTGGAAATTGGAGAGTAAAAAAAAATTCGCTCTTATTTCTTCAATTAAATTTTCTCAATATGCCAAAGATAGGGTAGCTAAAGACTTTTGCATAATACTGCAGACTAATATTATGGGGACGTGAGCATGTTGACCTACGATTGTGCACCAAAATCATTCGAATGTCAGCTCTTTCAGTATTTGTTGAACATCAACATTTATTCAAACAAATCTCATTTGTTACACAAAAGAGGTCATTTATAATTTAACAGAGTTTATAAATTGGAGTCGGGATCAAAGACTTCATGGAGATTAATGTTTGCTTTGGTCCACTCCGAGTTTCAGATAATTTCACCGCAGTTAGAAATAAAGGTACAGTTAAGCATAACCCTGCCTTTCTATACGTTTCTATAAACGTATAGACTTTTAAGACAATGATCCTTTAAACTAAAATGTGTAAAACGTGAAATTATCCTAACAATGTTAACTGAGGATAGTATAGATAAGATTTGTACGTTATATAAAATAATACACTGACTGAGAGACTTCAATTATTTACTATATTAGCCCTCTTGGCTCTATTGCCGAACTAAATATGCAAACTTTGGACAACTTCTCAACTAACCAACTACATTTGAGGTCGTGTAAATTTAATATTTTCCCTGAAGCAGCCTTTTAATGAAACTGACCTGTTTAATTTTACAGTGGCGAGTCTGGGGCAGGGAAGACCGAGAGCACCAAGTTGATCCTGCAGTTTCTGGCTGCCATCAGTGGGCAGCACTCCTGGATCGAACAGCAGGTGTTGGAAGCCAACCCCATCCTGGAGGGTGAGGAAAAACTAACGCTGAAATCTAAGTTTAGTGCATTTTTTATTTTACTGGTAAATGTTACTGTATTTCTCTGCTCGTGCCTGACAAACCCTTTCAAAGGTCAAAACAGAGCTTTTAGAGCAGAAAACATGATAAAAAGTGTAATTAGTAGGAACTTTAAGGCAGATGTTATTACAGATATAAATATGGAACACATTAAAGCAGGATGATTGTTTTTTTTTGTCAACAGCCTTTGGGAATGCCAAAACCATCCGTAATGACAATTCAAGCCGATTTGGGAAGTACATAGACATCCATTTCAACAAGAGAGGAGCAATCGAAGGAGCCAAAATCGAGCAATATCTGCTGGAGAAGTCTCGAGTGTGTCGACAGGTTAGAGAGTGAAAAAAGGGTCCTGATTCTGATACAGTACATCTGAGGCATATATACAGTATATGGAAATGCTTGGCATGTCTCTGAGTCCATATTTATAAAACAGAGCTTTTCTGAATAGATGTGCCTTGAAATCAAACTTGGGTCTTAGGTGGCTCTTGTAGAGCATATGTGATATGTAAATAATCATAATAATTACCAAGAAGGCTAAAAAACTAACACTAACGTACAGTACAATATGGAGGCACGGTGGCTTAGTGGTTAGCACTGTCTCCTTGCACCTCCTGGTCCTGGGTTCGATGTCCTGGGTTGGGTCTGTGTGCATGGAGTTTGCATGTTCTCCCCGTGCTTGGTGGGTTTCATCAGGATTCTCCGGGTTCCTCCCACAGTCCAAATAGGATTAGGGTTAGGATTAGGCTAATTGGCATTTTCAAATTGCCCGTAGTTTGTGAATGAGTGTGAATGTTGACCGGAGGTCCTACCGTGGTCATACAAAATGGCAATAAATACAATGGTCATCACTGGCCTCCAATGGTAACCATTGGCCTCTGTGGTCCCTAGTTGGACTACTGAGGTTCCCAGATAGATGGATGGAATGTACAATCTAAAAAGTTTTAGGCTCTTACATAATACATTGTTCTTTTAAATAATGGTATCAGTTATGAACTTCAATGGAGTAGCCATGGTTAAGAAAATGTAGAAATTCAGGATCAAGTTCTGCAAATTGAAACTAAGAAAAATCTCACCACTTAAACCCTCCTGCATCAATCCACAGTTTACATTCTGATCAAACGATTAGAGTTCAGTTGTTGATTGTTATCTTTACGTTTTTTCACTAGGCCCAGGATGAGAGGAACTACCATATATTTTACTGTATGCTGAAAGGCATGACTCCTGATCAGAAGAAGAAACTTGGCCTGGGCAAAGCTACAGATTATACCTACCTCACAATTGTAAGTGAAGAAATTACTGGTACTATTTAAATTAAATGCTTTCATCACAAATACAGAAAAAAAAACCTTGTCATTACTATATAGGGCATTTTTACCTTAATTTTTTATAATTTACATTTACAAATGTATACATTACATTTTATAGCAAAGGATGGTTGATATGAGACTGAAAAGAGTTTCTTACTATAAGAAAGCAAGAACAGGCTATGGTATAAAAATAGCACCAGTAATATCCACTTGTACCAAGCTTGTTCTTTGTTTCCTTGCCCTTCTCTTTAGGGAAAGTGCACTGTGTGTGACGGTCGTGATGACCAGAAGGAGTATTCCAACATCCGTTCGGCCATGAAGGTGCTCATGTTTACAGACACAGAAAACTGGGAGATCTCTAAATTGCTGGCCTCCATTCTGCATATGGGCAACCTCAAATACGAAGGTGACACACACTCACAGAATGTGGGCATACTCTATGCATTGCTCAAATGAATGTATCATTTTTATGGGACAGGTGAAAAATGTTTAGGTTTGAGGCTTTAGATAGAATAATACTAAAACTTTTGGTATCTAAAATGCTGGCAGAAATGACAATATGATAATGTGATTTATGATAAAGCTGCTGGATGTACTTTATATTTTTGAATTTGTCTCTCTGTGATTTAAAACTGCTACTTGCAGAAGACATAGACATAATATAAGTTGTGCTGCGTCCTTCATTATCATATACAGTATATTATTCTCATGGATCCAAGTGCCAGGTAATACATATTCAATAAGGGCTGTGTTCGAAACAGAAAAAGTACTTTTATTTAAATAGTAAAAAGTTACCAGTAGTGTAAAGATATACATGAGATATTGTCCAAATTTTTTATTACTTTGAGGAGATAATTATCTTAAATAGATTGATGTGATGGTCAGGTTTACCAAGCATTAAAGGCCATGCATTATGAAAAATTCACTTTTTTTGTCATTTTATTTTTTTACCCATTCAGATAGTTTCTCCAGTTTGTGTGTACAAACTAAAAATGTGAGAAAAAATATTCCAACCTTTTAGTCCTCTTCCATTTTGTATTGGAGCTAAAACAAGCAAATTGGATTTTTCCTCCATTGTGACCTCATATAAGGGAAACCCTCCCACAGCTTGTTTCTCTGCTCAGCTCTGGAGTTCTCTGGCAGGGCGTGGCTCTACAGTAGCTCACTTACGTAGACACTGAAACAGTATGTGCGGAGGAGGAGTGAACAGAGCAAGGATATAAAAAAACCATTGTCTTAAGGGTATTTCAGTTTGACATGACATTCAGTCATGTCTTATTCAATGCATTTGTTACATGTACAAGGTACAGACTCTGTTACTTAAGATTGTCTCATATCAACCATTTTTTATTACTTAAACAGAAACGTATATATATTATAATAATAAATATGCTGAATATAACTTTTTTTTTCTGCTTAGCCCGCACATATGATAACCTGGATGCCTGTGAGGTGGTGCGATCTGCTGAGCTTTTCATCGCTGCAAAGCTGTTAGAGGTAACTTTATAGATAAAGCAGTTTTATTCAACTTTTTCACTTTATTATTTTTTTTTTTTATGTAGTTACCTTTATTTCTCAGCTGCTCTCAGGTTTTTCTTATTATTCTCTGTTGTTTTCAGAAAGATTCTTATCCTTATTATTATCATCATTGAAAATGAGGATAATTTAATTTACATATTGTGTATACTGTAGTTGACTATAGTTTTGCTTATATAAACTGTGCTGATAAAACTTTTGAGCCACTCTTAATTTATTCATATTTTGCTTCCAAAGAGCCAGACTTTCTCATATTTTTAATGTACAGTAGTCTTCTGGAAGAGTTTGCCAGGCTTCCTGAAAGAGTGCTTTTGGCTTTCATTTTTGGCAAGTTTTTATCTCTCATTTTTCAGTCCAGTTCCTGTACCAGACCGTTTTCAAAAGAATGTTTTCGTTTGCTAAGTCACACAGCGACCTATGAGACATTGGAGTGAGAAACAGGTGCAGATGATGACAGATGATCAGGCCGGTGATTAGTATGCTGGCGATGCTGAATGTTGAGTGGTTGGAACAGACGAGAGACGAGAACCATTTTTAAAAAATGTTATCTTTAGGCACTTTGCAGCCTGTCACTGTAAAATATTTGCTCCCATTTCATTAATTTAATCTACAGTTTAATGATGTGATGTCCACTAGTCCAGAACCATTAACGTGCATCAGGTATCTTTAGGCATAGGTATTCTGATGTATGCTTGCATGCTTGTGTAAATGTGCAGTCTGCCAGGTTGTTGTTAATTCAGTAGCAGGATTAAGAGAGGTTGTGTAAAGCGACCTGGGTGACTGGAACATGAGAAGAGAAAGATGGGTTTAAGTGTCACTTGTTGACAGGGTACTCTTCATACATTTCACAAAAGGAATTTTTTTTTTTGCATTAATTGATCTTTAAAAATGGTGATTTTTTTTAAAAGCCTCCAATAACGAAAGTGGACTCCATATTAACTTAAACACATCTCCTGATCTTCCAGCTGCCTAACACACAGTATTACTGCAGATCAGTTCCTGCTATCCGATATCACCCAAATGTGGATGGGTTTCCTTGTTGAGTCTGGTTCCTCTCAAGGTTTCTTCCTTTTGCCATCTCAGGGAGTGTTTTCATACCACCATCATCCTCAATAAAATTCAATAGATTTTTTTTTTACAAACAGGTTGACTCTAAAGACTTAATGAACTGCCTGACCAGTCGCACGATCATCACTCGGGGAGAGACAGTGTCCACTCCTCTGAGCATGGAACAGGCTTTGGATGTTCGAGACGCATTTGTCAAGGTGAACATCTTTTTTATTGGTCTTGGCTGCTTTACACCACAACACTGTGTGTATGTTGATATATGGACATTTTCTTTTTTTAAAGGGAATATATGGACGCCTATTTGTGTGGATTGTTGAAAAGATTAACGCAGCCATCTACAAGCCTCCGTCTCATGAGCCGAAAGCGGTGCGCAGGTCCATCGGCCTGCTGGACATCTTTGGCTTTGAGAACTTTACAGTTAATAGGTACTTACTGGATCAATTCATGCATACGTCCAATATATTAATATCAGAAATCAGTAGCATGATTATATTGACCAGGGAAGTCAAAAGCATTTCATATACAAGACAGAGTTTTTTTGCATTTGCTTGTTTTGTTTTTTTTCTCTGTAGCTTTGAGCAGCTTTGCATCAACTTTGCCAATGAAAACCTGCAACAGTTCTTTGTGCGGCACGTCTTCAAGCTGGAGCAGGAGGAGTACAACCTGGAGAACATCAACTGGCAGCACATCGAGTTCACTGACAACCAGGACGCACTGGACATGATCGCCATCAAACCCATGAACATCATCTCACTCATTGACGAGGAGAGCAAGTTCCCCAAGGTAAGGAGGCAAAAACGAAAGGGGCAGCGTGAAATAAAGAAATACTGTACATACTGTAAAACTAGAAGAAGAGAAAGACTGAAATGTTTTACAAGGTTCTATTAACTATTCTACAGGGCACGGACACCACCATGCTGAACAAGCTAAACTCCCAACACAAGCTCAACACTAATTACATCCCACCCAAGAACAGCTACGAGACGCAATTCGGCATCCAGCACTTCGCCGGCATCGTCTACTATGAGACCAGAGGTCAGGGGTCAAACTTCTCAGCACTTTACACTTAAACCTGCACATTATTTAGTAACACTATAATTAAACACAACATTATTCCTGCGTCACATGATGTTAACCTAGTGGGACTATTGTTGTACTGATTACTATAAGTAGTTTTAAATGTTTGGTGAAAGTAAGCATATTAAGCTGTGATAAAAAAAATCTGCGCAGGTTTTCTAGAGAAGAACAGGGACACCCTTCACGGTGACATCATTCAGCTAGTTCACTCGTCCAAGAACAAGTTCATCAAGCAGATCTTTCACGCTGATGTTGCGATGGTAATCACTACTATCTATCTCTCTCTGTCTTGTCTGTAGGTCTAGATCAAGGTTGATTGGTATTTCCAAGTTTCCTGTAGTGTACAGTATGATCAGGTGTGTGAGTGTGTATGCTTGTGATTTGTTGGCAGCCCATCCAGAATGTACCCCGTCTTGTGCCCTAAGCCACATGTGACCCTAAACAGGATAAGCGGGATAGATGATGCATAGATGTACAGATGAAACGTTATTGTTTCTATGGTAACAGCCCAAACACAGCAACATGTATGGCAGACGTTCTACTATTATTAAGCGTATTAATAAGAGTATTAGCTTAATAAATACTCAGCTCAAAATGTACTGATACTGTATTTCAGGTGATGTTTATTTAACATTTATGGAAGGAGTCTCAAGTGTCTCAAGAAGAAGAGATGACTGCTTTTCAGTAAAATGACAAACCTATTTTGTATAACTTTAAGAGAGTGAATAGAGAGAGTCTGGTGAGCGAAGGACAAGTATATCATTGGATAATTGGAACCAACTGGTCTTGCAGATGATCCATGACAATAAACATAACTAAAGGTGGTTAAAAAGCATGACTTGACATTTATTACTAAACAAACTGTGGAATACGAGAAAAAAAACATTCTACAGTGTGATGTTATTAGAAAATGAACGTCAGAGTTTGCTTTGCTTTGGGCCATATGACACCATGGCTTTTTCTTAAATATTACAGTACATACACCTACAGTACATGCTTGCTTAGATCAACTCATAATGAACTGAATCATTTTAGATTCTTAAATGTTTCTGTATTTAATGGATAATTCAGTGCTCTGAAATTCCTTTCTTTCTTTGATAAATGCGTGTGCCAGTTTCTGTGTCACTCCGTGCACAGTGCCACGCCGCCTCCCAAGGTAACAGTGGAACTGGAAATCATCAGCTTCTCACTTCTCATGCCTTTTCATTTGGTCGTCCCAGTTTATGTTCTGAAAACTAACCTCATCTCATGCCTTCACACTGATCTACAGTGGTTATCACTTTCTGTAACCTCAACCCAGTGGTGCTGAGCTTTATGTTCTCATTTATGAACATCTTCCATTTCAACATTGGAATGCAAAAATGGATGTTTCTGCATTCTTTACTCATTCTTTATGAGTTTTAATATGTTTGCTACCTGCATGATAACACAAATATTTGTAATTCTATGCTAAAATATATCAATGTCACAAAAAATCAATTCACTTGTACACTATATGGCCAAAGGTATGTTCCAGTATGTGTTTCTTCCCCAAACTGTTGCCATAAAGTTTTAATTATCATGGCTATCTTTGTATACTGTAAGTTTTTAAATTGTTAGAATGAAGGAACACAGGCATGTTCCAGTGTGACAGTGTCACTGTGCTTTAAAATAAGGTTTCATGAAGATATGGTAGTATAAGAACCATAGTGATCTGCACAAAGTCCTGACCTCAACCCCACCAAACACATTAGGGATGAACTGGAGTGACAACTTTGAGCCAGGCCTTCCTGACAGACCTTAGTGCCAGATACAGTATATCATGCTTTTGTGGTTGAATGAGCATAAACTACTGTAGCATAGCATTGCTCCAAAACTGAAAAAACTAAAACGCTGCCTCAAAGGAGTGGAACCAGTTATAGGAGGAAGGATGGAACAAGTCCATATTTGTGCCCAGACTTTCAGGTATCAACATAATATTGGCTATATAGTGTACATATAAAATAAAGTGTGTGAATAGTGAATACCATCAAAAACTGATCCATCCACATAAAATGTTCGATGTCAAACCGGGACTTTTTTATGAATTAGGGTGTAAAACTGATTGACATTTACTTTAAAAACAGTACAGTGATGAAACTCTTAGCCGCATTAAAACATGTACAGTAAATAGTGCAAATGTTTTAAAGCAAGCCATGGGTCTGCTAATGATAGCTGCTATATAGGGAATCAAATCCAGAATAAAGGTAGTTTTTACTCTCATAACTGTGTTCTGTTTTCTGGAGGAAAAGTCCGGGTTTGACTTGAACGCCCCTTGTACAAAGAAACCCCCCATCTCTTTAATCTGGCATACGCGTAACTCATCCCATAACCTCATACTCCAGTACACCTATCCTGAATGGCAACTAC
>JAOVVB010000037.1:30154139-30166070 GCA_028570985.1 Heterobranchus longifilis | reverse complement strand
CAGTGAATGTTTCATAATCTCCATGGCTTGATTGATGTTTTATTTATTTTTAATAATAATAATAATAATAATAATAATAATAATAATAATAATAATAATTATTATTATTATTATTAATGGCTTCTGAATATTGTTAATGGAAACATTTAATCTATTAAAAATCTATTATTGTTTTCCTTGAAAATGATACATAGTGTTACAAAGTAGAAAGAAAAAATTAAATATGTAAAATAATTATTTTACCAACAATGATATTTTTTTTCTTGATGTTGTACATTTGTTCATTCTCAAAAGCAAAGTTCTCACCCTGACCTCTTTTGTTCTCTGTGACCCCCAGAAGTAAAAAATAATACAGCCTCATTTTAGCTTGATAATATATCTGCCACAGACAGTTTTCTGAACTCAAACAACTTCCTGTTTAAGCAGAAAAGTACTTTACAGAACGAGTGATGGGGTTGTGGTAAAGGAAGAGCGAGAAGGACAGAGAGAATCAGAGGTCAGAAAGGGGTTGAAAGGATCTGCTCGATGTGTTTTCCTCCATTCCTGACTTTCTGTTTGTGTGTATCTTTCTGTGTGTGTGTGTGTGTTTCCTGGTGTTCAGGGGGCGGAGACGAGAAAGCGTTCCCCAACTCTGAGCAGTCAGTTTAAACGCTCTCTGGAGTTGCTGATGCGCACACTGAGTGTGTGTCAGCCCTTCTTCGTCCGCTGCATCAAACCCAACGAGTACAAGAAACCTATGGTGAGTTCAAAGTCAGAGGAAATGACCAGGATGTTAAAGTGTGGTGTGGATGGTAAACAAGAAAGGATGTGCAGTTGTGTTCCTAGACTCCCTTCTCACATCCTCCTCTATGTAGAGTAATTAAAAGTCCTCCTGTCCTCCCAGCTGTTTGACAGGGAACTGTGTGTAAGGCAGCTGCGCTATTCAGGAATGATGGAAACTATTCGGATCCGGCGGGCTGGATACCCCATCCGTTACACTTTTGTGGAGTTTGTGGATCGGTATCGTGTCCTCATGCCTGGAGTCAAACCTTCCTACAAACAGGTAAATAAACCCATAAATTCTGCTGACATGGAATTACTAAAATACAGACCAGGGATGGAACCACTCCCACTTTTTCATTTTTAGTATGACATGGGTGCAAGAGCTAAAATTAGTCCAGAAATTTGTGCAAATTGGACAATTAGAAATTGCATAATTGGACCAAAATTGTAAAATAATGGAAAAACAGTCTTGATATAAGAACAAATTTGTTGCGATTTTTATTTTGAGCTACACCAGTATGGAAGCCCACTTCCACCAAGTATAACTGCATAACATACCTATAAGTTTTCTTTACTTGGTACCAGTATATTTGAATGTTAAACTACTATCTCAAAATTCGGATTCATCTGATTCAATATCAGAAACGTGTCTTATTATTTCAAACTATTTTTTTTCTAAATGATATTTATTTTAAATTTAAAAAATTGAATTATTTTAGAGTTCATATTTATTATGTCAAGGTCATGGTTATGTCAACTTTTTGACTCATAATCCTAATGTACAATCTTAAAATATTGTTATTATCTAAAAACAATTAAAAACCATTTTAATCGCAGTCAATACTGCAAGATTATTTTTTGCCATTTTGTATTCCAAAATTATATGGTAAAATTAAACTTTCATTTATTTATCTATTTTTGAGAAATGGTTATTATTGGTTAATAGGAGCTAGTCCCATCTTTTATTTTTTTCAGAGTTCAGAAAATAGCTTCTATAATTAATCCTTCTAAGCATAAAGTTCGAAGTGTAAAAACATAATACAAATCATCTGATCATAGTGGTTCTTAGTATTAGACAAATATAACCTCGGACGAATAACAACATGTAACTTTTTTCACAATGTCATTATTTATCTAACTAAAATGAAACCAAGCAAACAACAACAAAAAAAAACATATGGTCAATACTAAGTACCCCGTGTACTGCTTCCACAGGGTTTAAGAGGGTAAGTTGCAGCCAGGTGCTGCTATTCATCAGCCTTTGATTAATTGATCATCAACACATGTGCAAATCTCCATAAAAGCAGAAGTTTTGGCAGTTTGCTGGTTTGGAGCATTCAGATGTGTTTTAAAAGAATACCAAGAGAGAGAGTTACATAATCAATGGTCTTAGGGAAGGAATTGTTTCTGCAAATCAATTTGGAAAGGGTTGTAGACCATTTTTAAACAATTTGGAGTTCAACATTGTGCAGTGAGAAAGATTATTCACAAGTGCAAAAGCATTTAAGACCGTTGCCAATCTTCCCAGGAGTGGACGTCCCAGCACATTCACGCCAACACTCCGAGAACTATTTTCCAGCCCCAGGACCTGGGCACCTTGCAGTCTATAAGTTGACCATAAACTCCTCTGTAAATCAGAGTATTCAAGAGCAAATGTGTTTGTCAGACTGCTAAGGCTTGGTCAAAATTGTATCATGCCACGAACTTCATTCCCGCCTCTATTGTATGTGCATGGAGTTTGCATGTTCTCCTCGTGCTTGGTGGATTTCCTCCGGGTACTCCGGTTTCCTCCCACAGTCCAAAGACCTGTAGGTTAGGCTAATAGCGTTCAGAAATTACATGTGGTGTGTGAATGAGTGTGTGAGTGTGTGTGCCCTGCAAAGGATTGATACCCTGTACATGGTGTACCTGGAATAGGCTCCAGGCACCCCGCGACCCAGAATACAGGATAAAGCGGTATAGACGATGAGTAAGATGAGAGAGTGAATAATGGTACGGTTAGAAATACTACGTTATGCTGTATGTTCATGTGAGGTTGTATCTGCCTAATACTAAGACCTAGTACTATTACCCCCTAGCACCTAGTACCCCCCCCCCCATCCCCAAGAATTGTGTACTTTCTTGTACTGTAGTTCTTGACACTGGCAACTATTGTAGTTCTGTGTGATATAGCTTGTGTGATATTTAGACAATGGATAAACAGATGTATAAAATATAGCTGTATAAATTATCCATATAAAAAGCAGGACATTCCGTGTTCTGGCGATATATAATTTCAGGGACAGTCCTGGGACAGGTAGCAACCCTAATTCTGACTACTTGATGACCTTAATAAATCATAAAAACATTTCATATAATAAACATATACATTATGTGTAAATCCAAATGAGATTTGATATTTAAAATTGGAGTCTTTTTAAAAATAAAGTGTATTTTAAATTGTTTGTGTTTAGGAGGACCTGAGAGGGACCTGCCAGAGAATTGCTGAGGCTGTCCTTGGCAGAGACGATGACTGGCAGATGGGAAAGACCAAGATCTTCCTGAAGGTATATCAATACTACAGTACATCAGGAAATTAAATGTGTGTGAAATTTCAAGCAGAAGCTTTTCATAACATGCCTTCTAACTCTTGTGGTCACATGACCTTAAACAGTCATGTGGTACTCTGTTCTAGTAGTGTTTTTTTTTTTTCTGTCTGGAAAGAAACTTGAGCAAGAGGTCAAAGGCCAACAAAACTGTCGTGCATTTCCCTGGTGCCATGGTCAGTTTTCCATTCAGTGTTGCTTTATCAAGGTTTTCAGCTGTCCGAAACAGGACGTCCCTCACTGTGGGAGTAAAGAGAGGGCACTGCCAATACTTCCTAACAGGAAGTGACACCATTAAACCAGGATAAAGGAAAATGTACCACAAGTCAACTGGGAAAGTGCACTAAATGATTATTTCGATTAAACTGATTAAACTGTGGTGTAGGTTTGGTAGGAAATCCTTTTCTTTTCTGATGATTGCTGTCCCCAGAATTTACAGTAAAATGACATGACCTTATTTTTGGCAGGACCATCACGATATGCTTTTGGAGATTGAGAGAGACAAAGCCATCACTGACAAAGTCATTCTTATTCAGAAAGTCGTCCGAGGTTTCAAAGACAGGTACGCTGTTAACAATATAACTGCCAAACTCTTATTCCTCTTTTTTTTTTTTTTTTTTTTGATCCTGTGCACCTCCTGCTTTATGCTTCTTGTGCTTGACTTCTTTATAAACTAGTTAAAACATATTAACCAAAGAAAACACAAAACTATCCAAAAAGGACCTTTGGAATGTTACTTTGGAATGTTAATTTTCAGTAACATTTACTTTAAAAAAACTAACAAACAAAAAAAACTGTTTGTTTTTTTTGATAGGTCCAACTTCCTGAAAATTAAGAAATCAGCTCTTATGATTCAGAAGACATGGAGGGGTTACTACTGTCGGAAGAACTACGGAGCGGTAAGTCTCTGACAAAAAAAATAAATAAATAAATAATATTTTTTATTTTTTTGAAACATAAGGACATTGTCTCTACTGTATGCTTCTTTTTTTTTTCTTTTTGCCATACCTATTTCTGTTTAAGTTAGGAGAAAATGCAGTGTACACAACAGTTAAACTGAATAGATCAGAATGTCTCTATTATATATTTGAGGCTAGCTGCTATAGCTGGTTATATAAATGCCAATCAGTATAAAAATATTACAACCAGCTACATGGCTGATTATTATGGATAATTAAATCATACTAGCTAAAATTAATTGTAAACATCCAAATATATAAAATATAAATTGCGGCATAGGAATGAGAAACATCAGTCCAGAAGGTTGTCCAGAAGCGTGGGGTGTCTGATCGTATTAGGAGTGAATGCAGTGACTCAGTGTCTCACCACTAATCTGAGGGTCTTCATCAGTTCTCATTTGTTAACGCCAACTTGACCCTATAATATACTTGACATCCTAATTACTTCCTGTGTTGCAGATGCTTGCAGGTTTCTTACGGCTCCAGGCCCTGTACCGCTCCAGGAAGCTTTATCAGACGTACCATGTGACCCGACAGAGGATGACCCTGTTCCAGGCTCGTTGTAGAGGCTGCATGGTGCGCCGGGCCTTCAGACACCGGCTCTGGGCTGTCATCACCATCCAAGCCTACACTAGGGGCATGATCGCTCGTCGTTTGTACCACAGACTCAAAGGAGAGGTAAGCAAAGGAATCAGACACAGAATCAGATACGTAAACCAAAACAATAATCAGGGATTTGGAGTCTCTCTGGAGTGAAAATCGCTTAACTTACTTAGCTTTGGGACTCATGGGTACATTAAGTATATGTAGAGGTCGTTTAAATGTGATGTAGTTCTTGTGTGACACTGATCAACCATTACTTTAAATACTTTAACAATTAAACACCTACTGTAGGATTTGGGTTCCCATTGTGCTGGCAGTGAAGCTCTAGCCCCTCAGGGCCTGGCTCCATGGGGCCTCTCATGGTGTGCTGTAGTGTCTGGAACCAGGACATTAGGAGCACATCCTTGGGCTTGATGTGGGTTGCTTGATGGAGCCTACGTGGATGGGGCTTTTTTGTCCAGCGCATCCCATACATGCTGGATCAGATTAGTCCCAGAGGGCGTAGATGGGCCTTGGGTGTCTATGATCCTGTCACTAGTTTGCTAGTATACAATTGATAATCAATGTTATCCAATTCACCAGGATAATAAAAAGAACATAATGTTATTATGGCTGATTGGTGTACAGAAGGATCCAAATGTCTGATGCCACTACAGAAAAATAAATCTATTAGATCTAGATCTTATAGTTTTTGATAAATAGTAAAATAAATTTGTCCTTCAGTACAAACGGCGGCTGGATGCAGAGAAGATGCGCTTGGCTGAAGAGGAGAAGCTCCGGAACCAGATGAGTGCTAAGCGAGCCAAAGCCGAGGCCGAGCGCAAGCACCAGGAGAGACTGGCCCAGCTGGCACGAGAGGACGCAGAGCGGGAGAAGAGGGAGAAGGAGGAGGCCCGCAGGAAGAAGGAGATGCTGGAGCAAATGGAGAGAGCTCGCCACGAGCCCGTCAACGACTCCGACATGGTGGATAAGATGTTCGGCTTCCTGGGAACCACAAACTCTTTCCCTGGGCAGGAGGGCCAAGCACCGGCCGGGTTTGAGGTAGGGAGCGCCCTCTACTGGTTAGGATATGTTATCATAGATAAAATAGCTTGGGTAGTGTAATTCTAATACCAATTTTATTTTGGTATTAGAATTAAACAGAAATCCCTGGTCTGTTTGTTCTATCTGCTTATCTATTTATATTATCTACTTTATCTACTTGTCTCCCTCTCTCTCTCTCTATCTGTCTGTGTGTTTCCATCTGTCTGTGTCTTTTTGCTGTCTTTTTATTTGTCGTGTGTGTGTTTATGCACTAGGACCTGGAGCGCCCTCAAAGGAATGTGGAGGAAGAGGATCTGGATGAAGCTCTTCCTCTCCCTGAGGAAGAAGAGGAAGATCTGTCTGAATATAAGTTTGCCAAATTCTCAGCCACCTACTTTCAGGGCACCAGCACTCACACATACATGCGGCGACCCCTCAAGCAGCCCTTACTCTTTCATGAGGATGAGGGAGATCAGCTGGTATGTTCTGCTTCAAACGCCTCCTTTTAACCTTTCTATTCTAGTGTATAGAATTTGTTGTAAACAAGGTTGGTGTCTTTCGTTTCTGCATCTTGCAGGCTGCACTAGCGGTGTGGATCACAATTCTACGATTCATGGGTGATCTCCCAGAGCCAAAATATCACACAGCTATTAGTGATGGCAGTGAGAAAATCCCAGTGATGACCAAGATCTACGAGACGCTGGGAAAGAAGACTTACAAGAGGGAACTGCAGGCTCTGCAAGGAGAGGGAGAGGTGAGGGTGATGGAAAGTGTGTTATTTTGAATAATCTGTATTCATCCCAGCAGACTGAATATATTCAAATGTTTTTAAAAATCACCATGCTGCTCTTGAATTGCTTGAAATTGTTCAAAATAATGAATATAATGGGGAGCTGTGCACAGAATCATAATCACATGAAATCCAATAAGTTGATCACTTTTAGGTCCAAAAAATAATAGTCATAAAAATCCGTCTTCAGTAGATTCAGTAATCAAGTAGGGCTCATCTGAGTCTTTCTTACAGTAACACGATGACCAGACAAATGAAAATAAGGATTATATGAAGAATTGCACTTGAACACTTTAAGACAGTCATACAAAACTAACAGAAGGAGTTAGATTAGATAATCACAATTTTAGTCAAACATTTATAGTCAAATAGTTGCATTTTTTTGATAAAGAAAAAATATTTTTGTAATGTACTAAGCTACAAATAAGCTACACTACTAATGCCAGTAGTGTAACCCATTCCAGATTGAGCATGACGAGTATTTACAATAACCACAAGGGGTGTTCAAGTCAAACCGGGATTTTTGATTGTACAGAATAAAAGAACACAGTTATTAGAGTAAATATTACCTTTATTTCCCAGTGTTTCACTCGTGCTTGGATACCATCAAGGTAGAACGTTTTCTCAGTCTGCCGGAGCCATGATCAGACAGCCTGCGTCACGCCTGAAACTTTAGGCACCAAGAAACTCCATTAATGGCCCAAACATGTGGAAATTGCTTGGAGACAGATGTGTGTCTTCCACAAATTGGTGACAACTTATCCATCGAATTTCATGGACGAGGCGTTCCACTCACTGAATGTTGAATGAAATGACTGCATTAAGCTCTGAGCCACCTCGGCCGGGATCCTTTAAAACATCTGCACTGTTGTTTTTCTGTGGCTAAGGGTCTCATCACTGTACTGTTTTTACACCTTCATTCATGAGAATTTTCAAGTTTCAAGTCCCAGTTTGACTTGAACACCCCTTGTATATGTAAGATATTTTTATAATCAATGCCAGGTATCAGGGTCTCTGAATAAAGGTATAAACATGACAGAGTATATTTGTAATTTCAGGACTACGCGATTCTGCATAACTTGAATAACGTATTACATGCTACTTTTACAGTAGGTTGGAAAGTTTTTCTTGACGGTTTGTTGTGCATGCACAATTCCGATTGTGCAGCCTGTTCTCATGATCAGAGGCAAAAGTCAAATATTATTTTTAAGTACAATTTGCTGTGAGAGTGTTTTTGCTGTCCCAGTTCTATGAGTTTTGGGCTGGCTGCCTCACGATTCATAAGCTTCTCTGTGTCTCGGTCCCTCTTCCTGCAGAATGCCCAGATTGAGAGTCATAAGAAGAGCAGTGTGCGTCACAAGCTAGTGTCCCTCACCCTTAAAAAGAAGTCGAAGATAACCGAGGAGGTAAGGGACAACGTGATCTGCATGCTCATGGCGTCTCAGTGACATACACTCACACAAAATGTCTATCACGCTGTCTATCGATGTGAATCTCTTACTTTACCTTAATTAGATTTGCCCTGCTTACTGGAGGACAGATTTTAAGATGCTTTCAATATATCCAGAAAACGTGGGCTGTTAATAGAGTAAAACCGATCTGATTATGCATTGCCTGTATTCTTCTTTGCCCTACAACATTATACAAATTTGCAACAATTAAGGTTTAAAGTGCAGGCCAGCAAGTCCACTTTAGAGAGTCCTAACATTTTTGCATTTCCTACTATTTATCCTAGGTTACAAAACGCCTGAATGATGGTGAGTACACAGTGCACGGGAACAGCATGCTCGAGGACCGACCCACTTCCAACCTGGAGAAGCTTCACTTTATCATCGGCAACGGCATCCTCCGACCAGGACTCAGGTCACACTCAGAACATCGTACACAGCTCATGCTATATAAATAGCAAATATTTTTTTAGACCTGTATAACTCACTACAGTACCATGATTTATCTCTAGAAACTTTAATGCATTAGATAAGGAGTATTTAAAGTAAATAAATCTATGATTTACTGTACAGTAAATTAGTGCTACTGTCAGAGCTGTTCTTAGAGAAAAACCGTTCTGACCAATCAAAATAAAGAATTTAACAATTCTTTTATAGGAGCATTCTTAAGTTTATAAGCCATGATGCCTGATGCAGTGGTAAAGTGCTCGCCCTATCATCCGGAGATGAAAAAATCTGTCTCAGTCCGTCTATAATTTTTTTTACATTATAACTCTTACTCTAAAATGCATTATACATTTTCATAAGAAATTATAAAAATGTCTACAATCCCAAATTCATGCATGTATTTATACGTCATTATACACTGGCTTTGTAGAGAAAATGTTAATTCATTCAAACATACATGGCAAAATTAGTAACAGCCTAGATACAGAAGAATATCTCAAATGAACGCAATCATGTTGCTATTCTTGAAGAATCTGTACAGTGTTTGGCCCAAGTTTGTGGACACCTGACCATAACATATGTATGTACTTATTAAACATGGAATTTCAGATGTAGTCCTGTCATAAAAGCGTCCGCTCTTCTAGGAAGGCTTTCTACTAGATTTTGAGCGTGCATGTTGGGATTTGTGCTCATTCCATTAATAATAAGGTCATTCATTTCAGTAGGTTGACTTCATGGCTTTCTGTGGGCCAGTCGAGTTTTTCTACGTAAACCTTGGTACATCATGTCTCCATGGATTTCACTTTGTTCATTTTTCACTTTCTACCACCTGTTTTGGTCCCTTGGGGCGTGGCTTCGCAGGGCCTATGGGTGCATGCTGTGGTGTCTGGCACCAGGATATTGGCAGTGGATGCTTTGGGTGCTGTGGGTTGTGTAGTGGGGCCTTGATGAACCCATGTCAGGGGTGCTTCGTCAGATTGGGATCTGGGGAGTTTGGAGGCCAGGCTGGACTCTTTGCTTTTGGGCTCTTTGCCTCCCGGGCCCTGTTCAAAGAAATACCTTTCTGTCTTTTCTCCGTGACTTGTGCTGCATTGTCCTGGATGCTGAGTGGGGTTTGCATGCTTGCCCCTGTGCATGGTGAATTGTGGTACACTGGTGTTCTGGTCCCTTTCTATCGTGGCCAACATTGGTCAAAACATTTGTTTTGTTTAGGTTTTTCTGTGAGATCGGACAAGACATGCTATACTTGGGCATAAATGTGCATTTGGTAACCGTGATCCTGTCACCAGTTTTCTGGTACTCTATATAATTGATACTGAGTGTTAATGTGTTAATGTTATATGGTGTTAATATCATAATTGATCAGTATGTGTGATGGTCAGGAGTCCACAAAATTTTGCACATACAGTATAGTGTTTTTTCGTAGTGTAAGATTTGCTGACTATGCAGAATATATCGCTTTTTCCAGGTCGTAGTTACATTATATATAAACCCAATTTGCGCCACTTTATTCCTTATTATTCTTCTCACTTAAATTTTGGATGAGTAAATCTGATCCTTATCCTACTTCTGTAATTCTGTAATATTGGCCTTCTTATAATCTACAGAGATGAGATCTACTGTCAGATTTGCAAGCAGCTGAACCAGAATCCGTCCAAAAGCAGCCACGCTCGAGGCTGGATCCTCCTGTCCCTGTGTGTGGGCTGCTTTTCCCCCACTGAGAAGTTTGTGAAGGTGAGCGCAGCCAATTTCAACTACCTTAGTGACTTAGAATTTGAATCGTTAATTTAAATGTACTTTTGGGCATATATTTATTTTTGGACATGACTCAGTGACGGAATGAGATAAAGTATGAAGCTCTGAAATATCTTTATGTAGTATCTGAGGAATTTTATCAGCGGGGGGCCCCCAGGATATGCTCCCTACTGCGAGGAACGGCTCAGGAGGACGTTTGTGAATGGCACGAGAACACAGCCGCCCTCCTGGCTCGAGCTGCAGGTACTGTAGGATGACTCTTTTATCGTTCGCTCGAGCAGAACCAGACCTGTGGCACTAAATAACCTTCTCCTACATGCTGATTTCAGCCTTAAAAAGCACGAAAAGATTCCATCCTGCTTTAGCAATAGCCAGTTACTGAAAGAACGAGATGTGCGACCTTTTACAGTGAACACTCCAGACAAACATCTAAGACAAAGACTTGTGTTCACTGTGTCATCCGACTAATAACACAGTGGCTGAACTTATACCTTACGACTTTTCAGTGGCGTTCCAAGGACAGCTATTTGTTTCAAACATGACACCAAAATGTGCTTACCTGGAGAGAAAAACTAATACAATTATTACTGTACACTGCCTGGGCAAAGAAAAAGTCGCTGTTTTAAAAGAGTCAAATTTTTGACCAACTTTAAGCAAATAAAAAAAATTTAAGAAGATTTGACATTAATGAAATTACGATGAAAACCCTTTAACACATTAAACCTCCCTGGATAGTGCTGAAATGTCAATGTGTGGAAGAAAGAAAGGTGGAATCAACTTATTACTAGAGATCACTTAAACGCTTGGTGAAACTACATCCTAATAAATCAACAGTAGAAATCACAGATATGTTTAATAGTGAAATTAAGAGCGTTTATACACACACACACACACACACACACACACAAAGTGATGAGAACTCACTGGATTTGGTCTAAACAGCTGTGTGGCCATAAGAAAACCACTTCTTAGTGAGGCCAACTTAAAAAAAAGGCTTCAATTTGCTAGAGAGCATAAAGGCTGGACTTTGGAGCAAATGAGAAAGGTCATGTTATGAAATGTGGACATTTTACTGCTTACTTTGGAGCTTTAAGCACTGAAAATGTAATACTGTATGGATGGTGGAATACAAAATGGCAATGACTGGATGAAGAAAGTGTGGCAAGTAAGTTTAGGCAGTGGCTTGTAGTTATCAGGTGATTAAAAGCATCATTACTACTACAGTAGTATAAAATAAAGGCATGACTCATATCACATCCAGTCAGCCAGCTCCTCTTGCCATACGAAGTGCTGGAAAAGCACAGAGTGTAAGCTCGGCCACGATCACTTGACTGCTGCTTAATTAGAAGATCGGGTCGATCTGGTCCAAGCTCTTTAACTTTTTTTCTTTCTCCGTCCGATCGCCTTGTGAAGGCGTATTTTAGCAAAGAAATTACAGAATTTCCTCTCATATTTATCTGGCTTCCACGTCAATCACTGTTTAATACATTAACTAACAATCTGCTGACCGTTAATAAGACTCGTTGAGAATGGTCCAATCACATGAGCCCAAATATTTA
>JAOVVB010000037.1:30115099-30136192 GCA_028570985.1 Heterobranchus longifilis | reverse complement strand
ATTTTCTGCAATGGAAAAGTACTCGAACTAGTTACTTTTATCAGAAAGTAACGCTGTAATGTAACTGATTACTTTTTTAATGACGATAATTTTGTAACTGTTACTTTAAAAAGTAACGTCCCCCAACACTGCCTACCACCATGCATAACTGTAGTTAAGTAAAAGTACAGATATTTGTTGTCGAATGTATTGGAGTAAAAGTATCCTCCAATAAAACTACTCAAGTCATGCAACATACTGTATGTACATAAATACAGCAACAAAGTAAATGTACTCACAGTTACCTTATTAGTAAGTGTTTTTTAATTAATATTTAATTCAATATAAAATATATATTTCAACAAATTATGAGTAGATAAATCTTTTTAATACTGTTGCAGTTTATGTAATGAATACAAGCCCGGATTATTAAGAAACCAACCTACTTTTTGGATGTGGACAGATACACATGGCTCAGAGCAGGAACGTGGTGTTATCCCACTCATGACCTTATTCCATAATAAGCATTTTAGCAAGGGGGAAGTTTGGACTGTGGACACTTCTGACCTACTTCTTGAAGGGCAGATTTTAAAAAATCTGGCTTAACATACTTTCGAAGCTTGAGCTTTCTGTTTACTTGGCGGATTCACACAGACAAATGTTTTCATCCTTCTTAGTTTTATATTGTACAGTACACCTTTGTAATAAGCAGCTCTGGGTATTTTTATACCGATTTATATTTCAGACCAGACGTGTCCTAAAGTACCTGACTGTTGTTGTTGTTGTTGTTGTTACTTTATTACCTAATGCCATGTGTGTCATTTTCATGAAAAAACCTGAAGATCAGCCGGTCTGCAATAGTTCTTGCAAGAACAGTATTGTCACATGCATCTGCAAAACCCATAAAGCACCATGATTCACTGATCAGGCGCACTGATTTGATTTCATCAAACGTTAAGTGATCTCTGATCACAATCATTTAAATTTTCTTCCGACCACATTTCTTAGTCGAAGACGGTGGGTCATCACTATCCTTCCAGGTTTTAATAACGCATTTTCTAGTTCTCAACCCAATTTTAGCAGTTTCAGCAATCTCCTTAGTTGTTTTCTTTGCTTGATGCAGGCTAATCATTTGACCTTTGTAAAAAAAAAAAAGAGTAACATCTTTGCCGCGAACACAGGATATGTCTTCTGACATGGTTAAGACGTTGGGCTGCTCATCAGTTAGGGTTAAATAACTTGCTGCCAGCTGAACCATATTAATCTCTGCAGTAATTACCCAATGGAAGACGTTTTTGTTGTTGTTTTTTGACAGTGTATATGGATGCTTAGTCTACTCTGACACTCCAAAGCAATGCTCTGTATTCTTGCCAGGTCCTTCTTAAGCCTTTGGTTTATCCTGTATAATAATTCCATTTTTGATCTTGTGCTTTAATTGTGTTCTCAGATTCTCAGAATTTAGTCTACTCTTTGTCTATGTGGTTTGATCTTCTTTTCACCCTGGCCTGTTTATCGTTTATCGAGTGTTTGGATTGTTTATACTATGTTTTTCATTCAAATTATTTTAAGCATTTTGCATCCTCACGCCCCTTCGCTGCAATAATTTATTACAGCATGTTTCTATGTCGGTTTATGACATTTCCAAATTTTTTATATTTTGTATATCAATATTAAAGAATAAAACAGTAAAGAGTGAAACATAACATTCATAATCTACTGTATACTATTTAAGCACACAAACCAAAATCAACTACAGACAATTTGGAAATGGCAATAAGCATACACTGTGTGTCTTTGGACTGTGTGTGTGGGGGGGAGGGGGGGGGGGGGAGAGAAAGAACATGTACACAGACGCACAGAAGCATGATTCGTTCCCCCACCCCTGACAATACGAGTCGATAGGGCGAATCACTAAAGCATCAGAGCTTTTTATGTCTCCCCATAATTTTCTATAACAGCATTTCCTGAACTGTTTTATCCCAAATACACTGCAGCAGTGATTACATTTTTGTTTATTAAAGAACAACACCACATCATCGTTTTAATCCATTTATAATTACATTTAATGTTGTGGAATGTCCATGAAATAAATTGGTTGAACTTGCGCTGCTTTGCTTTTGTTGAAAACAACAACAAAACAAAACCACATATGTACAACTATGAAAAAGCCCTTTCTTATTCAGAAAACCTTTTTCAATTTCATTAGTCATTATTTACAAGAAAATAAAAGTATTAATAACAGATTTATTATAATTCAATAAATACAGGCAAAGTACAGGTGCAAAGGCTGCATTATTTCTGACAGTCTACTATAAATGTTTTGAATGTACTGTACGTCGTACACAGGAATGAACAGGATTCGTCCGTCACTATTGCCTAATTGACGTGGCTGTTTATTACAGTATAACAGCGTAAATACGTAGGAAAGTTCTTTAGTGTAAACTGTTTCATGTTGCCCTACAGCTACAATAATTCTACATATCATGTCTACTTAATTTTTATTACACAATGATTTGCAGCTGTATTTTGAATCATCTCGTTTTTGCAAATTTTGCAAGACAGTGTGTAGTCAGATTTCTGTGAATACAGATTGTCTTCTTCCTTTGTATTAGGCTGAATTCACAAGGACTTTTCTGAATCAATATGTTATACAACAAGCACCAATGCAGGTATTTTAGAACTTGCTGATCTTATTGAATTTTTTCCACAGTACATATATATATATTGCTATATTTATATCTTTATTTGAATCTTTGTTTTTGTCTTTTTCTTATATTTTCTTCATAGCTGCTGGCCTCTTAGTGCCAACACACAAATTTCGGTGTATTATCACCATGATAGAAAGGTCTCTTTATCTTTATCTCGTTATTTTCAAACACAGCAATCTCTAGTGTTTATACCCAACAACAGGATCTCCAGTGGGCAGCAGTTCTATGGCCAGAAATACTGGTTTACTAGGTAAACCTGACTTTGACCAGGTTCCTTTAGCACTTCTATCATCCATCATCCAGGACAAGTGTCTGCTCATCATGTACATTTACATTTAGGCATTTGCCAGATGCTCTTATTCAGAGCGACTTACAAAAGAGCTTTAAAGTTTCCGTCATTGGGTGGATCCTTACACTATCTATCTACACATTCTTTCTAGTCTTTTATCCAGTCTTTTTCTGTAAACCTGAACTGGATGAATAAATGAAAATTCTTTCATGTATACATGATGCATCATTTCATACTGATCTAATATTTACAGTACATGAGCCCTTGTGTAAATGTGGGAGGAGTCATCCTGGATGAAACCACACCCATTGTGATACGATATTCTGCTTCCTCATATGATAAAGTTGATCAATCAGGATGCGGTGTGTATTCCCTCTCTAAGCAGACACGTTTGGCCAAACCACATCGTCAAAAGTAAATACACACATCACAAGCCTAAAATATGTCACACGTGTATCTGTTAGTGTTCACCTTAAATTATTTCCTCTGTAACGTTTTTTTAAATGTAGTATTTGAATTATGCATTCATACATTACGCACTTTTCACTTCAGAGTAGAAAAGAATGGTGTTTTAATATTGTTCTGATAAATTATTCAATGATGTTTCTATGCATGTTTTGTGTGCGTTTTTTTTTTTTTAAATTAAGTATAAAGGGCAATATGCTGAACATTTAACATGGAAACAAAAACACGTTTACAACATAAGATGCACAAATATGTATTGCTTATAAGTGAAATTTCCTTGTGAAAACAGCCTCAGTCTGTAACTGTTAGTTCTGATTGTCTCTTAAGACTTATAAAGGGATAGTATGTCTTATGTCAAAATTGTGGTGCATACTGTATACTGTGATTCGATATTTTCCTGCTTGGAAGTTTAGAAGCAATCAGGGAGAAATTCTACAACCCTTGTTATGGCCAAAAATGTATTCCAATGTTCAGCTGAGACTCATATGAAGCTTTCAACTGACTACAGAACATGCAAATAAATGCTGTCCAACATGCAAATACATGCTGTAGAGCAAGGATGTCTTCAAAAAAAGGGGGAACTATAAAGCCCAGTAAACAGTAACTAATAAGACAAAGGAAGTATTTGATGACAACACCAATGTTGACCCTACATCCTGCAGAACTACCCACAATTCTTCTGAGAACTTTGACTGAAACGTGAAAGGTTTTCTTTCTTAGCATACAAATAATACTGATGTTTGAAAATAAGAAACATATATATACTACATATTTATATATTTATACACAGTGTATAAAAAGTTACCAACTGGATTCAGCTTAGTCGGACTGCAGAAGCTCCGTATGAGTCTCAGTTGAACTTTGCAATGTATCATTGCACTGAATGAGGGTTGTAGAATTTGCCCTCGATTACTTACATTATACACACATTCTAGGCATTCTGACAAACTTCACGGTTGGTGTCCAGAGCAGGAAAACGTTTAACGACCAAGACCTAACATAATTCACTTTTAATTTCGTCATTTTCGATATAAGGCGCTCTTGAAAAACATCTGGACTATCCCTTTAAGAAAAGTCTGGAAGGTGTATTCTGGCACTCCAGTCTTACCTGACTGACAGCCATTCGTTATCGACTACTGTACTTTTCTTAAATACATACGCTGCTTTTAAATTTTATCTCTTGGACAGTGCTACAGACGCAGCAGAAGCTCAGGTGGTGTGTTTTCGCAGTCATGCTTACATTCAGCTTGATAAGATACATTCACTGATAAGCTATAATACGTTAGCATTACAATTCTAATGTAGCAAAACTTTTTATATTTATACGCTTTTCTGCTTATCGACATACCACACAAAGTGCATGAAGTTTTTCTCTTTTTTGTTTTTTCTCGACTGAATGAGCACTGAGGTGCGTTTGTACATTTCCAGAGGAGTTCATAATGGCACATACTGAATACAACTTTAAAAAGAGCCTATGATAAATATTTCATGAATCCTGCTGGGTTTTATCGAGAAGATGCTGGTCGCTTCATATGCAGCTGGTTCTTTGTGAAGCAGTGGTTGAAGCAAATCTCAGTCTGAATCATAAACGAAAAAGTTCTGGCGATAGAGCTCACAGGATTCAGTAATGGCTAGAAGGAAAGGTAGATGGACCGATGGATGGTTTTGTGGAGTCGAAACAGAGATAGTCTTTTCTCTCGTCTTTCTCTCTCTCTCTCTCTCTTAGACCAGCGGCTCTTCCGTGATGGTGGGCAGGTTGGGCGTGGTGGGCCCGCTCCGTCCCTCCCCTCGGACACTGAGACTGGAGATGGACCAGACGTCGCTCAGTTCTGCCCAGGACAGGTCAATAAGAGGTGGAGAGAAAAATAGGAGTGGGGTTATTCAAAGGACAGGAGAGGTGAAAGGTCACACCGTTTTACAAGGGTGCATGCAGGGGAGGGGCGAGTTCTTGAGGAGCCACTGAGAACACGCTCCATGGAGAATCTTCAGAGAAGAGAGGGTTCCAGCGAACACAGTGAACCTCAGGCGAATCTATGACACAGAAAGTGATGCAGCTCATAGCAAAGCAAGCGTGTCCATGCATGGTTTGCTTTTTTTTTTTTTTTTTATGGTCTCTTGGTAGAATTTACAAAATACAAATGCCTACACGGTTAGACCAAAAGTTTGTGGACATTATCTATATGAAATGTAAATATAGTCTTTTTTTTTTTACTGTCTTTTCAGAAGGCATTGTACAAGATTTGGGAACATGGCTATGGGCAACTACAGTATGCTTATTAAACCACAAGAGCATTAATGACGCCATGTTGAGCATTTCAGTTTGTCCCAAAGGTATTAAGTTGGATTGAGGTCAGGGCTCTGGACGGGGACAGAGTTCCAGTCTCTTAGTTCCAGTGAATGGTTTATGCGCTACAGCATACAAAGACATGCTACACAATTGGGTGCTTCCATCTTAGTATACGCCGGCATCCCAAATTTCTTGACATTTCTTGATCACAAAAATATATTACGTTATAATACATGCATTAAACACCTCAGTCAAATTGCATTGTTTACAGATGTGTGTAGCACATGCTAGTAGGATATGCGTGAGTAAGTCATGCTAAGTCTCACACACAGTGCCACTTACCAGTCCTAAATTTGCTGTACATTCCATTCTCGTGCACTTGCTTGCTGTCTGACCAGAAAGGCAAACCTCGTTCTCGCCACCTTTTAGATAAAAAAAAAAAAAAGAAAGATCTTCATCATTCTCTACAACGTTTACCATGATGTTTTGAGAAAACAGCAATGAAACAGATGTTCGCTGCCTTAAATGTTCGGGAAAAACTCACCAGTGGAATATGAAAACAGCTGTGATGACGATGGCAGACACAATGTCGGTTATAATCCACATCAGACTGTACTGGTGTGGGGTCTGTGTTGGTTAGAGATTGTGAAAGTTAAAACTCTGAGAGAGAACCAGAAACGTAGTCATGTTGGGTGTGAGACGTTTTCTACTTTAGGTTTAAGCTAATATAGGTTTAAGTTAACTGTGTATTAAATATTTTATTACATGCAAATTTTATAATTATAAACTCTCAATCAAAAGTTTGAACACACTCTTCTTACAACACTGAAAAACAATGCTAAAGGCATCCAAAATATGTAAGGAGTCTGGTAACTCTAAATGAACTTCTCCTTTGCAGCAGAGGTAAGTTTTTTTTGTCTTGATTTCCTGGGAAGGTCTTCACGAGAGCCAGTTTCATCATGGCTATTGATGGGTTTTACAAATGCAATTGACAATACTGTTCTTGCACAAAGTATTGCAGAATAGCTGACCTTTGTGTTTTAAATAAGTCGCTGTAGTTTCTTAATTACGTAATGTGTTATTTCATAGTTTTGAAATCTCCAGTATTGCTCTAGAATTCTAGGGTGTAGAAATATATATCACTAAATAAAAAACACTGAAATAGAAGGTGTGTCCAAACCTTTGACTGGTGCTGTATATACAGTATATGTCAATCACTTTCAGGACAATTTTGCCTTCAAACCTTGGGCTGTACCTCTAAAGAGACTGTTACTAAACTTCGAAATGCCTGCTACGTCTGTCTTATATAACAGACGTGAGTCTTGTAAGGAAGACCACTGAATGTCACATGGAAGAGATAGTGAAAATAAAACAGCTAGTGCATGTCTATGCTTCCTATAAAGCACTATGTGGCGGTTAGATCAAATGAATAGTGATCCCTATGTGTCGCCTATGCTTTGCAGGCAGGTGACACAATAATGATTGGTCACCAAGTTTTAACTGATAGACAACATATGAGATCAAAGGAAATTTGTGTGTAATTGTCCAAAGTATGCTTTAAACCACTTTTGGCGGTGGCCAAAAATATTAAGACAATATACTGTACATGACGTGTTATAGTTCTCCCTGTGCCCAAAACAGATGATGTCACTATTTAGTGAACGGACATATGTGGCAGGACTTTCCTACTTTCTCAAGCCGGGTGTCCACCTCTGCATAAAAATGAATAAAACTAAGGAATTTTCAAGTGACCTGGGAACATCTGTGGCACAATTCTCTGTACAGGGAGCACTCGAGCAGACATGGACTGAGCAAGTGACACCGAAGTACTGCAGACGTCTTTTTGACTTCATACTAAATATTTATTATTGTACAGCAATTTAATTGCAGGAAATAAAGTATTCTTCTCATTCTCACTGTTATGATTTAAGAAAGTCATTAAAACCTTTTTATTTGATTTGGGCCACAACTGTAGGTCAGTGCAGCGTCTCTCACCATGAGGAAGATGGGCTTGTGCAGGATCTTGAGGAGGTGCGGTGCGTTGGTGGTGACTGAATGAGCTCCGGCACACCAGGCCAGAGAGAAGAGCCACGGCTGACTGATCACATACAGGTTAGTGCTGATGTTCACAGAGGCGTATTTACTGAGAAGAGATGGAAAGAGCGATGGAGTTAATAATTGTGATTCTAAGCCTCAAAAATAGTGGTGTTTCTGTTCCATACTACAGTATAAGCCACACGGGATTTGATGCTATATTTGAACCATTTATCTGTTTATGGGGAAAAAAAACATGTGCATTACTGTGTTGTCAAGCTCCGCTGAAGAGCACTGGCAGATTAGAATTTTACTTAAATTTAACACAGTGATGCACTGTGTTTACTGACACCTTTCCACAGTAAAGTGCATTAACCTTTTCATCAATTTGAGCTAATCAGTGAGGCTCCAGTTCACTTGTTTTCCTTTCTTGAACCACTTTTGCTCAGTTCTGACCACTGCAGGCCGGGAACATCCCGCAAGAGCTGCAGTTTTGGAGTTGCTCTGATCCAGTCGTCCAGCAATCACAATTTGTCCCTTGTTAAAGACGATCAAATCTTTACACTTGACTATTTTCCAACACATCAACAGGGCCAAAATGTTCACATGCTGCCTAATATATCCGACCCACTTCCAGGCGCCATTGTAACTATTGTGACGGGGCCAAACTGTACTGTCTAGACAACTGCATCAGAAAATGCAGCACTTGTGGGATGTTCCCAGTATGTGGTCGTCATGAAGTAACAAAAGTGGATCAGGGAAAGAAAACTGGTGAACCGGCAACATTGTCATGAGTGGCCAAGTATCACAGATGCATGTGGGGAGCAAAGGGCGGCCAAAGTAGTCTGATGCAATATACAGTAAGAGCTACTATAGCTCAAATTGGCCAAAAGATTAATGCTGGTTCCCATAGAAAAGTGTCAGAACACACATTGCATCACTGTTTGGGTGGTTAAACGAGGACCTACTCAATATTAGGCGGGTATTCATAATGTTTTGGCCGAATCATGTAACCACAGTGCTACTGAATGCCGAACGATCTTTATGGGTCAGAAGATGTCATTAATAACTCTAAAATCAACTCTGATTGTAGAGAAAGCTGTAGTTCAATTCACGTTTAATTTAATGTGCTATTTCTTATATGTTGTGGTTTCTATGGTAACAACCTCAAAAAAAATGCGAACAGATGGACAAAGAACAAGAAACTGTGGTTCAATGCAAATGCTGTTTGTGTTTGATAATATTCTCAAAGACAGACACAGCAAAATGAACATCCATGCCAAAACATTACTCACGGCATTCAGGAGGCACATTTACGAGGAAGACTGATAGAGCTTGAATTTCTGTAAAGCCCTTTTCGTCATAAAAATCATCATCCAAATAGGAACAGTCTGTAACACCAATATAGTTTCTCTACTGTGTGAACGGCAGTACAGCATCCAATTTCCATGATCAAGTGCTCTCGACTGTCACAGGCGAATTCGTGTAATACATGAAAAGCCACAATCACGCCATTCTCCCAGGTTCCTGATTTCTCTCCAAGTCTCTCTCTACTGCATATCAATTACTGCCTTATTATATAGTCTGTCACACTTTCAACTCCAGTTCGAACCAATTTACATGGAGCTCCATCTTTATTCTGTTGCATGTTCATCAGCATTAGTGTTCTGTATTTAATTGGCTTTAAATAAAATATTAAGTGTTTTATACGTAATAACGCATGTGCCTAGTTATGACTAGAAATGCAGCGTTAACGATGCCGAGCTCAGTTACTCATAAAAATGTTCTGACACTAACTTTTGATACCACGTGATACCATAAGCCCTGTGTACTTAGCCACAGACAATACATACAGCCCTACTAGGTACATAATATGGCTAATAATTTAAAATCATCTAGCTAACATTATACACACAGAACAAGCCTAGAAGTCTATTGTGCGAAAACATGCGTACTGTACCCGTGGTTGTTCATAAACTAAGGTCATTAGGGGTTTATACCTGATCTGCTCCTGCGACATTGAGCTGTAGTGCAGGTTGAGCCTCACGATGTTGTTCTCCTGAAGCTCCTCGATGGACGCCCGGCTCCCGGATGTCTGCTGTAGATCCGGGTCCAGCTCCTGCACCAGGTCCCTCTGATCCGCTGGAAGCCACAGCACCTACAGTACACACACGCAATGATGAAGGAGAGATCAATAAATACAATTCGATATTAACCAGGGGGCCAAATAACACACAAATGTCAAGTGTCAAAAAAAAAAAAAAAGCATCATCTCTGCTCTAGGAAGATCTGACATGTGAATTAGACAGGTTTATTTCTACTCACAAATACATCTATATCATTTACTTTTCATTTTCTCCATTCATGTGACCTTTAAGTGGATTGTCTAGAGGAATTACGTGGTCAGGTTTCTCTCTACACCTTGCATACATTCCTAGTGCATTTTGCTTTTACATTTACATTCTTATCTTCATTTTAGGATTAAATTAAATGCGCACTTCAAGCCGTGTAACAGAAAGGCTTCATTACCTGGCTGGAGTTGATGAAGGATTCGTTATGGATGACCTCCAGGGTTCGGGTGATCCACGTATTCCGGTATGGGTGACTCATAGGCGGCCGGCGGAGATCAAAGATCACTAAACTCCTGTGCTGTGCGGCTAAGTCCAAAAACTCTTTCAGTGTGGGCACCGTCTGGTTCTCTACCTGGGCTCGATCATCCGGGTCTAAAGACGATGCTGTACCAAACGGATCCCTCTGGATTAACAGAAAAAAATAAATGTTATTATGGATGTTGTTTGCTACGTTAAATTATATTCCAAGACTTATTATATGTAAAATTGTACTGCAGTTGAACATTCCATAAATTAGTCATATACTGTCTGTTATTGAGTCTTGCTCGGTATTTCCTACCATACTGTAAAGTCAAGTAACCCCTGATACCACCAGCATAATTCTTGTAATCAGTATTGGCTTCCCTTGATGGGTTTACAGCCCCGAAGCATATCTAATACAGGATGCAATAAGCATGAGAGGCTTACTGTATGTGCAAATATATTGGAGCTGTACATCCCAGCTATAGAAACTCAATTTTTATTTCTCAGAATTCATTTTATGTGATCATACACTCAGTTTTAAATCAACTAGGGCAGTGGTCTCCAACCTTTTTTGCACCACAGGCCAGTTTTATGCAAGACAGCTTTCCACGAACAGGCCAATGCGCGCTTGTGACAAAGCATAATAAAGTGCACAATATTCAGTATACAGCATACCATAATGCAGAATCAGTGGGAGCCCTGAGCTTGTTTCCCTGCGACCAGAGAGACAATCACACCGAAGTGTATTCCTTATGTCCAGTCTGCTTTGTAGTTTAGTTTTCAAGAGGTACAGACGGAAGAAAATGGGAGATGATTTGGTCATTTTCCAAAATAAAACACTATCCAAACTCCGATAGTCAATAAAATGGAAACAAAATAAAAAAATATTTTTTTTTAATTCTTCATGAGCGACTCTGTACCAAATCATTTACTGCCTGATACTGGTACTTGGCCTGGGGTTTTGAGGACCACTGAACTAGGGTATCTACTTTAGTTTCTTGAGAGGTTATTTCAAAGTCATAGCTAAGTAGATTTTTTTTTTTTTCAAATTTTATTTACCATACCTCAATATGTTTATTGCATCATTATATTTCAGGTCAGTCCACACATTTTCTACAGGATTCAGTTTCCTCCAACATTGGAGGTGTCCCATAAGACATTTTACCATAGTGTGTACCATAGTGTAATGTACAATAATATACAATAGTATTAATATACAATAGTAATATGTAGTAGTATAGTGTAATGTACACTACAGTACACACCATAGTAAAATTTCTTATGGGATACCTCCAGTGTTGCATCAGAATTATGTGTATTATGTGGTCTTTCAGACATTAACAGGGTACAGTATCTGCCATAGGACTTTAGAGTAAATACTATGGCACTTTAGTGGGCATTGCAACCTAACCATGATGTTTAATTAATGTTACATACATACAATGGTACCATGCTGCACCAGATATTCAATGCCTTTTTTCATTTTCCAAAAGATCAAAAATATTGGAACATCTGACCTACCCTTTTTTTTTCTTTTTGCCCTGGCATGCCAAGTTAACTTTATTATTTAAACATTTAATAGCTCTGAATGTCCCTTCTTGGGTTACTCCTTTAATTTCCATCTATGAACTCTACATGTGTTGATAAAAAAGATAAACCAGCAGAATAACCAGAGACCTACTGTATCTACAGTATGAGAGAAAAGCATGCCATTTTGAAGCTGAGAAAAGAGGGAAAATTGGACATGGACATCAAATTATATGTATTATTATATGTATATATGTATTATTGTACATGCTAAAATGCAAAAAAGATTACAGTATAAGAGTATTTGTGCATAAATATATCTAATGGCTTCATACCTGCAGCAGAAACAACATTATTATGGCTTTACATTAGAAGTAGATTACTACATTGGGTTTGAAAGCATTTCTATATTAACAATGCTATCATGATTCTCTGACGAACAGACATGCAAGAGTTGTCATTAGTTTAGCTAATAAACGATAATTAATCATTTCCACAATCTCACCTGCAGGAACCAGGTTCCAGCATTGAGCATCTCCAGCTCGGCCCAGGTGAACATGGCTGCTGGAGTGTTTGTTCGGTTGGGAAACACTTTGCGTACATCGGTTGTCCTTCTCAGCGTGCTGTCGTGCATGAGAAACGGGACACCGTCATAGCTGCCAGGAGAAAACACATGGGTGAACGGCGATTCCGTTTGAACTGCACAGTGTTGACATACCAAATAGCCTTATAAATGATGTTCACTGATATGTTTATTTGTAAAGCAATAATCCAATTGATTAGTACTTTTTATGAAAATGCAACACAGGAACCCTTGACTTTGCTAAGTAACAACACCTCCTCCTACTTCCTATGCTAACAGAAGCACATCGGGGGCTCCTTCAGGCACCGTGGGATTGGCAACAGGATTACCTGGCAGATAATAAGCTTGTTCGCTCTTCATGGAAGGACTAAGAGGGCACCAGGAATCTACCTGTGTCTGATCTCTATTTATAGAGGCCACCTAGGTGGTATGACCCTGTGTCCTGCAGAAAGATCTGATAAATGGGCGGCTCATTGGAGGCTCTGACTGGTGGCTTTGATGTGTCAGGGATCAGAGAACGGATTGCATGGATGGACGTCGGGTTCTAACGGGATGGGAGATGTAATGAGGTGTAATGAGGAGGTGAAAACTGTAGGTCGGGTTGTAGTTATAGACTGAAATAATGACAGTGATGAATAATGGAGTGAGAGGCAGGAGTGGGAGGGAGAGAGAGAAATAAAAAGACAGATATCAGCTATGTTTCATAACTCTGATCAAAGATTCCAACTTGGGTGTTTACATGGAGGCTGATCTGAGGTGTGCACCATTTGATGAGAATATATCATTTTTGAATGGGTTCTGCCCACTGTGTTTAATCTGCAAGAAATAGAACAAAAGAAGTATTTTCTCCAGCTTTAGGTTTAGACTCGACTTCCCATCTTTTCCGATAAATCCCACCCTCTGCATTATGATTGGATTTAAGAATTCAGTCTCACCTATGAGTGGATGGATGCTTCACTATATATGAAATGTGAGCCAAAAAGTGTGCCTTCCCCAGCCAGAAACTGAATAGGTAAAAGTCCGGGAAAGTATTTGCCCCTTCCTGGTTTTAATTTTGCATATTTGTCACACTTGGATTATTGATATTATTAAAAAATGAATATTACACAAAGATAACCTGAGTAAATACAAAATGCAGTTTCATTTAAAATTTCATTTATCAAGGGAATTTAATTTCACTACATTTAATTTCACTTGCCAAACCCAGGCATGGTTACTGCCAGACCTGATGAATCAAGAAATCATTTAACTAGTACCTGTCTGACAAGCACGATAAAAAAAGCAAGAAAGCAACACTTCATGCTGTGATCTAAAGGAATTCAACCACAGATGAGAAACAAAATCATTAGAACAAGCATTCATGCTCGAAAACCCTCTAATGCAGCTGAATTAAAACTGTTCTGCAAAGAAGAGTGGGCCAAAATATCTCCACAGTGATGTGACACACTCATTTCCAGTCATCACAAATGCTTGCCTGTAGCTTCCACCAGGAGTGGCAAAACCCCACCCCGGCAAAACCCCACCCCAATTGAAAATTCATATTGATCGGGCCGGATAAGGCCAGACTGTTCAGACTAAAGTGTTTACATGATAGAAGAAAAAGGAGAATAAAAACCGAAAGAACGAACAAAATCCTTATTTAAGAGTGACATGACAGGGGAATTGTGTTCATGTAATTAATAGTGACATCAGATAAAGAGAAACTGTGTAAAAGGAAGACATTAATACTGTGACAGCTTAGTAGTTTCCCTGGGGTGAGAGAGAGACAAACGAGAAAGAATGACATACAAACAGACATGAAAGGAAACAGGAATTGGTGGGGAACAGAGGATAAAAAACAGTCGCAAGGAACTGAGCCCTCTTATTAGCAGCTGAAATCCTGTTGTGTGACTGTTCTCGCCATAACAGTGATGAAGAAACAAAGAGAGAGATGGAGAAAATAGGAGAGACACCCAGCTCACCTAATAGTGACATCAGTCTCTAGTCCCATTCCTCCAGCCTCCACAGATTTCCGGAAGGACATCTGTGTGTTCTCTGGTGCGAGCTGAATGAAAACAGTAAGACGTTCATGATCAGTGGGAGGAAAATACAAAAAATCAGAGGATCTCAGACGTGTCTTAGCAAAGTCAAATAAACATTACAGAAAGTCTGTGGACGGTGTATTGGTGGCCTTTACCATGGGAGCTCCTCTGTGCCCAATAAGGATGGGTGCTGGGCCCAGTGTGCCCTCTTCTTTAATGCAAGGGGAATACATGCCCAGAGGAACCAGGTACAAGGCGAACAGAACAGCCAGGTATGAACCGAGGATGGCCACCTGCCTCACTGCAACACAGATGTTCGACAGTTGAATCAATTCGAAAAACAAAAAAAACAAGAAAAGTCCATGCCTGTGTATGCTTAAATGAGCAGAATTCTCTCGCAATGCTGTCTTTAGACTGAGGTTTTTTGAAGCCACTGTCTAGTGCAGGGATTTTGTCTAGTAAAGGTATTGGACTACGGTTCGGAAGGTCCCAGGTTCAAACCCCATGACCACCAAGTTGCCACAGTTGGACCCTTGAGCAAGACCCATCAACCCTCAACTGCGTAATGAGATAAAAATGTAAGTCGCTCTGGATAAGAGCATCTGCCAAATGCCTAAATGTATTTCAGAAAGAGACCTGATGTCTTTTTTTTCCATCTTAGTCTCTATCAAGCGTGCTTAGCTTTGGGTATAGCGGAAACCATGCAACAACACCAGGTAAGACTGAAGCCCCCTGGGCTGGTATTTTCATGGCCAGGAGACCAATATGACATGGGACATCTTCTGTCCTTAGACTATGAAGTCAACCAGGGGACATGTGTTCCACAACCACAGCGTCAGAACAATGAAGAGCTTCGGTGCATGCCCTTCCTTAAGCAGTGCTGGAGGTTTATTGGGAATATCATGCAATGAAGGCTGTGATAATGTAAGATTGGTTTGCTTCCTTCTCTAGACTGTTTTAGTTGGCCAGTTAACATTGAATTTCAGATCTGATGTAGACGAGGAAAATATCCCATCAAAAAAAAAAAAAGCATTTGGAATTGAATATATCCTATAGTAGTTCTGATCGTTGTTATTAAAAAAAAAAATACTAGCTCACCTTCTGTAGCAGATCCTCAGATTCAGTTTGTCCAATCATCTGCTTTTATGTCAGTTATCTTTAATAAGCCCAGGGCAGCTCATCAAACAGGAGCCTAGGTACAGATGAGTGCGTTCACAAACTGCAAAGTATCCTCCTATTCTTGTTAATTTACCCCCCTCTGGTCTAAATAGAACAGTCCCCAGGAGTGGTCACAGAGAACATATATAATTCCACTGTGTGTGCGGGAGATACAACTTGCTCTCATGTTTTGGTTCAACTGTGCTCATAAGATTAATTAGTTAATTACATAGAGATCTACGACTAATTAACCATACTGGAACATTTATTTATCACATCTTTTCCAATTTTAAGACCATGAACTTTAAAAAGTTGTCATAACTTGAAGGTGAATAACTTAGCTTTATTCAACAGCTTCACAACTGAACTGAACATGAGTAATTAAATGTAGTTCATTCCTTATAACACTAGTTTTCTCACTTAAAAACCAAGGGAAGCATTTAAACAATGCAAACTATCTTCAAATACAAGACTTGTATTTTTATATACAGTATATATATATAACATGTATAACATGTACTGTTGTGACCGGAGATATATTTTCCTTTTTTTCTCTGGAGCTTTGCCGCTCTGTGCGTACAGTATGCCAGTGTGGGAACAGTTTCGAGTGTACTGCCTGTACAGAAAAAAACTGTGACGTTTTACCGCCTCAAATATCTCCAACGTATAAACATGTGTTTTAAGACTAATTATTGCACATGGTGTTTTTAGACTGGTGCAAATGTGTGTAATGAGTGAGTTTTTAGAATAATTCCATCGCAGATTTAGAAATTATGATTATGAAGATTTCGTATGTAACAGCATAAAAATGCGTTTCTGTTCCATAATTCCGAAACTTCTGCACTCGGCCCAGAGAATATGTCCAAGGCTGATCGGTCATGGCTGATCTAGCTGAAAACCAGTTAATTCCAGTAACTGGTCGATCGACCGGTGCATCACTATTATAAATGTAATAAATCGTTTAAAAATCGATTTTGGAGTCAATGCGGCGCCACATTTATTGGCGCACGTAATTTATTTCCTCCATCTCTAATAAGTAAGTTTTATCACCTTTTCAGGACAGGAAGCAACTCATGTGGGCATGTTTCATATCAATTGAGACGCTTGGCCGCAGTAAAACATCTGAATGGTGCAAACATTTTAAAGAAGGCTGTACATCTCTGAATGATGATTCTGGCCGAGCCCACTGCAGTCGTTCCAGTGAAGTGGAACGCCTCCCAGGGAAAAGCAAACAGGCTGATCGATCACCAAAGGCGTTCTGTTTTTGCAGGAAAACGCATGACCTCATGCTGCCCACTGCACCGGCTGTACATTACAGGAACTCAGCTGGGAGTTACTGACACATCCGCCATATTATCCTGACCTCGCTCCAAGCCATTTCCACATGTCTTGGCCATTAAAGGAGCCCTTGGGAGACCAGTATTTCAGAAGTGAAGCATGCAGTCTGATCATGGCTCCAGAGTATGAATAAAACTTTCTTTTTATGGTATTTCAGCACTAGTGGAACACTTGCATAAATGCATTAGAGTAGAAGGGGATTATTTAGAGAAATAGAGATAGCTTTTATTCTCATAACAGTGTTATTTTGAGCAATTAAAAGTCCTGGTTTGACCTGAACGGCCCTCATATTTTGTGTGGAGTAAAACAAATGGACGCACTAGAAAAAATATATGATGTCACCACTCTACTCTCTGTAGATTAGACAGTGGAACGCATGGTTTGAGCATGAATTAATTTCTAATTCAATTCAGATTCAATGACTCATTTGTTCAAGAGTTAGTGTAGCTTAGTTACTAATTAGTTACTTAGTTACTAATTTATCCCTAAATGAATTACTAATGCTTACACGATAAAAATCTAAACGTCGTCATCATTCAGTCAAGGTATTTACTTCATCTGGATCTTTGTTGATAAGGAATTTTCATTGTTGTCTTTATAAAAGCTTTTCTTAAGTGAGAGGAAAAGCAGTATATGGTGTGCTGTTAGATGAAAATAATCCATGTTGCGCTGCTGTGATGTGGTGCTGTCTCTTAAGATTAATAAGACAAAAAGCGGAGCTTGTCGTGCTACAGAGAACCCACAGAGCACGCAGAAACACCCATGGTGCGAGGCTTACTGCCAAACTCTTACAAAGTCACTCGAGACTCCTTTCATAATTGCTAAAGAAAGCTCCACTATGTTACTTTGTTTTTTTATTATTATTATTACGTTAGATTTAGATGATGTAAACGATTGGCTGTGTGCATAAGCTGTAAATGCATTATAATGTACCAGAACAGCATAACAGTACATACAATATAAAACGCATCAGCTAAGTTACAGCCTGATCGACTGTCATGGCAGCTGTTGGAAAAAAGATTAAATGAAAATCTTCATATTTAAAGCACTGTTGAAGAAGTGCTTTTATTAAACGCGCATTAACCTCGTGAGACGTATAAGGACATGACATTTTCCCCAAACTATGTTGTCTTCATATCCTTGTGTCAAGCCTCATCTGAGAATGGTTGGCCAAACTACAGTACTTCTGGTTTAAAGATATTCAATCAGGTGCTAATAAAAAGAAACACTGCGAATAAAATGCAACATGCACAACGGTATAGTGTGAGTCTCGGGAGATTAATAATATTAATATTCAACTCAAGCTGCCGCTCAGGAGAAACAAAGTTCTACAAACATGCAAAGCGGTACAAAGACCTGTTGGTTCTCAGACGCACACAGCTGGACTGACAGCAAAGCTTTCTTAGTCTCATTAAATTGTAATCAGCCATGACTTTATGGTGCATTAGGAAGAAATCAAAGTCATAAAAGAAAATTACGGTCTGGGGGCAGGATTTAGATAATACCACCATTAGGAAATTTAACCCAGCAGGAACCCAAAGGTTGGACGACTGTTGTAATTTAGTTCTAACAATGTTGTGATGATGTTTAACGTCGTGACAACATGGTTTTCAAAAGATTTCTATTTTATTTTTCTAAAATGTTTTCCCCAGATTTTTTTCCTAATTTAGTCGTGTCCTATTCCTCCCCGCCACTAGGGGCTCCACGTTAAGACCAATCAGTCAGGAGGGGCGCAGACTATCACGTGTTTCGAACCGCATGAAGTCACCGACACACCGTTGGGGGCAGCGTACCACACTCGGAGGACAGCGCTATACACTACCTCCGCTTGCGTGAGCTCGCAGCCGCCCCTGACTGGCCGTAGAGGTGCAATTAGAGGTGCCCTGAGAACGGCACAGCAGAGGGTCATCACAACTGCCCAGAAGATCGTCGAGTCCCCTCTGAGCAACCTGGAAAACTTACACAGTTCCCGCTGCCTAAAACCAGCCAATAAAATTGTAAGGGACAATTCACACCCGGGACATCAACTGTTTGATCTACTGCCGTCGGGCAGACGGTGTAGAACATTAAAAACAAGAAAACAGTTTTACCCTTTTGCAATAAGTGCACTGAATGCTGCTATAAAAAAAGTGCAAATAGTGTGCAATAAGGATCTATTATTTATGCAATATCTACAATTCATGTAATTAATGCAAAAAATTGATCTGCAATAAATTTGTTTATTAATTTGTTGCAATGACAATAAAGTGCCTCCCATTACCACCCTGCTGAGAGAGGTTTGCCAATTTGCTCTCTCTAGGCCCTCGGCAGCGAGAGGCTACAGCATCACTCTGGGATCAAACCAGCAATCTCCGGATGATAGGGCAAGCACTTTACCACTGCGCCACACAGGGATGTTTTTGAAAGATTTTTGAAAATTTGGACAGTGGAATAATGTTGAACAAATAACCCACTGTAACACACCACTGCAAATCCATTATATATTTTATCCAATATAAAAATGTAAAACTTCATTTGAAGCATTATGCCGATTAAGATTCATTCGCACAACGTCTGAATTCAAGTTTCTAACAGGGATTAGAATAAAGATTGGAGACTATGATGGGCTCAACAACTGCCCGCATAGAACGCGTGTATCTGATGTCATGCATCTCTTAGTGTTGTAACGTTAATTGGTGCATCTTATCACGCAAATTACTGGACTGTAATATGGTGTTTGTGCTTTAAGAAAGCTTTATTATTCTAAACTGCGTAACCACTTTACACATTAATTCAAGCACTTTATAGACCAACATAAAATAAGCATTTTTATCTTATTCACCTACTGTAATTTAAAGGCACCAAGATGGATAATGAAACTAACAAGTAATAAGCAATGAGATTTAAACAACATCATCTGAGTAATAACAGAAAACAATACTTCTATACTTCAATACATATTTCTACAGAGGTCTCCACTTGAGGCATATTACATCAGGCAGAGAAAAATGCTCATAAATACAATAAGTGGCTCATTGCCCAAGTCGGTGTAATCCTAATGCTGCAATATAATCCTTTTATAAGTTTTAGGGTTGGAACAAATGTGGTCATTATACAATAAAAAACAAGACGGTACGTGTGTTTATTTCTCCGCTTATAAGAATAGCCGAGCTCCCTATAAAGCTAAGAGAGTGAACTTCATCAAGGGCTGCTACACTACCAATCATTTAAACCATATAAAAGGCTTTAAACTGAGGTAGTATTGGGTATTTTACTGCATGAGTCTGGAATGACTGGCAGTAAAGTATCATGTTAAATTAAACATATCTTTCCGCGAGAGAAGTGCATCTTTTAAATTAACGCTGACTTGATTTCCCCGGGGGAGCGGAGGACGTCTTCGCGTTGCGACAGAATAATATGGAGAAAGCGTAAGGGCGAGGCAGAGAAGGAGGGAGAGAAAGATGTCAGTGTGTTGTATGAACAATGGAGCCGATGTGTCCGGGGACGAGCGTCTGACACGGCCGGTGCGAAAGAGTGCGAGGCGAGCAGTGACCCTCGCGCTCGTCACTCTTGCTTTTTCTCTCTCGCTCGTAAATCATCCCCTCATCAAGGCCCCGATGAGAGCCCCAGACATGACTCAGCCTCACAGTGCCCATGACAACCAGAGACAGAGGGATGAGAGAAAGAGTGAGAGGAATACAAAAGAGGAGAGGGAAAAGTGAGAAAGGCACAAAAGCAAAGTTCTGCCTGTGAAGGACAGCTAATGCGTCACACCGCGCTGCACTCTAGAGCTACATAATAAAACAGACAGGAAAAGCTGGCAGGGAAAACTGACACACTGGCATTAAACGGATTTTATTTAAATATTGTATGGGGGTATAAAATATTAACAGGATCATGTAACGACAGAGAAAAGGCCTTGATACAGTATTGTCCGTCAGGTCAGATTATTAATTAACTCCCAAAGACATTACAGTATACAGTATATATATATATATATATAGACTGTATACTGTAATATAAATACAGTGAAACCTCGGATTGCGAGTAACACGGTTTGCGAATGTTCCGCAAGACGAGCAAAGATTTTTAATAAATTTTGACTTGGAAAACAAACAAGTCTTGGTTTAC
>JAOVVB010000037.1:30065420-30087377 GCA_028570985.1 Heterobranchus longifilis | reverse complement strand
AACTGATTACTTTTTAATGACAGTAATTTTGTAATGTAATTAGTTACTTTAAAAAGTAACGTCCCCCAACACTGCTCTTTGCGAAAGTAAAAGTGCTGCGGGAGCTCACACAGTCTTTTTGTGGCTATCCTCAACACAGAGATCAAACGGTAGCATTCAGTTCTGTGCCGGTGTTTCCTGTAACAACATGGGGTTTCACAAGGGGCAGATCAGCAAGGAAATGCACTGTGCTCTTTAGAAGGGGCAGATCTAAACAGGCGGATCCCCCTTCACACTCACACGGGGTTGCTTGTCAATGCCACCGTAGGGACAGTCAGCAAAGGTGTACTACACCTGACAAAGACAGAGATAAAGGCAAAGACCAAGTCAGAAAAAGTCAACGACAAGAGCCTGAGTCTAGAGAGGCATACCACCTGATAAGCATGCTCTCAAGCAAAAGCAAAGATAAAACAGAAAAGAAAATAAGAGATAAACTCACTAAGGGGTAACCTCATCCAGAGAGCGTTTATTTTCAGTTACCAAAGCTTCACCTTGTCTTGAGGAGACGAAGGAGCTTTGTGTTTTGGTTTTTGTTTTTAGCTTCCTTTTAATCGCCGATTAATCAACCCTCGTTATCTCTTTCCGAATGTGTATATAAGCACTCTTGCACACTCCTGTTTCACGGACCCCTTCTGAAGCTGTGTATCTCCATGAGCCAAAAGGGCTCTTACTGGCATTATTACATCTCATGACGCAGCGGTCGAGCGGTACCTCACCTGGCAGACACGATCACCGCATCCACCTGAGAGCTCATGATCGAGAAAATACTGACATCTTTGTGAATCTGAGTGACGTTGTAGTTTAGCCTGTACATCACATGTGTTACGAGGATTATTTCAAAAAAGCTTCCCAAACAGTAAGCGTTCTCGAGACTGCGTTATGGATCTGTTTAAAATGAACCTCTCCGCTCAGAGCCAGAATTCATTCAGTGTCTCACAGTGAGTTCTAGCTTGGAGTGGAGAGGTTGGTTTTAAACAAAATGCTCAGTGGATGTTGACTGTGTGATTTCACTACACTGAATCATTTTAATTAATTCTTGCTTTTTTTGAAAACAAAAAGTGTAAACTTTTCACTCATCCTTGACTTTTTTAAAATCTTTGTAGTTCGTTGCTCATAGCAACAGTGCACACTGAGGCGGCCTCGATGATGTCATCGAATGGGGTCATTTGTGACGTCGCCATGCTGGAGCGATGTGGGTGATGATGTAACAAAGCGCCAGCTGGTTTCTTACTGTATTTTCATTACACACAGACAGACTGAAGTGAATCAGATATACTGTAATAATGGAGAGGTTGTATTCTCTGTCGTTGTGGCTTAGAAACTGGCTGGGAATGCAGGTCAGGGATGAGCAAAACAATCAGAATGGACATGATGAAGAGGATAAACAGGATGTACAGGATGAAGTTGCATCTGGAACACCAGAATACAAAGGAGTTTGTAAGACCATAGAAATCCATCTGAAAGCGAAGAGCCTGGCCCAGCAGCTCTACCAAGAGAAGATCCGACTTCCAGAGATTATCAGGCAGTTGAGTGAAGATCTGGAATTAGCAGAGGAAACGGTAAAAGAGTATGTGACATATTTTCATTTTGAACGCTGTTCTGTGCTTGAAGCTCTCCGAATGTTTCTCAAAGTCCTTTGGCCAGAGGATGAAATTGAACTTCAGCATCTCTTCATAGCGCAGTTGGCCTGTCAGTACGTTTTGTGTACTGGACAAGACTTCAAATTACAAAAACCATACTACTACCTGATCTGGTCCTTAATCATCCTGAATGCGGATCTCAATGGTGGTCACAAAGGGAGGAAAATGACTAGAGAGGAATTTTTAGAGAACGTAAATCATGTGAGTCGCACGTTCAGGTTTTGGTATAAACATCAGGACTTAGAGTACATGTATGATTCTGTAAAAAGAACGCTGCTCAAAGCATGCTGTGTGAGAACTAGAGGTAAGGATGTGACTATAAATAAGACACTGATGCAGAAGATCCACAAAAGAGGGTTTCTCCTTCGCAAAATAAATATGGAGAAGAACAGGAGAAAAAGACATGTCTGACCTGAGGTATACAGTGAGCGGCATTACAATGCATGATCCCCTGGTGTACCTTCTGCAATGCTTAATGATGGGGCATGTGCTGTACCTCAGGATTCCAGAGTCTTCTACCTCCAGGGCCAGCAGTAGAGCAGAGATCACGGAGACTATTAACCACCTTGCCACTCTATACTCCGCTCCTCCACTCTGAGGGGAAATGAAGAAATATTCTATTCCAGTTACAAAAGGTTTCAGGACATCTGGCGTACTCTCACACAATGAGGTCAAGCGCTACAGGAGGTTCCAGAAGATCTTTCAAGTCTGCACCACCTTAGACTCTCATCAGTCTACCAAAAAGAGAAGAATAATCTGCTGAAGATTACTGCCGACAAAATCAGTGAACGTGATTCAGATTTATAATTAGCATAGGAAAAGTTTACACAGGGACTTGTACGGCACGTGAGCTGCGTAGTCTTCGGCAGGGTTACGTCACATTGTTCACTGAAGTCAAACACAGATCACCTCAGGCTACATCAGCTCTCATAAAATGTCATCTATTCATATCCATCCTTTTCATCTGCAACCATCACATTTGGATTTACATTGGGTGATTGTGAAGGCCAGGTAATCTGATGCAGCACTCCATCAGTCTCCTTCTTGGACAAATAGCTCTTACATAATCTACAGCTGTTTTTGGGGTCATTGTCCTGCTGGGAAATAAATGAAGGTCCCACCAACTGCAAACCAGAAGGGATGGCACATTGCTGTAAAATGCTGTGGTAGCCATGCCCTCAATTTTGAAGTGACCACAACAGTGTCACCAGCGAAGCACACTCACACCATCACATCTCCTCCTCCATGCTTCACAGTGGAACCTTACGTTCAAGAACCATCTGTTCTCTCTTTCTATGTCTAATGAGGACACAGTTAGAGCCAAAAATCACTATTTTGGAGACATCAGACCAAAGGACAGTTTTTCACCGATCAAAAGTCTATTTATCGTATTTTTTGGCCCAAGCAGGTCTCTTCTGTTTGTTGTTTTGTTTTTCCAAAGCAATGTATTTTTTTCTGCAATTTAGCCATAAAGGCCTGAATCACACAGTGTCCTCTAAACAGTAGATGTTAAAATAGTGTATGTCTGCTGCTTAACTCTGAAAAGCATTTACTGTATGTGAGCTCTAACTTAAGGTGCTATAAATCAGCAGTTTCTGAGACTTCATCCTAATAAATTTATCCTTTGCAGCAGAAGGAGCTTTTGGGCTTCCTTTCCTTTGCCTCATGAGAGGCAGTTAGAGCTACATTTATCAAATCAAATCAAATTCAAATTTAAATTCAAATTTTATTTGTCACATACACAGTCATACACAGTACAATATGCAGTAAAATGCTTATACGACTGCCAGTGACCTTGCATATGTAAAGCTTATACATAAGAAATAATAGGAATGAAAGAAATACTTAAAAAAAATAAAATTAACTAGTAAAATATGCTGTACAAAGTAAAATAAGAAATGAAAGAAAATACTTTAAAAATAAAATTAACTAGTAAAATATGCTGTACAAAGTAAAATATACTGTAATAAGAGAAATACGTTAGAAAATAAGATTAACTAGTGCAAATGTACTGTACAAAGTAATAGTAAAATAAACTTTACAAATAAGAACAAGAACATAATGTTCCAATACTGGTCCTTGAGAATCCCAGAAAATATTCACCATCAATTTTCCAGCTAATGGTTGACTTTTGAATGTTTTCTTGGTCAGTGACTGAGGATGTTTCCTTTCCATACTCTGCCATTTACTCTCAGGCTCGTAGTGATGAATCTCTCTCATCACCAGTAACGATTTTCTTTAAGAAACTTTCACCTTCCTTAAACTATCGATCCAAATTTTGTTTGCAGATATCTGAACCAGGTGCACATCACAAGTAGGGCATAAATTTTTTTTTCTCACACCGCAGTTACAAATGAACTGATGTAACACGGTTATTTGACTGCAGAGACAGTAGCCTTGAGTGTAAAGCGCTGATAAGACAGTGCAGCCAACAGAAGATTTAGTTTAACCGGAGTGTGGATAGTTGATGACTTACCTTAATATATGCATTTCTATAAAGAAAGCAACATATTACATGACAGATCAGTTTTCAGATGGAAACACAAACAAACAAATAAAAAAAAGTAAAAAAAAAAAAGGCTTCTGGGAAGTGTGAGAAAGTTACCAGAAGGCATATTCTCCAGCACACTCAGTAAAACCTGTTTTACTTATAAAACTGCACAAATCTGTATTTCACACTACTGATTATTTTCAAGCAAAGAGTTTTCATACGAAACACTGAATGCGTTTTTGTTACTCTTTAGAGCTCGTTATAAGAGTTTCTATCATGTAGAAATGTGTTCAAAGGCATCTTAACTTTTGTATGTGCCAAAAATGTTTGTAAAGTACTCCAAGTAAAACAGCTGTTGGGTTTTACTGAGCATGCTGGAGAATGAGTTCTTCTGGTAACTTTGTCACACCTGCTCCCTTCTGTTTTTATACAACACCCAGGAGCCTACACACATTTCCATCTGAAAACTGGTCTGTCTGGTCTGTAATGTTATTCATTTATTTATTGAGTAATTTCTCAAACTTGTAGATCACCCCAGAGCAGAGGAGGAAGAATGGAACCCGTGGGAGGGGGACGAGCGTGCAGACTCCATCTCTGTCCTGCAGAAACGGAGAGAGGCTTTTAGCTCGTATCAGGAGCGCATTGCAAAAAGCAGACCCAAAAGATATAAAGTTCAAATCTGGGGAAAAGCCGCTATAGGTGAGTGTCTGGTTATATTATATAACTGCAGTCACAGTGATGGAGGTGATTAATTCTGTGTAAAGAGTGACCTGCCTAAGACGATACCCTATAATTATGTGGACACCTGATTATCACAGTCGTATGTAATTGTTGAATGTTGCATTCCCTGTCCTGGCATAACAACCTCCAAGTTTTTTGGGATTATTTTCTACCTGATTTAGGAGTGTGGCTGTGGGGATTTGAGCCACAAGAGCCCCTGACGTCAGCTCTCAGTGCAGGAAAGTTGTGGTGTTCTACTCCAACCTTGATAAATCATGTCTTCATGGTCCTTGCTTTGTGCACGGGTTTGGGTCTCTTAGATCCAGTGAGGGTAATATTATAATGCCACAGTATACAAATACATTTTATACATTTGTGTGCTTTGTATTTTGTGGCAGTTCATGGAAGAACCATGTATGGGGTTGATGCTCTGCTGTCCACATACTTTTGGCTATGCTACAAAGTCATATTATACGATTTCAAATCTTGAGTTTAGTCACAGTTGATTACAAATCTGCATTTAAGATAGAGCTGGATGATTTGATAAAAAAATCACATTGGGATTATTGTGACACATATAGCGATTGCGATTTAAACTGCCATATTTAACTATTTATATCATTTTCATTTATACCATCACAATATAATGTACCTTTTTAAATTTTTATTAAAACTTATTTATCTAGGCTAACAGCAAATAACTGAATAAATGATCTTTATTTGATCATAAATGAAATTTATTTATCATTCTAACAATATTGAAAAAAAATAAACAAATACATAAATTATTGACACTGATCGGAGGCATCCACCTTGGGCAAGACCCTTAACCTTACATCTCATACACCTCAGCCACTGCATGCAGTCCTGATCCGCAAGCCATGTTAGAAAATGGGAGGGTTGTAACAGGAAGAGCGTCCAAAGTAAAACCAGTGCCAGATCCTACAGATCACTTTATCCAATGTGGTGCCCCCTAGGATAAAAGCGACAAAGCCCAAGAAGAAAAGAAAAAAAAAAGACAAACGATCACAGAAAATCTCAATAAAACACGTTTACATTTATAGTTGTAAGGTGACCAAATGTGGAAAAGTTCAACAGGTACAAATACTTTCGCAAGGCACGGTCTGCAAATTTCTGACTAGTGTGAATTCTCTATTTATCCTCTATCTCTAGGATAAATTGCAGCCTTTTTGCAATTAGTTAATAATCGGTTAGTAATTACTTGATAATCGGCACAGGTCGCTTTTGCGATTAGACTTGATTGATTAGAATTGATTTTTTAAAAGTTGTGGAGTTGTGCAACACTAATGAAAACACTTGAAATGTATCTTGAAAAGTTTGAGCTGACTAGAACAATATTGTTACAGAGAATCTTTTTTTCCTTTTTTCTTGGTGCTAGGACTTTACTTGTGGGAACACATTTTAGAGGGACCTTTAAACCCCACGGATAAGACGGGTCAGTGGAGGGAAGGAGAGATTCAGTCGGGGAAGATCAATTTCAGGTGAGCTATTGAAAGATTCAGGTCAGTCATGCTCTGTGTGTTGTGAACCCTGCGTGTGCACACACTTTCACTCATAGTATGTTAATTTGGGTTTAATTTATTTAATAAATTGCTTCACCATTTGTATTTGGGGGTGTAGTTTGTGCAAAAGAGTATTGGATCGATCATCATCATCCCTTGCGTACAGCTGTGTAGATGCACATGAGATACTTGAGATTCTTATGCACAAATGTAGCACTTGTTCTACACATGCTTTTATTTATGAGACCACAGATGTTTTAAAAACAGCTGTCTCAATACAAATACAATAGTGAATAGTGACGAAAATCAAAAAGAATTTCTGTTTGTAAATAAAATATCAAACCCCTTATATTGATTCAGCTTTCACAAGACCTATGGTTTAAAAAACAAACAAAAAAACTACTCCTTGCATTTCTTCCAGTTTCTACACAGGTCCAGCAGTGGTGCAGGGTCACATCCCTCTGGACACAGACAGCGTGGTGCTGGTGCTGAATGGTCGTGAACAACAGAAGATCTCCTATTCTGTCCAGTGGCTACAGCACGTGCAGACTCTAGTGCAGGCTCACACCCTCTCCAAAGTGGCTGTGGTCTTACTGGGCAGTGAGCAGTGCACTAATGAGTGGATCAGCCCCTATATGAAGAGATCTGGAGGCTTTGTGGATCTGCTGTTCCTTGTTTATGACAGTCCCTGGGTGAACGACAAGGACGTCTTCCAGTGGCCTCTTGGCGTAGCCACGTATGAGCTTGTCTTCTGGTTTCATTTGTGTTGTATTACTGTAGGAAGTCATTTATTATTTCTTTTTACTCAAATTGGTTTTAAAGTGATTTTCATTATTCTCTTAACCAGAAACACAAATACGATGGCGAGTCAAAAATTATCCACACTCCGGTTATATTAAAACCTTCTGTTTGTCTTATCTGCATTTCCGTTCAAGGCTACTGTCTCCCCAGCCACTCCTGTGTAGGTGTGACCATGTCGCATCAGTTAATTTGTAACTGAGCATGAACCTGGTGCCGTTATTTATCGCAGACTTTGTGTACAATATGGAGAAAGTGTTTTGTTTTTGAAAACGTGTGCAGGAATGGATAGATAAGTTCAAGGAAGGTCTCATAAGTGTTAGCCATCAAGAAGGAACCGGATGCCTGTCCACGGCTACGGCTGATAGCAATAAATGCACGTCTAGACACTTCCGCCCACCCTGTCTGCAAAAAAATTTTTAAGGTGTTGAAGCATCCTCACAATAGTCCTGATTTTGCTCTATTGGACTTTCAGCGAGGACGAAGATTAATTTCTGATGAAGAAGACAGCGTTGCATTCATGGCTCGCAGCTCAGTCTAAAACATATTTTAATAAGGGTATACAGAAGCTTGTTGACATATGGACAGTGTATTGAAAAGCAAGTTTAATATATAAGATTATGTAAAAAGAAATTATGTATTTGTCTTTTCTCTAAGTAAATTCTTCAGCCAGAGTTAGGGTAATTTATGACTCACCCTTGTATATGAACTCTTTTTGACTGCAGAACTGTATATAGGTATTCTGAACTGGAAAGTCTGTAGATGATCTCATTTAAAATGATACAGGAAGCAAGGATAACCTAGTTCATTCAATCAGACAGAAATTCAAATTTTTTCAGATTTTTTTTTTTCCCCCACAAATTCAGCTATTAGTCAGATGATTAATAGACTATGAAGCTGTTGTCGTATGTAGTAATTTTTAAACTGGTTCCTTTTTTATGTATTTTTTCCTTCTGGTCAATAGGTATAGACACTTCCCAGTTGTAACACCCAATACACAGATGGTAAGCTCTGTGCGACCGTACATCTGCAACTTCCTCGGCACGGTCTACAAGAACTCCTCCCGGGAAAGTCTCATGGGCATCTTGAAGGAGAACGGCTTGGAGAAGCAATGTCTCACGAATGCTCGGGAGAAGTACGAGTTTTTTTTGTTGTTCATTCTTTGACATAATGTCTATACAGCATTTATTAGAATAAAATGGCACTGAAACATACTGTGCATTTATATATATATATATAAATTGATCCCTTGCGTTTAAGATAATTTTCCATCACAGCTAGTTTACATTTAGGTAGCTTGTCCTTTCAGTTTGCATATTTTCCACAACAACCAACCTGTATTCCCAACATGATTGTATCCAAGGTGACATGATGATTCCTCCCTCTCTCTCAGGTGGCTTCCTCAGGAGACGGCAGAAACCTCCAGGCAGTACCAGATGGCTCTGGCTCAGAGCGACTTGACCCTATGCCCAGTTGGAGTAAACACTGAGTGCTACCGCCTCTACGAAGCCTGCGCCTATGGCTCTGTGCCCGTTGTGGAGGACGTCCTGACTACGGGAGCCTGTGCCAATGGCCGAAGCTCTCCTCTTCGACTGCTCAAAGATGCAGGGGCGCCCTTCATCTTCCTCAAGGACTGGAAGGAGTTGCCAGCCATCCTGGAGAAGGAGAGGGTGATGACGCAGGCCGAGAAGACCGAGAGGAGAATGAGGCTGCTGGAGTGGTACACTGGATTCCGTCAGCAGATGAAGGACAAATTCACGGAAGTGCTGGAGGAGTCCTTTTTTAAACTGAACTAGGAAGCGATACCGGATCAAATTCAGAGCAGAACTACTGTATGTTAACCAGTGATTAAACTTAACATGTTGTGGTTAAACTTCTGTAACTGTTCATTGAATGCACCAATCCAGTTTCTGTACAATATCAGTCTCAAAGCGCTTAAACATTTCTTCATAATGGTCAGATAATGACATATTTACTGTAACTCGAGCTCTTCAAGACTTATGTGAAATCTCACAAGCATGATCTTGTCAAGCATGAAGACATTTACATTATTTGTGTTTTATCCTTCAACAGTATTGGCCTACTACACTTTGTTGGAAAGGTTCATCCCTAATTGCAAACCACTACTTGTTTACAAGACCTTATTTATTGTATTTTTTTTATGTTAACTTGTCTTTGCCCTCAAATTTCAGTAAACTTCATCTCTTGTCTCATTGGCTGCTGGGAAATTGCATGTATTATAATGTTTATCTTCAACCTTAAATTGTGTTTTTATGGTACTTTATGGTTTGGGTTGACATTGTGTTTTCTGTAATGTATTCATCATTTGACTCACCTCAGTGCAATAGAATTAAAAGAATGTAACCTTTAAATAAATTATTTCTTTATGTCATGTTAAGATCAGAGGACAAATTTTTATTTATTGATTATTACTGTTTTGTAGCTAGTACTGCATTTGGTTTATAACACACTTAACCCTAGTGACATCATCTAATGTCCTGCAATGAACTCATGTTCCACTTTTTATGTGTCCCTGACTCACATTTAGTGTTCTAGATCCATGGAAACCCTGACCAGGATCAGGATGATTTGTAATGATTGAATAAATTAATGAGCCCTAAGAATGGTGATGGTGCTAAAACAAACTGCATTTTTTAACTAGAAAATAACGAGGCAGCACAGTGGCTTAGTGGTTAGCACTGTCACCTTGTACCTCCAGGGTCCGGGTTCGATTACCCCCACCACGGGTCTGTATATGCTCCCCATAATTAATGGGTTTTCTCCCACAGTCCAAAAGCATGCAGATTAGGCTAAATGGCGTTCCCAGATTTCCTGTAGCGTGTGTGCTATGTAATGGATTGGCACCCAGCATTGTGTCCCAAGTCCCCTGGGATAAGGTCCAGGCCCCTGCAACCCTGTACACAGGATGAAATGGTATAAATTATGAGTTAGTAAAAAAAAAAAAAAAAAAAAGGTTGTGTGCATATTCTAAATATTATAATTATGCATATACTTAAGATTGATTGTAGAGCCTTAATATTAATGTAATGACTACTATTGTCCACTAGATGGCAGTGCATGAACCTGCTCTATTGAAGAGGTCATACTGTTGGGAAAAAATCTTTTCCCTGAAGAATAACGCTTAATAAAGAATAAATAGTTAATTCATATTATGCAGGTTCATGTGTGTCCCCTTTAGCTCCTTTAGATGAATAATATTTTGAAATGGTGTGTTTCTTTTTTGAACAGCCGGGTCGAATCCCATGGAGATAAAAGTTTTTGCATGTCAAGGGGAAACCGTGCCTGGGTGTTCATGAGTGCTTCCGCCCGCGTGCTGCGCTAAGGAGGTGTTGCCAAATTGGTGTAATTCACTCTCAAATTAGTCTCAACGTTCTCCTTAATATATAAATCAGTACAAACCCGAAAATATTGTTCGTCCCATAGAATTGGGTTTCCGTCATGTTTGTTGTGTGTTAGACGACTTTTGAATTGGATCGGCTCGGAGGATTTTATTCCAATCTGGCAACCTGGTAACTCCAATCCCTCCCCGTTCCTACAGAATCTCTAACAGATGCGCTCAAATCTGCGGATCCACTAGGACTAAGTCGAGCTAAGGCAAGGATCCTGCTGGATCACATATACAAATTATCAACAGGTCAGTGCCTGAGGGAGTAACTCATCTATCTGTAGGAGGAATTATAGAAATGGACAGGTAGTTGAGTTAGTTAACTTAACTCGATCCCTGGCTGTATGGTTCAGAGCTGGAAACTCGGACGGTTTCTCTTCTCTCCTGCTGATGGTGGATCCCCTGCAGCTTAGACACACCGCAAACCCAGACGTTACTGCAACCCGATCCCAAGTGCTGCCACGACTGTCCCTGTGTGTGTGTGTGTTTTATTCCCAGTTTCCATCCGAAGAAGTTGAAAATTTCCGGGATGGTTTCGATCTGAATGTGAACTTCTTTTTTTGTTGGATCTGCCTCTGTTTACAAAATAAGCCACTTAGCAACTCGTCTATCGGCTCTACACGGAGCAGATCAGGGCTGGAAAATGTCGCATCCTCCTGCCAAATTTAAAAAGGATAAAGAGATCATCACGGAATATGAGAGTCAAGTCAAAGGTAAGGGATGGGAAAGAAAGAAAGAAAAGTTATACAGGATTGTTTATTGCTTGGTTACATATCTGTTTATTTTAGCTTAGGTAACTCAGAACAAAAATAAAAGTTGTCTTTATTATTGAGATCTGTGTTTTCGCCGAAATCTGGAACACAGCTGACCAATTTCTCGTGAGCGATTCCTAGGCGTCCAATTAGGAAGTTGCTCATTTGCATAATTCCCGTCATGCTTAGCAAACGTATGCGATTCTGCACATTTTTGTCCGGTTTGAAAATAACAATTGTCCTGTTTTCAATGTTTTGGGGAATCCTTCTTGGATATTTTTTAAATGTCCCCAGGGGTCATGTGGTACAAAACAATTTATATCAGATTTTAACCGTGTAATATACCGTGTGAGAGTGTATATATAAAATATTTAGTGTGTGTTCGCGCGCGCGCATAGATATGAGAGAGTTTTGTGGTGGCTTAGTGGTTAATGCTGTACTGTAGCTGTGCACCTCCAGGGTCCTGGTTTGATTCCCACCTCGGGAATGCATGGAGTGTGTGCGTGCATGGAGTTTTCCTGTTCTCCTCGTGCTTGGTGGGTTTCCTCCCAGTACTCTGGTTTCCTTCCATAGTCCAAAGATATGAAGATTAGCCGAATAGGAAGTCCCAAATTGCCTGTAGTGTGCCCATGGGCATGTTCGTATGTGTGTGATGGATAGTTTTTTGTTTTTACCTCATGACCACATGTTTTTACCACATGACCTCTTTATCATAGTTTAAAAAACAGTTACCTCCGTTTAAAACTCCCTCCATTCCTCCTTTCACACAAGTGTTGTTCTCTGATGTTCTCTGATGTAATAAATTCCCAGCAATCTTATTTATTATGCAAGTTAGAATTTTTTTCTTTCCAGTATTGTTAACATAAATAGTTACTAAAACACCCTAGTCACGCTTTTCTGCCTATTTCCTCCTGTATCTAGGGAAGTAAGCAGCTGTTGGCATTTACTAACTCTACTCTAGGGATTTGGCCTTAAAACATGCACGACACATTTATTATTCATGCTTCTATAGAAAGAGCGAGAGAGCGTTAGAGAAGAGTTGGAGAGATGTACGGTTATGAGTTGGTGTTACTCAGCAGTCATATGGCAGGAATGTGCCAGTGATGACTAAGGCTTTAATAAGCAGTCATGCACAGTTATTCACGCAGCAGCTCATTAGATATGCACAGCCAGCCACACAATGCTGTAATGGCACTACTAGTCTAAGGTCAGCATGCCTTACTGCACGACTGTAGGAAAATACTACTGTGCCTTTTTGTAAAGTTAATACTACCGTAGGACTTGCTTGGTTGTCCCCTGGTTGGTCATCACTGGTCGGCAATAAAAACACCAACTGCCAATACAATCAGAGGAGTTTGTTTGTTGAAATATAAGATACAAATAATCTACCAGGGTACTAATGTGAAAAAACAAAACACCTTACATGCTGTTATTGAAAAATAATAAACAGTGCACCAATGGAATTACTATCACAACCATGATGTTGATCATTTTCCTGTAACAGCCCGTGCCAAACTGTTGTATTTCTCTTCAACGGAAGCACCTCAAGAATATTTAATTTATTATACAACAATTAGTTTCAAACAAGTGATCTGATTACTCAGTCACGGAAGCACTTTCAGCCGGAAGACACATTTGATAATGGTATGTCATCTTCAAAACACTTTTTCTCCCTAATAACTGCTTCCACGTCGCTCTGAGTCGAACCATCTAAACCATCCATTTTGTTTTGTTGACGTCTAAGGAGAGCTACGAAGCTAACTAGAATCTAACAGGAGGCTGAATCATTCTCTAACCCTTGATCAAGGGCACTACGAGGAATTGCGCACTAGCCTTCCATTTAACAATATTTGGGATTTGACCCTGGAACCCGGAAGTTAACGTAGCTGATGTTCTAAACTAAATGGAAATGTAAAGAGATTCATTCCTAGGCACGGCTGTTCAGCACAACAGGACTCCCGTTAGTGTGATATTGCTTAAATTAATGGTACATCATACTTTTACATATAGTTTATAATCTACATTTACTTTTAAGACTAACAGTAATGATACTACTTACATTTTAGTAGCTATAGACAGGCATTCCCTTTAGCGGCTCCAGTCTTCTTATCTCTTGAAATAATTAGGCATTTAAAAAGTATAGCGTCATGCTACAGAAAAGCAAGAAAGCACAAGGTCCACTATTCGAAGCCTTTCTTGTGGCAGAGACTGAGATTTTTTTTTTTTTATTCAATAATTTCAATTTGCATTTTTTTTTTCCCCCACCACTTTTGACTATGCGGTCATCTTTGCATTGCAAATAATCTTTAACTTTTGTCCAGTTGCTTGGTTGTGGTTTGTTTACCTGGTGTCACCTTCTGGTTTTTCTCAGAATATATTGGCACAGAGAGATCCTGGTGTGTGAGTCATTAACAGTTTGGTAATAAATATGATAACAGAGATCCTGCAACTTGGGGGCAGCCAAGGCGATGGCTGGAATGCGTCTCTATCAGCTTGTGTCTGGGAAGTGGTGGTGGTTGGATCTCAAACCCATTGGCATGGTTACCATAATCCTGACTTAAAGGTCCCATATTTTACTATTTCTTTAACAAGTTAACACAGGTTCCAGAGATCTCCTAAAGTGTGCTTGGTTAGTTTTTTTTAAATACCCCTCAGATATAACTCAAACTCTTCTTCCAAACAGACAAATGACAGCTGAACAGCAAGCAGGCTGGGGGAGGGGATTCATATGTGAGGTCACAAGAGGCAAAATGTTTATACGTTCCTAGAAATGGACAAAAAGCATAGTTTTTTTTTTTTTTTCTCCTCATGTTTTTGTTTGAATATACACTGGAGTCTAAAAGGTGTATTTTTTTTCCAAATAGGTGCCCTTTAACCTCAAGTTGCTTTGATATGAACATTCTAGGCTTTCAGTATCTCTTATAGTAAGTGGGAACTTGTGCACACTGTTGCCTAAAATATGCTGGGCCATTACTGTTAGTCCTGCAGCATTTCCCAGAACTTATAGTGAATTCATAATTGAGATATGCCCGTCACCATACACTTCCCATTTCTCTCGATTCATCCGTTTTTACGCTTTATTTGGTCTTAGTGCTCTTTCTTTTGCATGCACATGCTGTGTACAGCGCACAAAGAGCAACTCGCCTAGAACACCAAAATGATGAACGTTGTTCATCATTGGTGTTCAGTGACCTATTGGGTTCTAAGGGACGTTCAGGTGGGACAGGTTAAATTAAAATTTGTATTCACCTACACAGCCATACACAGTATGATATGCTTATATGACTATCTGTGACATAAAAGAAAAGATTCACTAGAGAATACTATTAAACTATTACAAAAATAAAATTTGTAATTTTTTTTACAAAAGTACATTAGAATATAATTCAAATTAAAATAATCTGAAATATAATTTGTAATAAATATAAATATATAAGTTGCACAGAATGCACAATGTGTAACTGAGAAATATATTAAAATAGATATATAAAACAGTTGTCTGGTCAGTCCAGCTCACTGAGCTTTAGGAACATCGGTATACTGTATATCCTGCTTTATCAGCACACAGCGGATATCAATCACACACGGACGGTACGTGACTACAATAGGAAGGAAAAAGAGTTAAACTTAGCCTTTAATATAAGTCTGTATCCTTGTTACTGTTTGCTGACAGCTGGCAAAGGTGTCAGGGGAGCTGACACAACAATTCGCAAACGTCAGCCGGTATGAATGCAGTTCTGCTCCATGTTGTTTACGAGCAAGTTTGAGAACATTTAAAAATGATGCACCATTTTAAGCATGTCTTAACTCTATCATAATATTTAAACAAATGCGCATCTAGTAACTCTTATAGATCTTCAAATATGGCACTTGCAGTACTGAAATCAGTTTGTGACTGAAGCTTGGTAAATGCTCTACATCAGATTTTTAAACAAATCCCTTTCACACCGCCACACTGACAGACGGAGAAAGTTAAATACTGATGGAATCAAACTTCCGCGATGCAGAGTATGGTTTAATAAATAAATGATATCTCACAGAATAATTAGAAAAGGTATGATCAGGTTTTGTATAGCTGATTCACTCTCCTTATCCTAAGTGCTGAAGAAGCGAGGTCGTGTGGGTACATGTGGTCTCTGGACTAGCTGAGTGAAGTGCTATACTCCTTGTCGCCATTTCATTTGTGACGAAAGCATTTGTGAGCTGTCTGCATTTTCTGCAGAACTAATTACTGCATTCGAGATGTAGGAACATCCGAATGACATCACGTATGGAAAGACTTGGCAGGATCCCTTAAAGAATGCCCCATACCGCATGTGGTTTATCGTTCTGTCGCAAACCGCTTTAACATATGACGTTAGTGTTTAAATATGCCTTACGATCTGACTAACAGCAGTGTAACTGATTACTTAGGCTCTCCCTAGTTAGCATTAGTCATTTGGACAACATGATTTGGGCTTATTCACTTCCCAAGGTAGAAAATCAGAGTTTATGTTGTTACTTAAAATCTGTGTTTTTTTCCTCCCCCGTATTTAACAGTCCCGTAAAAGTTTGCACTGCCTCATCTGTGAGGATCTCAGAGTAGCAAGAGAACACATTGCGGTTTCGGACTCATTCGTTGATTGTGCACTTTATAGCAGCTCTGGATTGTGTGAAATACAGGTCAGGATGGTGATGGCTTGTGGGAGAGAACATGGTCAAGATAAAGGTTACACATTGTATTTTTATTTTTTTTGTGTTGCTTTAGGAAATGAAAAAAACAAGCATGTTTTCTTTTGTGTTCTTGTCAAAAAGCGAACTTGACTAATGACGGAAACAGATATAAAATCCAGTTTAGTCAGCCTGACTTTGTGTCCTGTAAGCTGAAAAAGTAAAATTATTATTATTATTTTTTTAACTGTTAAGACTGCAGCAGCTCGGTGGCTTAGTGTTAGCACTGTCGCCTCGCACCTCCAGGGTCCGGGTTCGATTCCTACCTCGGGTTCTGTGTGCATGGAGTGTGCATGTTCTCCCCATGCTTGGTGGGTTTCCTCCGGGTACTCCGGTTTCCTCCCACAGTCCAAAGACATGCAGATCAGGTTAACTGGCCTTCCCAAATTGCCTGTATTATGTGAATGAATGTGTGTGTGCCCATGCTGAAAATGTGATTTAGTGTCACTTTTCCAGTGCATATAAGCATTTTGGTTCATGTCAAACCCTTACATGCTGTCTTTAGCTTAATTCATGTAGTGTCTCTGTCTTACTAATCTTAACTCTCAATAAGAAGATACGCTGTGTTGATTAAAATGATTAAAAGTAATTAACATATCTCTTCTATAGTGTTAGAAATGACTGGATGGCAGGATGGTGGTGTAGCGGTTACCGTTCACAAGTCCAGGGTTCACAGTTTAATTCTGAGCTTTGCTGAGATGGCTGTCGGTTTAGTATCCGTATTGTCGCATATTCTCTAGTAACTGTGCAGGTTTCTTTCAGGATGCCCTAATTTATGTATTTTTTTGTCCCATCTTGTAAAAAACGGTCAATATATGGATTGCTCACATGTATGTACAGTGATGTGTATATATATATATATAAAAGCAGGCGTTCAAGCACCATTTATTTTAAGTGAAAAATACACTGAACGTGGCCCGCTCATATAATTTAAGCACAGGATGAGCTCTGAACATTTTAGTTCTTAGTAACTCAATTAGAAGCAATTAGGCTGATGTCACTTCTTGACAGCTGTCCCCATCATTCACTAGCAGCTCTAGGGTCATCCTCATCCTTACTCTCTCTCTCTCTCTCTCTCTCTTTCCCAGAACAGCTTAACAATTCCTACACTTCATCCTCTAGATACTTCAGGTCACAATATTTTACTGGCACACACACCTACCATCTGCTGTTTCCTCTTAGTTTATACACCACATTCAAGCGGTCAGGGTTCCCTGTTGATGGTATGGTGGAGGGCGTGAGGGTTATTGACGGCACCATCTGTGGTCACTCTCACTCTCTAGTGTTTGATAGACTGAGCCGAGCTCCTGACTGGCCTTTCAACGCATGCTGAGCTTTTCTCCCCAGCCTGTTAACACCGCTTCCCTTCCCCACGTATCATCTCCACACTGCACAAAGGGGGTCGATGACGTAGGACACCAGCTATTGTCTTCAGGAACAAATAGTATTGCTTTTGGATTTGGTTAAAGGAAATGTTTAGACAGGATTTGTATTTAAACATTTTCCTCTCATGCCGTTTTTATCGAGTTTGCTCCTGTAGTTAAACATTGGTGATACGTTGTTACTAACAAGTAGTTTATTATGAATATACACAACCTGGGCAAAAAAATTCACACACACGCACACTGGTATTTAGTTTGCCCTCTTGCTTTGATTACGTTTGCCAGTTCATATGTGAAAATTATTTCTCATGCTACCAGAACCACTTTTTCACAATTTGTGTCCTGGTATATGGCCGTGCCATCAGGAAAGTAAAAAAAAAAAAATAGATGGGGTAACCTGGTCATTTAGTACATTCAGGTCGTCAGCTGACTTAATCTTTTTTGCCACATAACGTTGCTAAGCCTAGACCTGACCAAGTGAAGCAACCCCTGATCATAATACTCTCTCCAGAGGCTCGGACAGTGGCCATGATGGGTAAAGCCAAATTTACATGACACAATGTACTGTACACCTTTGATGATCAGATGCTCATTAGTTCGTTTTCAAATCTGGTTTCTTTCTCATGTTGACACAGATGTTTCTAACCACTATCACTTCCAGATTTTTTAATATCGTTTCTACATTATCTTAAATTCACCATGAGCTGTATTATAGGTTATGTATGACATTTATTTTTAAACATTATCTCTTTTTATCCCTATCACACATCATGCTGAGTAATCTCACAAGGAAGAGCTCGTCATCAGTCCCTGAGCTTGTCGATTGCGTAATTCTAATTAGGAACGATTCAGTCTCTCGCACTATAATCAGGTGACATTTGCAAGACTGTACTCGTCATTTGATATAAATAAGCCTTTGCTTTGATAACTGCAAATGTGCTGATTTGTTCTTGAGTGTGAGTAGTGAGAAGCAGCGAGTAGTCAAGACAACAAAGAGTAGTTGCTTCATTAGGTTCTGTAAACACGCTCTCGCCCCACTCCCAGCTGTGTTCATGATAAGCAGGTTGTTCTGAACGTCGAGTGTATGTTTCCTAGGCAACTTGTGCTGATTACCTACAGTTGTTTAGAAACAGATGAGAAGCGACCAGAGATGGCTCGATGCAGCACCTGGACTGTTTCTCTGCCATAGGCCCTTATCAACACCCATGTGCAAGGATTTCTAGTAATATGCCATTTTTATTTATTTACTCATGCAGTAACATTTGCATAGGCTTTAGCTGACCTCAGTTTTAATGTGCAATAATTAGAGATGGTTACGGTGCAAGGTGAATAAGTTTGCATGTATATTATTTTTTTAAAGGCAAAGTTCTTGTCTCATGTTGTCATGTAATTAAAAAATAATCTGCAAAAAACATTACAATAACATTTCTTTCCTGGAAGTCTGATAAACCTACTGTGAGAAACATGGGTTTAGTACATTAAAAGATCTTTGTTTGATATTTATACCCAGACGATACCTTTTGTAGATTCATTTTCTTCATTACTCATATTTCCTCTGCCTTCTGTTGTGTTTGTGTTCATAGAAACCTTTGTGTTTTTATGTTTAGTTAGGAAAAAAGAATTGGGGAAATTGTATTTGTTGCTTGTGTGTCCTGCTGGTCTTTGCCCAAGTTGGCTGAAAATGTAGCAGAAAGATAGACTGGGAAATGAAAAGTCATAAATAAGAGTGAAAATAATTAAAGTTTTGTGTTTCTGTGCAGTGGTTAGGCTTTCTTTTTTGCCAAGAAACTTAAATCATCCTGAACTGCGTAGTCCGGACTATGATTTGCCATCAAATCCTGCTCTAATGGCGGAGAGGAGATTAATCTACATCCCCAGTCACCTTTGACCCCTTGGTCCTTCTTCCTACCTTGACCTTTTGAACCTTAAAGGGGGCAGGGTGCATAGGTCCTGTATAATCAATAGCCAGGGGCCATCCTTTCAGTAGGACTACTTTTAGAGGACGTCTAGGGCCAATGCACTGAGTGGGTGGGGTAGCTGATCTTTACAACCCAGTGGTCATTGAGATAGCAGCATGACTGTTTTAGGCCTGACTGGTTATCACTGGAGTCAAAGGCGTGGCTTCACATTTTATTTATGTTAGCCATTCAATGCAGAGTAGCAGAAGATCCCCCAGGGTTTCTGCTTTTCCCTCCCTCTTTGTCCCATGGACCTGCATTCTGACGTGACATGGATGAGTGTTTGCCATGGTTTCTGATTATCTCGCCTGCTTTTTTTGGTCTGAGGTGAACGCTGCAGTCTTTAGATGAACCGTGGTGCGCCCACACCGCAGGGCAAAACTGTAGCCGGGTTTGGTTTCAGTCATAACTATGTGGGGCTCTCCCGTATAAAAGCCCATTTGCAGATACAGATCTGTTCCCCACGCTCAGATCCTCAGCCTCCAGCAGTTCCACATAAGGAGCTTTTTTTGGAGTCTTTCTTTCGTATAATGAATAGCCTGCCTTTTCTGGCTATAGGATGTGCAGTTCTTAAATGGACCGTTTCTGCATTTGGATGATGTTAGATGAGAGAAGCTGTTGGTTAACCAGTATTAACATAGTTTTTCTACTGGAGATGTGTCTTTACAGTTCCGGTCATGTGTGCATCCAGCCCATCGCCTGCTCTCAGCCGATTTAGGCCTCCAGGGTTTGTCACTACAAGAAAAAACATTTTTAAAGCTGATAAACCTTAAGGAAGTCCAACATAATCATATATTTTTTTAAACTTGCTTAAGCTTAACTCTCGTATTTTAATTTCACATTTGTATCTAATAACGCTTGAAACTATTCAATGTGCTGAGAATGGAAAGTAATTTGTTAAAACGTCCACAGGGTCTCTTGAGGATTAATGTGTTCCAAACTAACTTCTTTGTTTTCTAGGAAGCAGCAGAAAATATTTAGACTGACAGCAATTTTGACTCACTTTAATGGCACCACAATTGGACAATCTATTGAGTCACCAGTCCAATCCAATTTGACTTTACTTTATGTCCAGACCTCCATGTGGAGACCATAAGAGTGTGCTTTTGCAACAAACATTGAGACTGCTTTTATTGTATAATGCAACACAGTGTTAAATCCCTATTTTGGAGTTAACATTTGGCCCCACCCGGGACCCCATCGCCTTGGGCTTTGACAGCTGGGTCAGTGGATGTCCACATCAATTATTCATCCCTTCAAAAGACTCTATAAGTACTGGATATGTCTTTCTCTTGAGCGTTCGGACAAAACATCCCCAGAGACATGACATTACTAAACGGCTTTCCTAATTTGGTTCTGCAGTCCTCATTTTCTGCTGTGAAAATTGGTGTGATGCATTGTACCTGCTGCTTTCTCTTCACTTTTGTCTCTGCATGTCTTTTCCAGGTTAGACGTTAACTTTCTGCGAAGGCTCCCACAAGGCCTGGCTTATTTTCGTAATGGCTTTGAGGAGCTAGAACGACAATGCCTTTCTGAAACTGTTATTCAAGGATGGCAGAGCAGCAAGCACTGAAAATAGACTGCACTTGACACTGCGTTCTGTGCCCAAGTGCTTTGCTCTTACTCCTAACCCGAATGCAGTGCCACTCCGTTTAGCTGGAGAAGGGGCTCTTGAGTGAGAGGGAGTAGAACAGCACGGGCTTTGATGCAAGGCTAACCTTGTCCAGTCCTCCATTTTGTGAATGTAACTTGTTTGACATGGACATACATTTCAAAAACACTTTGATATGGACAGTCAAGAGTCTATACTTTCCTAGATACATGGATGTCTTGATATGTGAGTTATTGCTGGATGGCGCAAGTGTGTAACCACAGTGCAGCGATGTGTTAGTCGATGGATGGATTGGATAGATGAATCGATTGCTGTTTCCGCCCAGTCACAGTCCCCAGTGTGTTATAGAAGACATCCTGTTTTGTTTGAGCTGTAGCTGAAATAATTTAACAGTTGTCATATGTGCTAACATGAGCTAACCTAACAGGATTGTAAGTCTAAAAGTTAAGTTTGTTAAACTTGACAGGATTTCTCTGGAGATTTGAGGTAGTAATTCATAAACCTTTTTATAATCTTCATAGCCAAGAATAACCAGTTAGCTAAAATAGGTTTTATTTGCTTGGCTAATCAGTTGAGCTAACCAGACAGGATTGTAGCATTACGAAGCCGGGTGATAACAATGCTTCAAAGTTTTTTGTTTTTCTGTAAAACATTTTATGTTGTATCTATTTCAGTTTTTTTTTTGTTTTGTTGTTTTACTTAATGTGTGTTAAATGTGAGACGATGGAGTGCTGTAATTACATTTAGTGGCTTAGCACACACAAGGCTTATTTCACAGAGTTTGATAAAAAAAAAAAAACTTTGATCAACATATACACACTGGTAAGTTAAATGGTTATAATAGATAGTTCAGTAACTTGCATAATGTTACAAGAGTTAGTTCCATCTGATTTTATGAGAGGTATTCAATGAGTGCTGATATTGAG
>JAOVVB010000037.1:30023444-30037927 GCA_028570985.1 Heterobranchus longifilis | reverse complement strand
CAAATTACTTGTCACATATACTTTGCATGTGTGTGCATTTAAGAGGGGCGTTCTAGTCAAACCGGGACATTTGAGTGTACAGAATAATAGAACATCGTTTTGACTACCTTTATTTCTTTATATAGTTCCCTGCTACACAGGGTCATGTGCGGCCTTTGGCTTACGGAGTGGTAAGGGTTATGTTGAGGAAGTACTTGGTACATACAGAACACATTGCGCCCACATCTGAAGCTTTCTCTAAACTAAACCGGATTCAACAGCTTTATAAAACATTGTAAAATTTCATCTTCTCTTATCTCTGGTGTCCACACTGCCCCAAACATTCCATTAACAGAATAAACTTCCTTGAGATTCACAGGACTTTATTTATGTCCTTTAATGGAATGGACAAATTTTGATTTGCTGGTGTTACCTTGGTTTCTATCGAGTTTTTTTTTTTTTTTTGCAGCTCGCAATATAATTTATCCTACAGATAAACAAAATCTAGATCAAATAAAAACTGTTAATGGTTTTGCCCCTATTGTTTGCTTTTGTGTCATCAGAATATTAAAATGTCAAATCATCTGAGTTCAAAACATTTTAACTAAGGATTTGATAAATATTTGATAAATTTCATAAAATATTTTTTTCAGTACTTTTACTTATTGCTTAATTATAGCCCCCCCCCGAGCTTGTGCCTGGATTTGTGCGGGTGCAACACTACCTGCTGCTGTTGATGATGATTTAAATTCAATGTGACTAGAATCATTTTATTGCATATGAAGTAAAACATGGAGAGAAAAAGGCCATTTTGTCTGTAAGTTATCGTGAGTAATACAGTTGAGTAAAAGTACAAGTTTTGTTTCTGAATAATTTTATTGACCATAATTTAAATTTAAATCATTTCAGTTTTGTTTCTAGCCATTATGTCCTGTAGCCTGTCAGTATTCTGACACTTTATTCCTCTTTTCCTGTTTGCAGAAAAGACCAGAACCTCCTTTCCCCAGTGAACTGTTGGTATCTGCTGCTGAACCAGGTGAGGCGAGAGAGTAAAGACCACGCCACGCTGAGTGACATCTACCTGAACAACGTCATTATGCGCTTCATGCAGATCAGCGAGGACTCCACACGCCTTATGAAGAAGGTTAGAGCAGCTGCTTTCCTGCTTCCTCAGTAGACAGACCAGAAAGCAAACAAAACATGACATAAAAGAACACATAAAAGCAGTATGCTTCTTTACATTCATTCTGTTTCCTGGTGGTTAACTGAGCTCCCGAGGCTCCCATGTGGAATCACATCCGGCATTTGGTCGCTTTAAGGTTCGCCCTTTGTTCGAGTTGTGTTCCTTTCAACTTACTCTCACCATGTCCCCAGACATCTGTTCTGCGCTGTTATATTCACAGGAGTCGAGCGTAACATACCACCCACTCGAGACACGACTGCCCTCTCTGCAGTTAGCCCTTTGTGAAGCAGGATCTCGTGCCTGTGCTTTTTGTGGTTTTTGCCTTTCTTTTCAGCAGTGCCAATATTCCCCTGCCAGAGTCGCGAGGTGGGCCTGACCATACGGCCAGCTGTGGTTCCACTCTTCTCTTTAGGAGAACCTTTAATCATGGTTCTCTCTGGCTGCTAGACATCTGTGCGCCTTTCTTCAGGGAGGACAGCGTCTTTAACTATCCTGCGCTCCCGTATCACTTTAAGTTCACCACAGGACTAAATTACAAGGCTTAAACATTGCAGAGAGATGGTTGGAGTCAGTTAAGGGAACATGGGAGCTGGGCTGTAAGGGTTTGAGGTGGGGAAAGCCAGAGGGTCCTTTCCAAAGCTGGGAAAATACAAACTACGAGCCTTCTCTTGATGTGAGCCGATCCGCTCTTACTGTTTCCCTGTTGTGATTCAAAGGTACTTATTATTGCGTGGGATGTTGAGGTGATAAAAGAACAGATGTGCCATGTGTGCACACAGCTGCTTTCAGCAATATGACTGGCCCATTCTGGAGCATAATAACAGAGATTGAAGAACCACGAGTCATTAATGTACTGTACTGTACTAGAGAATCCTTGTGTAGCAAGTTCTCAGTCCCGAAGTGTTGTCCTTATTTATTCTCGTTCATTCTCGATCTCTTATCTCATAGTCTCAAGCTCTGTCGTCATTTGTCTCTCTAGGTGTTGTGACAGTTCACTTGTAGGGCAGAGTCAGAGGGTTGTACTTCTAAATTGCCTCGAGTCTTGTGTGTCATGCCGGGTTAAAAGTATCTGCACCCTGTAATCAGCGCTCTCGGCTGGCTTTGACCACAACATAGTTTCAGTAATGATCCCCACACACTGTACACATGGCTCACTTACAGCACACACTGTTGGTCTCTGTTACAGGGTAAAAAGGTGATCTTTATGTGATTTAGCTGGTTTTATCAGAATAAAAGTTTAGCAAGCAGTAACCAGATAATGATAAAATATTATGAAGAAATTCTAACAAATCATTTGAATTTATGCCTAATAAATTCAATCCCTCTGTGGAAATGCATTTTTCTAGACAATCAGAGTGCAGGAAATGAGATGGCGCTGAAAATAGTGGTCAGAAGAAGGGCTATGCAAATGCTTTTTGCCTTGAATGACATCACACCAGACAGGAAATTTGAAAGGTGTGTTGAAAATGGAGACAGAAAAAAAAGATTTAAAAAAAAGATTAAATTATTTTTTTACATAAATTTTGCACAATAGGTGCACTTTGTTGTGGACGTTATATGAGTAAAAAATGATTCTTGCCAGTATTTTGTGTCGTGATATGCAGGGCAACAATATTCAGTCTCACGAGAAAAGGAATTGAAAAGCCACTCACGAGTAGCCAGAAAGCTGAAGTCAGTTGTCCATGGATTGACTAAAAATATGATTATTTTATTACAATTGTGTTAGAAAAAAAAAAAAGGTAAAATCAAGCTCTGCTTTAATTTTTCCTCAATGAAGAATATTTTTCCTCTTTAAAAAAACAAAAAAATGTAACAATGCCACGATCTCATTAGTGGAATATGTTATTACAGTATTTACTGTATGCTTGTAGCATAATAGTACTGTAAATTGCATCAGACATTTTTTTCAGTAGCAATAAAATTTTGTATCATTGTAAACACATTCAATCAGCTATTTTTTACACTGTTGTCATGTACAGTAGGTTATTATAGAACTTGTTTTAAGGTCAGTGTACCCTAAAGCATTGAAAAAATTTTATCCTTCTTGAATTTTATCATTTTATTTTATATTATTCATTATTCTGACATATTTGAAAAAAACCTTAGCTTTTCCATTTATACACAGTGCTGCTTCTTATTAAAACGAATGATTATCGATCTTGATAGTGTGCACTATAAAGTCGCTGTGATTCCTGTGGAAGAAAATGATTGCATTCTCTTAAATGTTAAAGCAGTTTTTATTTAATTCAACCTTAAATGGAGTTTGGCATCAAAGGAATACTTTGTAAGCTTCTACAAACTATTTCCAGCGTGAAGTTCCTCCACGGATGGTCGGGCTTTAAAACATGCATTTTGTTTACATTATTTATGTCACTGGCTTTTTCCATGCTCGCGGGTTATTTTAAGGAAGCAGTGGTCTGATGGGAAGTGAAGGTGAATGTCTGCAGTCCTGGAAACTCAATGAAAAGAGCATGTGTGTATAAACTAGAAATTTGACACCAAGTGAAACAAGCAAGCTCAGTGTTTCCTCATTTGCAGTATGGCGTTACGATTTATAACCTGCTGCCATCGTGAACCCTCTGTCAGCTCCCATATGGCAGCGTATTTCACCAGCACCGATTTATGACTGGGTTACAATTCCTCATGATTTCTGCGTTTTGTTTAAGACGGTGCTAGATAATGCTAGGTCATGGCGTCTGCTTGAGTGTCATCTCATTTTTAGCCTCTTGGTGTGCTGTGCTCGGTCACGCTTGGCATATTCATATTTCACAGTGATTAATGTGGTGAGAAACAGAGGCTTTATACTGTATGTTGTTTCCCCAGCTCCATGGGGTGTTCCATATGCTACTGTTCTCTTTCGGATCTTTATAAACATCTGTATTGAAGGTTATTTCACCCTAAATTTTTCGACAATAGAAAGGGTAGGAAACAAATAACGTGCGACCAGCTAAATGAAATTATACCACAGAGCTTTTGAATTCTTCATTATCATCAGATAGATTACTGTAAGTCAGGTGGTGTTTATTAAGTTTTTTTTAACAACAGCAGCTCTGACAGTAGCATAAGCCGCCCGTTGTATATTAAAGGTCAGCCAATGAAAAAAGGGAAAAGGACCAAAAAAAAGTTTTTTTTTTTTCATTTTTATGAAATAAATAATGGCATGGTGATAATTATATGTTGTTGTTTGTCTAAGGTTATATTTGCCTAATGCTGAAAATCGTAGTAATACACTTTGTAATACACATGTTTGTAATCCCCTTAAAATACACATGTTTTTACACAACAAAAACTTTTGAACCTGACTGTAAATCTGCAATTCCTCTGAAACATGACTTAAACAGTGACCAGCCAGGAAGGAAGGTCACTTTAATATGAGAGACAACAGGAACTAACTTGTGAACTATAATGCTTCGCAGCATTATACACCTAAAATCTTTGTGGTACAAGAGAAATAAAGCACTTTATCCTATGTTGTTGTTAATAGTCCATACCCCTGTTTTTACCATACCCTGTAAATAGTCAACTTTGGGTATTAACAGTAATTTGATATTTGGATACCTGTTGGTATCCTGTTGTTGATTGTTTTCCCATGGCACCACTGCACCATCACATCTGATTCCTAACAAACTGGGATATGCAAAGAAAATAATTTCCCTGCACTGTATTTTTTTGTAGAGCAACTTGACTAACCATTCCATCCATAATCATTACCTTAAATTAAATAATGCATTGGGACAATATTGTATAGTTTATTCACAGTTATGTATTAAAACCGTTCATCAAAAATGTATTTTCTTGATCAAGAAGTCATTTAATGATTTTTATAAAATTCTCAGTATTTGAAAATAATCTGATAAAATATACTAAACCTGAATAATTTATGGAGGGTACAAGGTGACAATATTAAATAAAGATGCAATTGAATAAATAATAAAAATGTAATTCATTGATTTTGTCTTTATAGTTAGAAAGCAGATGAAATTATAGATTAAGTAGGATTTTAATTGCAGTTTAAATGTTGTTTAAAATTATTTATTTAATCAAATTTTCATGGTTAACAAGCATATATTATGATTTCTATTATGATTTAGTTATTTATTTGATATTGTATCATTCCACCCACCATAATATTTCAGTTTTTATGAAACTTTGTCAAGCAAAATAATTAATCATGATGTGTTATCAGTGTAAATAATATAGCTTAGAAGCTATATTGAAGACAGATATGCCTCGGTTTCTGAAGTCAGTGAACACCCAGAGCCCTCTGCCTTAATCACTTTAACCTGTGGCTGTCAGTCTGTCTGCCATTAACTGCAGGTAGGGGTGAATAGACACTTGATCTCATAGCCCGAGGGCTTTACTGCTGATGACTAAAATACGGTTGGCACGGATCTGGGATTTATCCATCAGTGCCTGTTTGGGGTCACATGGCATCACAAAGAAAATGTGTTTTGATCCATCAGAGGGATCACACGTAGTCACACCTGTTTGCATTGTGGAGATGTGCGAGTATTAAGTTGGATTACTGTGGCTCTTGACCCTGAGTGCCAGCAATGCACGATGCTTATGATTTCAAACCACAGCTTTGGATTGTACGGATAATTACATGATACAAACTTAAATCCTTGAACCACATCTGTGTTTACAAAGATAATAAGCTTACATTTAGCTGTGGCATGCAGTGTTGTGATGGCAAATTTTATACATCATCCCAGTTTAGTTTCCAGTTGACAGAGAAAAACGATTTACGTAGATAAAACATAGATTCAAAGAGTGAAGCATTCATGAGGTCTGCAGTAATAGGAAAATAATCAACAATGGCATGGTTACAACATGCCCCCTAGTGTTCTTTTTTTCCTGTTTGCTGCATTTATTTGCAATTTTAACAATTTCATATTTATTACATAACAACGTATTGGACTTCCTTAAAATAACCCGCAAGCATGGAAAAAGCCAGAGACATAAATAATGTTAAACAAAATGCATTTTTAAGGAATAATTTTACCACCTTATTCCTTTATGATCGTTGCAAAGCGGTGACACTGAAGTCTCCGTTCCAAGATGGAAACATCCCCTGACAGAGAACATCATCATGCTTACAATTGAAATTTTTTTTTTTATTCCAATCACGTGGTTTGTTTTTGCCAATAAGTCTCTGTACATGAAATGACATCATATTTTCAAAATTTGATTTCAATAGCAATGCGGTATAACAAATTCAATATAAATTGGAATAATCAGAATTAGAAAGGATAATAAGAGTCAAGTCAATCAGCACTGCATCCAAGTTGGTGACTTCAGGAGCAGCTGTTCATTAATATCAGTGCTGAAACACTGAAGCACTGCCGTATCGTAATGTTCTCTAGTTATTTTTGCACTAACCTGTGTCCTATTTAACCGCAGTTTTACGGTTATTTCGGCTTGGTATTGATTTGCTCACTCCTTGACTGAGGTATTGCTCTTCAGAAAGCTCTTCACAATGAGATTAGTTAAAATCTGATTGAATTACTGAAAGACTGGAGCAGCTTGTAAGACAGGAAGCCATTACTCTAATCCTGCTTATTCACATGACGTACAGGACTGTGGAACAGACCTCCAAACGGTCAGGTTTGTTCACAAAAAAATAAATCTTTTAGAAATGTATCAAATTAATTTTATAGGGTTTTTTTTTTTGGCTTGTTTTATTTTCCTCCCTGAATTCCAGGATATGGGCGTGGCTAAGCTGTTGATTATATTACTTTCATTGTTGTTCTTGCTGAGTAATGCTTCAGTTGAGCCAAAATAGACATCACTGAATTATCCCTGAATTTTAATTTGCAGCAAGATCCAACATCTGGCAGCAAGATGAATGTCTTTATGAAGCCTAAATAGGAAATAAAAATGAACTTCTGCTTCTGAATTGAACACTTCAGCATAACTTAGCTTATAGTTATAAACTATACAAATGTATTAGAGCTGATTAAATCCATATGTGGCTGATAGTCGTGCTCTGTAGGCTGTTTGATTGTCAATAAGTATTAAGTGTGAAAGGTGCAGATACCTGATCTCTCTCTCTCTCTCTCTCTCTCTCCCTTTCTCTCCATTTCCTCTCCCCCCACCCCTCCCTCCCTCCTTGCTTTTTTTCTTCTCTAGAGTAAAGAAATAGCATTTCAGCTGCAAGAGGATCTGATGAAAGTCCTTAACGAGCTCTACACGGTGAGTACTTCGGTAATAAACTGCCCCTTTCCAAAGAGCTGGTGTGGTCTTAGAAATTCATAACCTTATCTTCCAACCAGTTCTAGCCTCAGGTTACACACAGCACCGCACTCCATGCATTAATAAGCGCACCCAGCTGAAGTCTGTTTGCCGGACGCTACGGCTTTGAATCTTTTTTGCCTTTTCTGCCATTTTAGACCATCGATCATTCCGCTGCTTTAATTGTGGACATTAGGCGTGCTGTGAGTGCTCCGAAGATTCATGTGTTGTTCATATCTGTCAAGCCATAACTACATTGTAATATATAACTTCTTGCTTGAGGCACTCGCATACTGTTAGTATCGTATTAAATGGCATTATTATCCAGATGTTCATCTCTTTCTCTGCATGCCGTCGCTGAACATGTTTCTGATGAATGGGCTTTAAGGAATGACCCAGTGATTTATCGAAATGTTCTGAGAAACACTTGACCCCAGCAACGTAAGAGGCAGCTGAGAATTACAGACACACTCTCGACAGGAAATGACATGGCTGATGAGCAGTATTGATAAAATGCTTCCTGTAGCGTTACAGCCATTCGAATTGCTCATTAGTCCTTCAGTGGCTGGCTATGTACTCACAGGAGATATCCCCTTCCTCATGGACGAGCGTTGTTTTTTTTCCAGTCTAAGAGACTCCAGGCTCCGTCCCACAGGGCTGCTCTGCTCACTAACACTGTGGTTGAATTACGTTGAGGCTAGAATGCATTACAGGGGTGTGAGTGCCTTGTTCGACCTTTGGTTTAGCAAGTCATATTATTTGACGTGTTTGGGATTGTAGAGTAACATGCATGTACTTATAAGGATGTCAACTGTCTGTATGAGAGATACACCACCTGAAGGATATACAAAAGTTAGATGAGGATTTTCTTTGTAACGAAAAATTGTAATGGTGCAGTTAGGGTATATACGGTCACCCAGATAAGCAATTAACAAGACTGAATCATGACAACTTGTAACAATGAAATGCTTAATCATTAACATGAATTAAATTCCATGTGGTTATGGTTATGGTGTCTGTACAAATGTATTACCATTGATTTAACGCCATATATGGCTGATATTCATCCTCTGTAGAGTGTTTGATTGTCATTAAGTGTGAAAGCTAACTGATCATATTGCACTTTTCTAATTAGTGCCATAGACTGCCATCAGGTAACATGCATTATTTTTAAATTTGTCGGAGAGTAAATGCATGCTTCTTTGTTCATTTGTGTTTGTTTATTTATTTAATGCTTTATTTTTTTCTCTACAATCTCTTAGAGTATCTAACTAGACAGTGAAAATAAATGTAAAAAATCTAGTCTGATCAACTAAATAATTTGCATAAATGCATGGGAATGCACGGGTAAGCCGAAACCCCAAAAACATGGTCTGGTCGTATCTGTCAGTTTCTTTTTATCATTTATCTTACTTCCCTATCCTCACATATGGTCTCGAGCTGTGTCGTAAGTACAGTCGGCAGGAACTGACGTCCCTCTGCTAGGCTCATTTTTAATTCACTGTGATAGAATGAGGAGCTCGACAATCCAAAACAGCCTAAGAGAAGAAACTCTGCTTCGTCAATTTGAAAGGAGAAATAGCGAGGTAGGTGGTCAGCTCCTGCTAGAGCTGCATCAGTTACATCGTACTGGATGGAGATCCCTGGTCCAGCAAAGGATCCACTGGATCGATTATGTTTTACAGTTGACTTTGGAATGTCTGGGAATCTGCTTTTGCGACCCTCACCAAGAAAGTGCAAGGGACTTTATTTATTTAGTGATTTATGTTTAAATGAAACCAGATAATTGCTTAATGCAGTTTGACATATTGCAGTATTTGTTTACATGTCCACTCGAATAATCTGATTATGGCGGAAATCAGATAATTATTGAATTATTAGCGTGCATGTTGTGTAAGGCATGCCCTATAACACGAAACGAACATTTTAAGCGATTTCAGAAAAAGATATATGTTTTTCTCTCACTTTGTCCAAAATAAAAAAGCAAACAGAAACAGATGTTCAAGATGTTTGAGTAATAAAACTGGCTTGTCCTAATAAGTCCCAATAATCACTCATTTGTGTGATAAGATGATATTATACTTGACTTCTCATCCTTAACCTGGAGTCTTTTGGAAACGTCTCTGACTGTTGCATCAGATTCGAGAAAGCCACTCAATCCCGCCCTCAGCTTAGAAAATAACAGGTCTTTCATGTCGCTAAAATCAGCTTGTCTAAAACAAGAAACCTAAACACAGTTCCAAACCAGTAAGTGAAGAGTGGGACGTGTGGTTTGGTCAGCCGTATATCCAATTATACAGCACTGCACATGAGACGAGCCAGAATTGCCCACCAAAATCCCTGACCTGCTCTATACATATCCCAACCGTGCTTGTTTTGGCCGCTGTTTTATAGGCAGGCCCGCGTTTTGAATCCAGTTGTAGCTTTACTGTACCGTGTTTTATGAGTTTGGTGAACGTGAATATTGGTTATGGCCGAGCGTGACCCTGGGTGAGTGCTCTGCTTTTGTATGTGAAGTTGTTTAGTGCTCTGGAGTCAAGACACCTTGTTTAGGTTGAAGAACAGTCAGGTTGAGGAACCTCATCAAGAACGATTACTGAGGCTGTGTGTAATAAACAGCTGCGATGAATATGTCTGGGCAAGACTGCCAATAGTATTGAGGCAATTCTGGGAAAAAATAGCATGAGGGTTACCGATCAGAGCCCCTGCAACGCCATGCAGTTGGGCGCTCCAGCAAGACAGGTAACCCCCTAAAGTCCAAGGGTATATGTTATCTCTGACGCTACACCCTGACGCCAACTTCCTCACAAACTGGGAAATGCAAAGAAAAGCATTGTACTGTGCAATGGAATAAACGTGACAAATAAAGCCAAAAACGTCTTTAACAATATTTTCTTTTCATTTTCAGTATTAAACACTTTATTTTTGGACACAACAAATGAAGTCTTATCAAGCGCAGTTTTTATATGTGTATCTACAACCATCAGCGACTTCTTTATGTACTCCTGTTCAACTGTTCATTAGCGCAAATCTCTAATCAGGCAATCACATGGCGGCAACTCAATTCATTTAGGCATGTAGACGTGATCAAGACGAACTGCTGAAGTTCAAACCGAGCATCAGAATGGCGTGGAAATGTGATTTAAGTGACTTTGAACGTGGCAGAGTTGTTAGTGCCAGACAGGCTGGTCTGAGTATCTCTGAAACTGCTGATCTGATGCGATTTTTATGCACAAATATCTCTATGGGTTTATAGAGAATGGTCTGAAAAAGAGAAAATATCCAGTGAGCAGCAGTTCTCTGGGTGGAAATGGGTTTTTGTTGCCAGATGTCGGAGGAGAATGGTCAGACTGGTTCAAGCTAATCGAAAGGCAACAGTAACTCAAATAACATTTTGTTTGCCGAACAGCAGCTCTAACATGTCAAACCTTAAAGCAGATGTGCTACTGCAGCGGGAGAAACGACAGCCAATCCACCACTGCGGTCAGCTAATAACAGCAAAACTGAGGGTATAAGCGTCACCAAAACCAGACACTTTGACCTGATTGTCTGATGTGTCTCCATTTCATCTGCTGCATCATTCTGATGGTAGGGTCCAAATTTAGTGTAAATGACCAGTAAGAATGGATCCATCAAGCCTCGTATCAACAATTCAGGCTGGTGGTGTGATGGTGTTGGGGGATATATTCTTATCAAACTTTGGGCCCTTTGGTACCAATTGGGCATCGTTTAAATACCACAGCCTACCAGAGTATTGCTTGCTGACCTTGTCCATCCCCTTATGACCACAGGATAACGCATCATCTCAATCTCCTGAACATGACTACGAGTTAATTGTACTCTAACGGCCTCCACAGTCACCAGATCTCAATCCAATAGAGCACCACCTTAAGGATGTGTTGGAACAGGATATTCTCATTCTCGTGCAGGCGACAAATCTGCAGCAACTGCGAGATGCTGTCATATCAATATGTCCTGTCAGGAAAAAAAAAATCTCTAAGGGGTGTTTCTAGCATCTTGTTGAAGCTGTGCCAAGAAGAATTAACGCAGTTCTGAAGGCAAAGGGGGTTCAAACTGAGTACTAGCAAAGTGTACCTACTGTAATGTAGTGGCTGGTGAGTGTACTGTATATGATGTGTCTTTGAAACATTAGCATCATAAGTGCTGAATAAATATTGCAATATTTATCCTTCTTTAGCTTTCTTTATTATAACTCGGTGTTCGTTAAACCTGACATACTACTCATGTCCCGGAAGTCCAAATATGATTAAAGGTCCAGTTCTGATGCTTTGATTGCCTGTCATGTTTCTCTGTTTAGTCTCACTACAATAGTGTAATTAACTGCTCGGTACCTGCCTCATACCCAGTGAGTCACATCCTAATGCATGTTTCTGGAGTCATTCTAGTGTTACTAATAGCACCACTAACAATAACAATGACTCACGCAATAGAAAACAGCTTTTAGCAGTTTACCCCTTGCAATCGTGGCTGCTCGGCAAGTTCCAACTTTAACAAAAATTAACTGCTCGTTTTTTTTTTTGTTTTGTTTTTTAAATAAAAAAATAATAAAAAATGCAGACCCCCTTCCAGAGCGTGGAACTGAGCATGGATAAAGAGCTCCTCTGTGACCCATTAGAGGTGTAGTGTTTCTTATGTTAGTGGACTGAGGGATGGGAATAGCAGTCTCTGTATGGTCACTGTATTTTATAGTAATAGCTGGTCCGTGCATGAAGAGTCTGCCGTCTTTTAACCTACGTAGACTGCTGTGTTAAAGCTTTATGGCAAGGAAAACAGGAGAATATACGTATTATATACACGATATCATTTAGATATTTATAGAGGAAGGAATTATTGATGCGGTTGTGGCTCAGTGGTTAAGATTTAGATATAATACTTGGAAAATTATAAACCTAACAGTGGAACTAACCATTGGAAAATTATGAACTTTCTATCCACGGTTATTATAATTGCCGTCCGACTCCCGTTGACATTTTTACTGGCGTAAAACTCCCATAATGATAGGTTTTTAGAAAAATTATAAAATCCTGGATCCCCTCGTCTAAGCTTCAAGGACCCCCTGGGGGTCACTGGACCCCACCTCCTCCTGGGCCCCTACCCCTCAAGTGTTATGCCCGTCAAACATATTTTCCCTCAACTCTAAGTCGAGTAATTTAAACGAATAAAAGGTTAAAGGTGCGTCTGAACTTTTACCCCTGACCTCTGTGCTTCCACAGGTGATGAAAACCTACCACATGTACCATACGGAGAGCATTAGTGCTGAAAGCAAGCTGAAGGAGTTTGAGAAGCAGGAGGAGAGGCAGATCGGCCGTACGGGAGACCCCGTTTTCAACATGCGACTAGAAGACAAAACCCCAAGACGCAGCTTTGCTAAGAAGATCGAGAAGATGAAGGAAAAGGTATTAATCAACATTTGTTGTTTTTTGTTGCATTTTCTTAGAATTTTTTGCCATTTTTGGAAAATCAGTTTCAGAGTATTTAAAAATGATCACATTACAATTCTAGCTTTTCCAAAGTAGTGAAAAAAAAGGGACACTTACTTGGGACATGTGCACTAGACTTAGTCAGCTTTATTTTATAGGAACCTCACACACACAATACTGCCTGTCTGACATGTCTCGGCATTTACAGATGCCATCCCAGGCTTTTATGCCCTGGACCTTTTTTAGAAGAAAACCGGTAATGGGAAAGAAGGCCGTGCTTTATTCTTTAAAATGGTCTGTTTTTTTTACTGAAGGCTGTGACAAATGGTTTTATAGTTGTGGGAATGCATGCTGGGTTTTTTTTCTCTTTTTTTTTCTTGCCGCTTCCTGGAATGTGACTGTGGAGTAGTTAAAATATGGAAGTCAGGGTGAGTCAGTGTCTGTTGCAGTTATGTGACTAACTTGCTTTTGTGTGGGTTCGAGCAAGAGAGGAAACAGTAACTGAATATCTCCGAATATGTGTTTGTTTACTTTTAAAAGCTCTATTTTTATTTAGCTGATTTTTATTCTATCAGCTACTTTTTTTCGTCTTGTGGTTTATTGTTGTCTGTTTGAAAAATTGTTTTTTTGCTGGGTATTTTTAAGAAGTCATCACTTAATTATCCATCATGTTAATAGAGATCATGGAAAAGATGTAGATATTAAGTAAAGAACAAGGGGGCTTTTATACTACGGGACGAGGCAAGGATTCAGGCACATGTGACCCCAAGGTCTGGGTCACAAAATACAAACTCTCTGTATTGTGCTCGGGCACGGTACCCTGCTTGAGTCCAAATATATAAGCCAGCCATACCTACAGTACACAAAGTGGGTGAAAGCAGCCTAAAACAATACATAATTTGAATTTGAATCTAGAGTTAAGATTTTTGATTTCTTCTTATATCATAGCAAGTTTGGCAATGGTTACTAATTTATATTGAATGTTTTTTTTTTTTATGTATAATTACATCTAATGATGTGTGCCTACTGAAAAACAATGTTCCTCTTTTTACTTATGTTAGAACAGCAGGAATGGCCATTATCTCACCAGCCTATTTAGTTTTTTAATAAGAGGAGAAAACTAGAAACATTTCCATGTTGGAAACCTTTCTAACATTAAAGAGTCATTTCATATATAACCATGTTTTTTTTCATAAATGTTTATTGTTAGCCTTGTATTATATACTTACACTGACAGTCATGCAAGTCTCTGTAAATATGCTGATGTTGACCTATATAAGTAAAGATGATTCATTTCCTTCAGATTAATAAATGAAATAAAGTATAATTCAGCTTACTATGCTTGTCTAAACAACATTGAACATCGAACATTGTCTGTTTTTTCCCTCCTCTTTTCTGTCTTTTCATCAGAGACAGGCGAAGTATTCTGAGAACAAGCTGAAGTCAATCAAAGCCCGTAACGAGTACTTGCTGACTCTGGAAGCCACTAATTCCTCAGTATTCAAGTATTACATCCATGACTTGTCTGATCTAATAGATGTAAGTAATGGGGAAGTGCAACTGCAGTGTCATCGTTTTTATGCTTTTGATAGTGTGTGTGTGTGTGTGTGTGTGTGTGTGTGTGTGTGTGTGTGTGTGTGTGTGTG
>JAOVVB010000037.1:29967865-29985879 GCA_028570985.1 Heterobranchus longifilis | reverse complement strand
AGTCTGAAAGGGATGTCCAGGTGCTAACGCTGATTGTATCCAAAAAAACATAAAACCTCAGCTGCCCAACTAACTGCAGAATTAAATGTGCATCTCAACTGTTTCCACCAAAACCGTTCGTCGGGAGCTCCACAGGGTCAATATACATGGCTGGGCTGCTATAGCAAAACCTTTGGTCACTCATGCCAATGCCAAACGTTGGTTTCAATGGTGCCAACAGCAAAAATCTTGGGCTGTGGACAATGTGAAACATGTATTGATTCCACCTTCACTGTCTTTCCCACATTCGGGAGAGTTACGGTGTGAAGAAGCCCCAAAGAAGTGTAGCACCCAGACTGTTGCATGCCCAGAGTTAAGCATGGGGGTGGATCAGTGATGGTTTGGACTGCAATATTATGGCATTCCCTAGGCCAATACTTGTGCTAGATGGGCGCGTCACTGCCAAGGACTACCGAACCATTCTGGAGTCAGGAAACGTGCACCCAATGGTTCACACATTGTATTCTGAAGGTGGTGCCGTGTATCAGGATGATAACGCACCAATACACACAGCAAGACTGGTGACAAAGTGGTTTGATGAACATGAAAGTGAAGTTGAACATCTCCCATGGCCTGCACAGTCACCAGATCTAAATATTAATGAGCCACTTTGGGGTGTTTTGGAGGAGCGGGTCAGGAAACATTTTTCTCCACCAGCACTCCACCATGGAGGCGATTAGTCTGTGGCACTGCTGAGGTGTTATGGAGGCCCAGGTTGAATGTGTTGTTGGGTCTGGTGTCTGGCATCTAAATTCTGTGGCAATTTACTAAATTTACTGGCAAATTAAGCACAAGAATACGGTGGTCCTTGATCCAAAAGAAATCCAAAAAATCGTGCATCTTGACCCCCGTGACCATGATAGAACCAGACTAAACATCACCAACTTTGTTCTTTGTGCATCATCTGAAGTCAGACTGAGAGCAAACAAAGATAATAATTAAGGTCAAAAAATAAATAAATAAAGGATGCAGTAAAAATTAGATTCTGTTAACCGTTAAACCAAGAATGTAAAAAAGGTGTTTCAATTATCTCTTTCTTACTTTTCCCCAGTAGTCGTCACAGGAAGAGGAGTGACCCTCCAAATCGCAAGCCCCCAGCACGCCCAAACGAGGCCCACTGCATGGTCCATCCATCTCAAAGCCATGGGAGTCAGGGGAACCATGGTACTCATGGGAACCCAGCCCACGGCTCACCTGTGCTTAGCCATTACAGCCCTCGTGAGGTGGTGCGTGGCAGAGGCCCGGTGGTCACAGACAGCCCAGAGAGACGCAGGCGCACGGGTCACCCCGGCCTCTCAGGCCACAGTAGCCTCACCAACATCAGCCGTCACGAGTCTCTGAAGAAGATGGAGAGCCCCCCGATCCGCAGATCCACCTCCTCAGGCCAGTACCTGGCTAGGGGTCTGGACCCGGAAAGCATCGCACAGGTCAGCGAGCGGCGGCATCCCTCACACCACGCCCTGTAACACAGTCAGTGACTGCCTCCTGCTCCTAACACACACATCCTTTTCTCTTTGTGTTCTGGTTTAAAGCTGAATGGATCTGTGTCATGATGTCATACAGAGGTGTCATTATCCTGACTACTATTACTTAGGAATGAGAAAATGAGATGTTCTTAGTTGTATTAGATGAGGTTCTGATTATTGCACACAAAATGTCCAGACTGGACTTTTCAAAGGCTTGTGTCTTAATGTTTTTGGGGTTTTTTTTGTTATTAATTCATAGTCAACCGTAGGCAGCATGGGGCCATAGTGGATAACGCTGTGGCCTTGTACTTCCAGGGTTTGATTCCCACCTCTGGATTTGTGTGTGTGGGCCAAAAGATTAAATAGAACCAGACTTAACATCACCAATTTTGTTCTTTTGTGGATCATCCCAGAGCTGTTGTTGCACTAAAGGAGGAAATAATCTCTAATACATTAAGAAATGTTCAACATTTTTGCTGTGGAGTCAATCAATTTGAGTACTTGCTGTAATTTATACATTTATAAATTTATTGATATAGACTCTATATTTGGATCCACAGAATACTATTTTATATACCATAAGTATTTAAACTGTAGAAACATAAAAGACAACAGTAGAATGTACTATACACAGATCAGCCACAACATTAACACCACTGCCAGGTGAATGAAATAATATTAAGTAGCAATTATATACCAGTAAACTGATCATAGGATCATTAGCACCCAAGGCTCATTCATGCCCGCAGGGACCAAAGGCCTGTCCATCTGGTCCTATCCCACAGAAAAGCCAATATAGAACAAATTGCTGAAAAGAGTCAATTCTTACCATGATAGAAAGGTATCAGAACACCCAGTGCATCACAGCCTGCTGTACAGTATATGGGGCTTAACAGGCAAAGAGTTCAAGGTTGTTGGTCCGGCCTCTGAATACCTCAGATCTCAGTCCGACCAAACATCCATGAAACGCACCAGACAAACAAGTCTTGCCCCAAGGAGTCAGAGCTGCCCTGGTGGTACAAGGGGAACCTACACAATGTTTTGGGTTTTAAGGTTATGGCTGATCGGTGTATTTATATCCTACAATATTATAGTACACATGGGTTTTTCAGTATCACAATATACTTGCATTTTTGCTATTAATTTAAAAATGGGGTTTATAAATAAAAACCGAGACTATAAATTACTATATAATGTTGGAATGAGGATCATTATTTATTATGGTGTATTGTGCACCATTTATCTCAGTCTTTTTTCTCTCTGTACTTCACTCTAGGACATAGAGGAGACAATGAACACGGCTCTGAACGAGCTGCGTGAGCTGGAGAGACAGAGCTCGGCGAAGCACGCCCCTGACGTGGTGCTGGACACGCTGGAGCAGATGAAGAACTCTCCGACTACGGCGAGCAGCTCCGTCGACTCGCTGAACCGTCACCCGCTTCGTCGTAGCACCAGCTCCACCAGCGATGCCATGAGCACCTTCAAACCCGCCGTAGCCCCGCGAATGGGCGTGCAGCTCAAACCCCCTGCTCTCCGTCCTAAGCCTACGGTGGCACTGCCTAAGGGTGGTGCAGCTCAGGGTTCGGCGCCACCGCCCCAGGATGCTCTCGACAAGTCCTGCACCATGTGAGCCAACCGCAGCTCGGCACTGGGAGTTTTTCATCGATTTTAACAGTTACATCTCAATATTCTTCGCCTGGAAGTGGACTGAAGAACCCACGGTTGCTATAAACAGAACTGACCGAGCATCAGCCTGGTGGGTTGTTTAAGCCTCGGGACATGTACTACTAATAATTACACAGGTCAATAATAAATGCCAGAACTTTTCGTTTAAACATGTTTACCTGCCTAATCCTTCTTCCTGCATAGAAATGTGAACCTTCCTAATATGTGGTCTGCATTAAAAGCCACTCTACGATCCGATTTTTGTGTGAAACACAAACCAGTCACAAGCGCGTAGAAACCCAGTCACGTGGCGTGGCGTGACGTGATGTGCGTCTGATCATTTCTTGCATGTATATAGACCAGGTTAATTTGTGATGTAATTTTTAGTATGAGTAGATAAGGAAACTATGACTAGGTCAAGCAACTGTATTATAAACGAAAGCAACAAATCACAAAGGCTTCCTGCGTGGTTAGAGTAACTCGTTCATAGTTTACATCTAGTAGAGAAATGCTAAATGTGAATAATACAGGAACAAAGCAGGGTTTATCGTTTCTTTGTTTACAGCCTCAGGATTGTGTGGAATTTGATTTTCTTTTGTCTCCTATGGACCTGAGCCTACAGCTGATCAGTTACTAAGCAATGGATGGATGGATGAATGGATGGATGGATGAATGAATGTGGTTTACCTGTAACAAAGCAGCACTGCCGCATGAAAAACTAATCCTGTCTTTGGTGGTGTCTCAAACAAAAAGCTGCTAATTCCTTGTTCTGGTAAGCAGTTGCAAGTTGTTGTTTTTTTAACAAAAAGTAGTGTATGCATGGCTTTACTTTGAATCTTTTTTTTTTTATAGTAACAGTAGTAATATGTATATACACCAATGAAAATAACATGATTCGATTAATAAAAGTGTTTTTTGATAGTTTTTTTTTTATATTTTAGTTTACATCCCATAATATTACTATCACCATGACTACAAAAAAAAAACAATAGAATGAGGACTGATGAAAGATATATTTTTTTTGTTATTAATAGAAAAAAACCCTTCTGTATTCCAAATCAAATCTTAAGCCGTTATGATACGGATATAATCTGTCCAGTTTAGCTGCCTGAATAAACTCCACTATGCTATAATCTCCAGCACGCCTCTTACAGACGGTACAGAACTTCATGGCTTATCTGTCAGATTTCTACCTGTTGCGATTATGAAGTACGACACTTTATAGTTATGATATGCAAAGAGCTTTTATAAGTCTTTAAAAATGACTCAAGGCAATATTTCTGTAAATTTCACCAAACAAAGGCATGAAGCCGATAGCCATGGACTCTTTGACTGTTATTATAAAATGTCGATGTTATCATCCTTATTGCTACATGTGGTTTTCAAGTGTGGGGCTGAATCCGTGCTCTAGATCGGTGAACTGCCTAACCTAATACTTGCATAACAATTAAAAGCTCTCAGCATCCTGAAAGTTTTTTTTTTTCAATTATTTTAATCTATGAATTGCGTCCCAATTGTACAGTTAAATACACAGAGTGACCACTGAGAAAAAGTTGCACATAACAAAACTGTTTGCAAACTGGGCATATTTTACAGTACATATAGTGAGTTCATTAAAACAATGTAGGCAGACAATGGGACAGAATGGAGTGTGTGTGTATTATTCATATTATTAATCATAAATCATACTGAATTTTAATGCATAGCAATGGTCCATGTGTTGAACCAGTGTTGTCAAGAAATAAGTAACACCTCTTGCTAATATTTCATAATGTATTTTAAACATAATTCTAATTATTTTGCCTTTCAAATGACTAACTATTAAATCGTAATTATTCTGTAACACTTTAATGTAGTTTACTTTTTTTGTAATAAGGTGTACAGTGCATTTCAGACAGAACATGCTTTATTAGAGAGTGTATTCGTTTCAGGGTGTATTTCTGGTTCTATGCCTCCACAGGTGTACAGTAGCCGACTGCTGTTATATCAATGTGGCGGTGTTCATCTGTAGTATGGACTTGTGAAAGTGCCTTTAAATGCCGTTTTAGAGGAGCTTCAAGCCAATGTCCTCTGTGCTGTCATGCTCATCGTTCATATGTGCACAGTACACAGGAAAAGACAGTGAATGCATTATTGATCAGTAGAAGCAATCCGATAGCATATACTGCTTATTCATTGTGACATTGCACTTTTATGTACAAGACTGTATATATGGCATGCAACATCCTAACATGTTATAGACCTTTTTTATTCTTATTTTGTTTTATTTTATTTGGGCAGAGCGCTGCTCTAGATCCTGTCTTTCTAATAAAGAACATAGTTTGATCAGCATGTTGTTGTCCTGTGGTTCTACCTGCTCAGTTGACCAGTTAGAATGAGAAAAAATGCATAAGATCAGAGTTTCTGATACTAAGTGAAGTGGTTATATGTAAGCATAAAAAAGAGAAACAAGCTAGGAAAGCAGGTATTATAATTGTGTTTAATATTATAAACTTGTTTTTCAATAATTGGTGTCTTACCACAGTTGGTTAAATTGTTTATAATTAATTTTTTGTGGGATCGGACTGGAAAGGCATGGGCATTATGTCTTATTGGTAGTTAATTCCTATTTGATAAGGAATAAATAAATGAACATTTTACATTTATGCATTTGCCAGACGCACTTCTCCAGAGCGACTTACAAACGTGCTCCTGTTTCCGTCATTGGATAGATCCACACTGGGTTACTAGGTTACTAACCAAGTACCATCAGTCAAACACTGTTGGGAATTTTATTTTTTATTTTTGGCAAGGGTGGCTCAGTGGTTAAGGTGTTAGACTGTGGACCAAAAGGTCACGGATTGAGCCCTGACTAATATTATAATTCATACCAAGGAATAACAAGAGAAGAAACAAATGGTATTACTGATCAGAAGAATGTTTAATGTCAAATTATTTCAGAGGATTAGAGATGCCACAAGTGGCACAAATTTTAATTAATAGGCAGATTGTTATATAAATATGTATTATTATATATCTGTATATTATCTTTACCGTGTATCCTTGTGTAGGGTCATGACTCCAGTCAGCCTACACCGTATATATTTGGACAGTGGGAGGAAACCCACAAGATTACCAGGAGGAAAGCCACCAAGCACGGTGAGAACATGCAAACTCTGCACAAACAGATCAGAGTTGGTTGAGCCCATAATTATGAATCCACCTTGATAAGCAGCTATTAAACCTCTCTTTTCCAGTAAGTATCTTGAGAAATAAAAGAAGGGTTCTGTCTGTACAGTACACCGGTCACATCTCGCTCTTTTAATGATATCTTTACATTTCGTACACTGGAGCACCTGAAACCAGTCTCTGGAAATTTTCTGTATGTCTGTATGTCTGTCCGGCCAGATAATGTCACAGCAACAGCAAAACTTGCTGGACAAAATTGATGAAACTTTTGCAGTACTTAGGATTCTGCCTGAAGTTTAACGTGCACCTAATTGAAATCAAAATGTTGAGTAAACAAAGCAATGTTGTGAATAGTCATGTGCCGGATATAATAATCTAGTTTAAAATAGGCTACTAATAAGCTACTTGCGTAATGTAAACAAACACCCGCACTTAATTAGAAAATCTAAACTGGGTTTTTTTAAAAAATTTTTTACTGGGATTAGTTAATATTTTCACAGCTGACATAAAAGCGCTGAAGTGGTATAAGTGAATTTTAACACACTGGAGACGTTTCAAGACAAACCGTAATTTTCATCTGATCTAATTTTCAATTTCTCATCTGTGATTCACTCTCTGATTACTGTACAGAAGTGTATTTGACTGATGACAAAAGACGTAAAACAACAAGGCAGCAATCTTACAAAATCTTCTTTGTATTAGGAAGTTAAGCAGAGAGTTCTGCTGTACAGAAAGACATGCCTACATGTACAGTACATGGGCTTCAACTTGAAATAACAATAATATCACTGATTACATTAAAGCTGATCAGCTTATTCGTAGCTTTGATCTTTGACTTATTTCTGTGAACTCTTTTCCAGTCAGTGACGAGTACTAACGCTGGGTAAGATAGATTATTACCTCACAATATGACATAAAAGTGGATGATGACGCCGCCTACTGGTAGATTCAGTTAGGAGCGCGTGTGACGGAACAGATCTGATCAAACAGCTGTTCAAACAAACAAACCAATAACGTGTCAGTTACTTGGGTTGCCAGATTGTTCACCAAAATTCCACTCGAACGTTTTAAGATTGAAAGTATAATCTCTATATTAAACAATCTCTATATTAAATTCAGCATTAAGTCTAAGTGTGTTGACTTGTAAATAAAAAAAAAAATGTAGCTTTGCATAATGAATTATCCATACAATTGATCGAGGTGTGAAGATTAACTATAATCTGGCAACTTGATGTGTATTAAACGCGCTGTGTGGTTAACAGTACCGTATTGTGACGGTGTGTATGTTGTGCGTAATAACACGGACAGGCTGGTGATTTCGGCTCCGCACGATGTTGCGGGAGATTTCCCAGGCAATCTGTCAGTATGGAGGGGGGTTTGGATTTTTCAACTTTGAATCAGATCTTGTGCACAAAGTTTCACAGTAGCTGATGAAGTTCTCCGAGAAGCTCTGCGTGATCCTGACACGTGATGGTGGTGGAAGACGGTGAGAAAAGTGCTGGTGTCGGTGCTGACGCTCTGATCGTCGCTAGAACCGCACTGAGAGTTTGCCAGACTCTTCCTGGACAGTGTGATGGCTGTGATGCTTTGCACCTGTGCAGGTATTTGATTTGTGGGAACTGTAGGTTCAGGTGAGTAAACTGATTTTACAGGGAGGAAAATCTCTTAGTTAGGTCTGATTGTTCTGGAAGTTTTAGGAAGCATCATTTCCTCACAGGGATAAATGCAAAAACTCCCACTCCTTGGATTCCTCTCACAACTCCGCTCTCCTGAGCAAACTGGGACTCCAGCAACTTGGAGAGAAGGCGCTTTTCCAGCTCTTGCTGCAGAATGACCCCTACCTCCTGCCAGAGGTCAGTAAGATCCACCAAGTCTGTTCCTGTAGACAACGTGCACGAGGGTGTGGCAAAAATGATCCGCAATCCTTTCATACAGTAGTTTTCATAAAAGTTCCAAAAAGTTTCATAAAAACTCGTGATTAAAAAGTTTTCCATTTTCAAATCAGTTTTTATTTTGATATTGTTTGGCTTTAATCTAAAGTGTCTAATTAGTGTTAGTTGAGTTTTTGTTTTATTGACTCATTTCCATTTCTCTCTCACTCACTTATCATCTATACTGCCTTATCATCATATTTCAGGAGGCAGAGGGCATGAAGCAGGGTACACCCTGGATGGGGTGCCAATCCACTGCAGGAGACACACACATGCACTCATACACACTCATACACACACATGCCAGTTAACCTAATCTCCATGTCTTTGGACTGTGGGAGGAAACCCACCAAGCATGGCGAGAACTTACAAACTCCAAGCACACAGAGCCCGAGGCAAGAACGAGAATCGCCTAAAACATCTCGCAGCGCAGCCTAAAAAAGTTTTTTTTTTTTCCACAGATGGATAATATTGAAAAGTAGGCAATTATGTCAAAAATGATGGATTTGTCTTTTCTAAAAGTTAATTAAAACTAATTCTACATCCGCAGTGCTGATAATTTTTGACTTTGTATTTGTCTGATAAAATGGACATAATTTTTTAACTCATTGTGCATGGATTTAGGTTTGCACCCAATATAACAAGGGGAATGGAGAGCACAGAGGCTGTAAGTATCAGATGTCCTGCACCAACCTCCACGTCTGCCAACACTTCCTACAGGATGACTGTAAACTCGGTGCTGACTGCAAAAGAGCTCATTCCTTTGACGACGCTGCTCGGAAAATCCTTATCAGTAGAGGACTCAGTCCAGAAAACATCAGCAACATTCACAAAATTTACAAAAACAGGTTTATGATCCATTCTCCTGAGGAAAAACCACCTAGTCCTAATTTTCCGGCTAAAACAGTGAGTCCCAGGACAGGTAAGAACTAGATGGTCCTGCACTTTTAGCTTGACTGATTTTCTTGTGTTTTTTTTTTTAAAGTTCCATTATAATCTTTTGTTTATAATCTTTAGTTGCTAAAGTCAATCCAGAGCCTGAAATTGAACCTGACCCAAACGAGATTTGCCTTTTCTTCATTCGCAGAAGTTGCAGCTTTAAAGGTATTGCACAGAGCATGTCATCTAATAGATACTGCGAGATCTACTTTCTGGCTTAGTAACCTTATATTATATTGTTGATTTTTTTTTTTTTTTTTTTAGATAAGTGTGTCCATATTCATTACCACTTGCCATATAAATGGCAGATTTTAGATAAGAATGGACAGACATGGAAAGACTTAACAAATGGAGAAGCAATTGAGAGAGCCTTCTGTAATCCAGCTAATGACATGAGGTAAACACTGATCTTTTATCCTGAAGTAGTTAAATAAATACATTTATGTGCAAAAAGCTAAATTTATGTGTAACAATATCAAAATCAAATGAAATTTTACTCAAGTCCAGGGCCTGAGACTGTTAACTTTATCTCCATGACATGTGGAGGGAGCAAAGTTCGTCGCCTGTCTACAGCATCATCCATTACCAAACCCCCTGATGTCATTCTGACCACTGAGTGGCTCTGGTACTGGAAAAATGAAAAAGAAGAATGGAGTGAATACGGACAGGGGGTCAGAAATTTTCCTTCCAATCTAAGCTGGGACTATATAGTATTACATCATTAAATATTAAATGTTAAATCTTAACAAGACATGACATTATCTACAGGAGGATATAAAGCTGGCCACTCCTCTCACCTCTCAGACACTGGAGAACATTTACCAGTCGAATCTGGAGAGCGAAGTTCCTGTCAGTTCTAAGAAACATTCATACATGCTGTACTTGAAGGGTAACCCAAATAACATACACTCTTTAGATGGACATGTGCATAAAATGCATATACCGTATGTTTAGTTTTTTGTTGTGATGTATTTTATTTGCAGACATGTATCAGAAAAACGTGCAGTTCCAAACAAAAAGAGAGATTCGAAGAAGGCCCCGGTTTGTCTCTGCTCTAGAGGTTGAGAGCAAGCTAAAAAGGTATCACGCTAAAAAATGACCAAATGACTGTAGTGTTGAGTCGTATTCACAGATGCTCCATTTTAGCCTAGATGCAATAATCTGATGCAATATAACACTTAACCAACATTGGAACAATCCGAAATAAAGTTTTTGAGCAGTTTGCATTTGCCTTAGGAAAAGGACCAAATCATGTGAAATCTGAAAAAATCTTTAGTAGCCACTTTATTCTGGTCAGACCATCCTGGGCCCTGGATTCACTGTTCTGCTGCTGCTGAATAAATCAGTTCAACGCATAAGTCAATAAATGTGCCCTGTCATATCAAGTCAGGTATTAAGTCATGCTAGTTAATTTTGCACTATGGTCAATAGAGTGCAGTATGGGGTATCTAGTTTTCAATTTTAGCAAAAATCGGTTCATCAATACCATATCTTCCAGTTCCTTCAGCAGAGTTGAGACATTTTAATCCTAAACATTGTTTAAAAGCATTGTAATGAACACTATCCAAGCTGGTTACTCCAGTTGTGATTTGTTTAAAAATGCATTTATGCATATTTATGCATTAATCAGTCCATTCCTCTTAAGGTTTTTTTATCTCATGTCATTTTAGGGAGTTTTTAATACCAATGTCACTGCTGATTTGTTTATTAGCGGTCTGAATCTACATCTGTGTTTTTCATAAATCTGATTTGTAAATTATTCCTATTGTTAAAAAGTCTATACAAGTAACAATTCTAATTAATAAAACAATTAAATATACCCGTAGTAAGTAAACATGCCCTGCGATGGATTGGCACCCTGTCCAGGGTGTACCCTGCCTCGTGCCCTAGGTCTCCTGGGATGGGCTCCAGGTCCCTGTGACCCTGAATACAGGGTAAGACTGTATAGAAGATGAGTGAGCGAGTAAACAGATCTTTTTTTGTGTCCGTTTTCTTTATAGTGAAAGCTCCAGCTCCTCTGTGGCAGTTCCTGCTCATTGGGATAGAGGAGCTTTACCCAACCTCTCATACAGGGTACACATCTTGTGTTGTTCCTTTCTGGCTATTCTATAATCCCAAACTTTCTGTTTTGGGTATATTCGTACTGCTTTGCTATTCTTATAGTTATAATTTTTTCTTGAGTGTTATGCATAAAATATTTAGTTAGCTATACCTACTGTAGTAATGTGTTAGTACACCAACTGTAACTTGAACTTTGGTTGCCAGTTAGTTCCCCTGTCTAGGACAGAGGCTGAATTCCTCATGCTAAAGACACTCTTTAAAAAGACCATGCCGGAGTACAAAATCAGCAGCATTCATAGGAACCAGAACAGCTCTCTGTGGAAGGCTTTCCAGTGGTAAGATCAAAGCCTGCCTAATGCCCAGGTTTTATATAACCAGGTTTTGAGGGCTTTCCACCATCTTTTAATGGACCAGTAAAATTTGAAACCTTTTAACTGTCGGTCTTCATGATCTATCAGCCTTTGGCGAAATTTGTACTTTGTATTTAGTAGAATATGGCTGTATATGAGTGAGAGCATGCCCAATGTGGAAAGCCCAACATCTTCAATGCTTCTTTGCTGAAGTCTAGTGCCAGATGGCTTGCTGTTTAAGGATCTCTGCTTTAAGCCAATATAAAGTCAAATGTGTTATCAAGCTCAGTTTCCATTTTTCTATGGAAATACATGCATAATGACACTGCATATTATAAAATTTCTTTTCAGGCAGAAAAAGCAGATGAAGGAACGGAATGGAGGAAGAGAAGTGCGTGAGAAACTCTTGTTTCACGGCACAAAGCAATCACTAATAGATCGCATCTGTGAGCAGAACTTTGACTGGAGGTTTTGTGGGGAGAATGGCACCTTATATGGAAAAGGTGAGTAGTAAATAAGTAAATAAACAACGTTCCTTATAAAAAATGATTAAAGTTTCGAAATGGTTTTATATTATAGGTCAGTTTGTAGTACGTAGGAGAAATCAATAGATTTGGTGGCAGAACCATTTCAAATCACATTTTTCAAGGCAGTGCACACTTAAGGTTTTATTTGTTCTCACCTTTAGTTGGTGTTTTCTTTGTTTCTCTCTCAGGAAGTTATTTTGCCAGAGATGCCTCCTACTCTAATCACTACGCCAAATCTACAGGCATCAGCAAAAAGATATTTGTGGCACGGGTTCTGGTGGGTCATTACACCAAAGGCCACAGCAGCCTTGTCCATCCTCCTCGTAAAAGCAGAGGCTTCTATGACAGCTGTGTGAATAACTGCACTAATCCAAACATTTTTGTCATCTTTAATAAGTACCAGATTTACCCTGAATTCATCATAGAATATACTTTTGGGGAGCCCAAATGTTTGATTCTATAAAAAAATTGTTGAGACGCATTACAAAGGGGTATACAAAGCACATATAATGAAAGAATTCAAATTCTATTTAGTACAGTATTTTATAGTTGCAATATGACATTTATCATAGATGTGGAAGTACTGTATGTTGGCAGCCAGTGGCTGTTTTGGACACCATGAAAAAGATGAGGAGTTCGCCCAAAAAAGATAAAGTGCCCTAGTGGTAGAAACACAGATGCAGATTTAATAAAAAAAATTTGGCTACAAGCCCAATTAACTAAGACAGTCATTACAAAACTTTGATATCGTTTCTCCTTTGTGTGGACAGCTTTGAGGGTACTTTGAGGCACTTTCTCATGATTGCTCTGTTTTTGGGGCACCTTACAAGGCACCTTATTTTGTTTGCTACACTATGGGGGTACCTTAGAGGGTCCACGAGTCCACACATTTTGAAACAAAGCCAGGGTTTTCTGGCACTTGGCCTCAGTACACCACCACACAAAATGTGAAATTAAACATGATATGAGTGAAGTTCCTTGAGATGCTGTGCCAGTAGTTTACTGCAGTTTACTGTAGCTGCTGCTTGTTAATGGGTCCTGCCTTCAGTCGTGACTTCAGTAAGTAAAAAGCATTCTCTACTGGGTTGAGAATTTCTCTGCCTTGAGAGTCTCAGGTAGCTTTCACTGTATGTTGTGGGTCATTATCAATTTGCCGTATCAAGCAGTATTCAGCATTTGGCTGAATCTACTTTTATCAGCAGTCAGATCATCTGTGACCCAGTTACATTCTCTGCCATACATGCTTATGCCATAACACTGCCTCCGCCATGTTTGACAGATGATGTGATATGCTTTGGATCATGAGCTGTTCTTATCCTTCAAAATACCTTTTTCCTCTCCATCATTCTGGTACAAGTTACTTTTTCTGTAACCCTTTTTTTTTTTTTAAGTTACAGTTATTTATTTATTGGAACAAGTTTTCCGGCAAAGTCTTATCTGGCTGTTTTACATCATAACGCTGGCTCTTGACTTTAACAATGACACATCTACCTCCTCAAGAGTGTTCTTGACTTGGCTAAACATGAAAGGGTTCTTCTTCACTATGGACAGGATTCTGTGGTCATCCACGTTAGTTGCCTTTCGTAGTTGACTTCAAGTTAATTATTTTGTTTTAGGAATGTTCCAAAATGTAGTGTTGGCCACACCCAATGTCTTCGAGTTAATTATTTTTTTTAGGAATGTTCCAAACTGTTGTATTGGCCAGGCCCAATGCCTTTTTTCTCTGATGCTTTTTTTTCAGCCTAATGATGGCCTCCTTTATGGCATAGAAATCTGTTTTGACCTCATGTTGAGCGTTTGAGCGAATAGCTACCAAATGCAAATGTACCACTCAGAACACCAGGCCATGAAACTGCTTATCAGCCATTGGTCCCATTATTTATTCATTTCAAATTCAGTGTGGTGGTGTATAGAGGCCGAAAATAATTAAAAAATATATTGTTCCAAACTGCATGGACCTGACTGTCTATGCTGATGCATTTGTGTTGTAAAGATAAAAAAAAGGTAACTGGTGTAGATAGGGGATACTTATAGTTTTTTTTTTATTAGCATAAAAAACACTATGGATTGTGTCCTAAACCCGGTAGGTAATTTTAATTGTCCTGAGGCTCTCCTGTAAGGGGCTTTTAGATATAGACTTTGCAGTGCTCAGCTGTACTGTAGTTCACTCAAAAACAAACAAATACACTAGTAAGGGCCTTATTGTGTTTTTCAAAAAGGTTAAACTAATGGGCTTATGTGTTGCTTCAAACATTTATACTAATTAGATGGATTTGTTTATCGATCAAATTAAAGATTGACTGGGGATTATTGTAACATTTAAGTATTTGAATGCAATTGCAAAAATTAAAGATAAATAAAGAAAATCATCCAAATGTCATTTATTTCTGTCAAAATGTCTCTGAAACCCTTTTGCCACAGAACTCTGGAAAAGTTAAATTAATATCAACAGCGGAATTTTCAGTTAACACCATAGTTTTTTTTTGTTCAAGAAAACATTTATTTTACAACATGATTGTATAATTCAATTCAATTCAATTTTATTTGTAGAGCGCTTTTAACAATTGACATTGTCGCAAAGCAGCTTTACACAATCAAAAGAATTATTTACGTTATATATAACAAGTTATATAACAAACATACTGTAGTTAGAGACTTAATAATACACATTTTAAAATGTCATCACACAAAGAATGTACATAAATTTGTCAATTTAAAAACATAATTTGCAAACAACCCTAATTTAAGTTATCCCAAATTTTCTATTTATATTTGAAATTTAAATATTGGGACATCTGTGGCTCTGTGGTAGGTTTCCCATCTATCACGCAGAAAGTCTGGGTTTGATTCCCAGCCACTGGATTCAGTCCTGGTCCCAAGCCTAAATAAAATGGGAGCGTTAACTCTTTTTTTTTTTTAATTAGACCCTTGTTAGAGGTTTAGTCACTGCATAATACAAATACTTTGCCAAACATGACAAATCTCCCCAAATAAATGTGTTTAAATAATAAAAAGGAAGATTTTTTACTGTTATAAAAGATATTTAAAAATATATATATTTACAAGTACAGTGGAACGTTGGATTGCAAGTAACTTGGTCTGCAAGCATTTGCAAAAAGAGCAAAGTTTTTAAATACATTTTAATGCGTACATATACGCTGAGCGTCACATGATCACAACTGAGCCAATGATTCTTCATGTTGTGGGATAGTGGGCCCATGCTCAGTCTCAGTGCAGGTGCATCACTTGTGTAGTCAACATCTGTGCGCATGTGTACTGTTTACTATAATAGTGTGACCACGTGTGTGTGTGTGTGTGCGCGCATAAAGCATGTTGTGTCACTGTTCTTTAGTAACTACTGCAACAACGGCCCTCATTAAAAAAAAAAAGGTTAAAAAGTCTGTAGCAGGAGAGACAATGCAGTGTCACATTTTGGCAAAATTCTCAAAGAGAGGCAGAAGAAAGTGTCATTAGAGAGGTTCCTTGTTAAAGTCATGCAAAAATAAGAAGATTCCAGTAACCAGAGACTGATCAGAGAGGAGTGGTTCCATAAGTGTGTGTGTGTGTGTGTGTTCGAAAGTCATCCTACACAGTAGCCCCTGCTTCTGTTACTTCTGTCGTCCAACAACAGTCATGATTTTTTTCAAAGGTAAAGTGCAGGTTAATTGATTTCATTCTTACTTTATATTTTGTATTAACTATTTTAATATAAATATTTTAGGGTTAGGAAATGGCTGTCCTTTACAGCTGTCCCAATGATGTATAATCCTAATTTAAATCCTCAACAAGATAGAGTTCACAGTCCAATAATGCTTTGAGAAAGTGCACACACCATGTAGCGTTGAATCCAACTTATGAACGTGCTTCTTCGTAAGTCGGGGACTTAGTGTGGTCCCCCAGCAAACAGGTTTGCCCAGAGATGTCATGAAATGTCCTGTGTCTCAGAGGAAACACGTGACAGCCTTCGCCCTCCCTGGTTGGTGTGTTTATTGTCTAAGACTAAATTAGGAAGGAGGTTTTAATGGTTTTCTTTTTGTTATGACGTAATAAAATTATAAAATGTAATAAAATTCCAACTTTTCCGAAATTTCTGATTATTTGCATTTAAAAAGGACTAATAATACAAAGACATAATTTAAACAACGTGATATTCCTCATTTATCTTAGTATAGTGTGTTAATCGGTTGTGGAACAATATGTGTTGGTGGAGCAAAATAATTGGTTAAATAAACAAACATCATAATCTATTGCTAATAAATGCCGTTTGTGAAGCTGTTGTATAAAAGCAGTAAGGGGCTATCCTAGGCAAAAGGCGGGGTACACCCAGAACGGGGTGCCAATCCATTGCAGGGCACACACACACACACACATACAGTACATACTGTACACTCACATGCTCATTCAGGGCCGTGCAGAGACATTTAAAGGGACGGGTGCTCAAAGTTAAAAAAGATAGAACAGGCTGAATAACAACAACTCACATTCATGACGAATCTAATATGGAATTGCATCATACTGTATGACTGTCATCAGGTGGGGACAATGCAAAGCAAATGTAGCCTATGTTTTACCTGATGGCGTACAATGTTGCTGTTGAGGGACATGGGCAGGATCAGTTGGGTGTGCAAGTCCAAGTAGGTTTGAGAATGTCCTCTCTATGGCTTCACTGGCTTCACTCTCCTCCTCTCTGGGCTCTGTCTCACTCTCTGACTTTCTCACTCCAGTCTCTTTCTCCTGGCTTGCCCTTTCCTCTACATTCTCTCTTGGCTCTGCCTGTGACTCAGTCTTTGCCTCGCTTCCTCCTTCCATCTCCTCATCTGAACTATCACCCTCCACTTGCTGTTTATCTGAGAACAACGCACAATTTAATATCGCATTAATCTATTATTTAATTATCTACACTTAACAACTTTTGCACCTAGTCCATTATAAAGTAATGATAGAAAATGTTATAGAACCAAAACATTGCAACTGTTTTTATTATTGTTTTTATCCTTGAATACCTCTACAATGCAACAACTGGTACATGTGTTAATGTTACCTGTGCTCTTTGTAATCCAGCTGGTGAGGGATCCACTGCCTTTAGCAGCCTCACACAGCTCCTTTTGTAGCTGTTTCTTCCTCCTCTCCTTACGAGGCATGTCTGGAATATTTGTTATATTATTAGTAATAATTTTTAAAAATCTATACACATAAAACACACAAATAGCACATGCAGTGCTTATTAAATGTTTAAACTGTAGAGATACAATAATTTTACTGCTGTAAAATCAGCATTTTATCTAATTTGAAATATAAACCTAATATCATCTGTTACTTAATATATTTTCTTTAAAAACAGTGTTTTTTTTTAAATATCATAAATATAATAATCCATAATTATGTAGATCGTTTTTAGTGAAATAAAAGCCTTCCAGAAAAGAAGGGAAAAATCCTGTAACTTACTTTAAAACAAAACATGTTCCCTAAAACGGTGGACAGAGCTACAGACCCCCTTGTAACACCTTACCCAGTTAGCTAGCAGTTAATGACCACCACTACTTGTGCAGTTCATAAAAGGACAGGTAATGTTTGTCGCGCTGTTGCACAAACAGCACGCTCATTTATTTCAATTAATTTGTTGTTATAGACTATAGTGTGCGCTGTACACCCTATTTACTGTTTTGTTGAAGTCTGCACCTTCCAATTAATTTGCCTGCTTCTCCTCCAGCTCCGCACCACCCAGCCTGCAGAAAATGCGCATGCACTTTGCGAGCTTGTACCCGGCTCGTAACGAGCGCGCTCTGCCCTCAAGGGCGAGCATTGGTTAATGGCAGTCATGTGACTGATGCAAGCCAGATCCTTTTATTTAGCAAAATTGAGATTAAT
>JAOVVB010000037.1:29924434-29959711 GCA_028570985.1 Heterobranchus longifilis | reverse complement strand
AAGACAAGACGCAGCATTTCAGATGTGAAGCAGGCAGTGTTTCTGAAAAATCTTTCTAACTTGATGCTATTCCAGCACTAGTGAAACACTGGGATAAGTATGTTAGTGTATAAGGGGATTATATATGTCTTCCTTCTTTCACTGAAATTTGATTCCTTGGTTAGAACTTAAATCATTTAAAATGTATTGATTGAATCGAATGATTGAAAAAAAGCAAAAATATACTATAGGGTTTTAAAAAATTGCCAGTGCATGTATTAAATGAATTGTGAATTATTTGTGTTGCATAGTTATTACTATTATGCAGTACTACATTATGAACCTGATGGGTAATTGTTCATCTTTAGTGATGCTCAAGACACCACATGCTCCTCCTCAGTGGAATTTCCTGGTCACTGGGATAAAAATGCTCTGCCCAGCTTCTCCTACATGGTACGCAACTCACTATTCACTGTACATAAATTAAACACAATTAAAAACGAAATACATTTTTCTATGTGTTTTTCAGAATTTATTTAGAAATTTTGTGCCTGCCATATTAATTCCGCTGGTACAGTCTGAACGTTGGCTAATAAAATGGGGAATATACACCAATACAGAACTGGCTCTAACCTTTTGATTAGTTATGGAGATAATTGCCTACTGTGACATTTTTTTCCCCATAATCAGAATGTTAATTAACAAAGCTTATCCTGTTAGATTGTTCCTCTGTCAAGCTCTGCACCTGATTACAGTGCAGTAACCTTATTGTTCAAACGGACAATGTTGTCAAGCACCATACACAGCATTAAGAGAGTGCAAAATCCATCAGTCTGGAGAGTTTTTCACTGGTATGTACAATTTCGACCCTGCTACTACACTAAGGTATAAAACATTTGTACTGGACATTAGTTTTAAACATTAGATTTTTTTTTTCATTCCAGGCAGAAAGAACAGATGAAGGAGAGGAATGGAGGGAGGGAGATAGATGAGCGTTACCTCTTCCATGGCACAGATAAATCTCTAATAGAGGCCATCTGTGAACAGAATTTTGACTGGAGAATTTGTGGTGTCCATGGATCACTTTATGGCAAAGGTAGCTGACTGTTGTAATAGATGTGCTTCAAAACTGAGTGGTATATACACTATATGGACAAGAGTATTTGGCTAAACCGAATACATACAGTATGCAGTACTTCAATATGGAGTTAGTCCCCCTTTTGCAGCTATAACAACTTTCATTCTTCTTGGGACGATGTCCATAAGATTTTGGAGTATTTCTGTGGGAATTGGTGCCTATTCATTCTGTAGAGCATTTCTGAGGTCAGACACTGATGTTGGATGAGGCCTGGGTCGCAATATCCATTCCCGTGCACCCCAAAGGTGCTCGATGGGGTTGAGGTCAGGGCTCTGTGCAGGCCAGTCAAGTTCTTCCACAACTCATCAAACCATGTCCTGACTTTGTGCACTGGGGCACAGTCATGTTGGGATTTAAAAGGGCCTTCCCCAAACTGGTGCCACAAAGTTGGACCATTGTCTTAGCATAGCATTGTGTTGATATTCTGAAGCGTTAGGATTGACCTTCACTGGGGATGAGGGGCCTAATTAAAACATCTGAATTAAATAATTAACAGGTTTGTCCAAATACTTTTGTCCATACAGTATATATTTACCAGTTAAAAGTTTGGACACATCTTCTAATTCCATGGTCTTTCCACATTTCTTTTTCACATTTGTTTCTGTCAATGTCTGTGGCTACAAACTGATAAACACATTTAAATATTCATTTGAAACAAAAAAATCATTTATTTTCTGCATAGTGTCTTCCCCATCATACTAACAATATATATTTTTTTAAATCTTCTTTATAGGAAGTTACTTCGCTAGAGATGCCAGGTATGCGGATAGATTCGCCAAATCCAAAGCCGGCTATAAAATGATGTTTGTTGCACTTGTCCTTGTTGGAGAATTTACCAAAGGATCCAGCAGTTTGGTCCGACCTCCACAGAAGAGCTCCAGTGGAGGGTTTTATGATAGCTGTGTGGACAATACAAGCAACCCAGCGATTTTTATCATCTTTGAGAAGTATCAGATCTATCCAGAGTACATCATTGAATACTCTTAAAGATCCAGGCTGATGAATGTGGTTTGTAATTCTAAACATAAGTATTTCTATTTTTTTGAGGTTTAATCCTATAAACAAAAAAAGCTTAATGGTATCATAATACTGCACATTTTCACTTGATGCGCTTACAGTGTGTAATGTGGTCACTTATTGTTAGATTAATTATTTAAAGTAGTTACAGTATAAATCAAAATAGGTCTATGGTTTATTGATGCATTTCTAGTCACCTTTCATACTGTATAGGTCTATTCCTCTTCTCTTTAAACAGTTTTTCAATACAATACAATTTATTTAAGCAGAATTAATGCAAGTTAAATCAAAATTTAAAGCTATTATGTCAGGATAAATTGCTGAAAGAATTATTTTTTTCATAGAATCATTTTAACTGGCATTACTAGCCTGACCCAGTGCTCTTAATTAAGCTGATGTTGGTACATCTTTATCAAGTTCTTCTTGCAGCTTGCTTTAACCAGGCTTTTTTTTTAACATTGTCAAAAAAAGGCAGCGCCACATCAAAGGAGACAAAACTACATCCATACCATTTTCTACTGCATTTTTGTGGACATACAGTAGTGGGGACACGGCTGTGTGACAGGGGTTATATTTTTAACAAGATTGTAGCGTCTGTGTTAAAGACAAAGAGTAAGGGTTATTCAGAACACTGAATTGTGTTATGAAGTTTTTATGGACTTATGAGATTCACTAAACTTCATGAATACATTTTACCCTCTAAATTGTTCTTGTCTTTTTTTTTTTTTTGTCTTTACCTGATGTGTTTGAAAATAGCACACATCAATTTTCTAAAGAGTCAGGCAAAACAGCAAGAATCAACTTTTATAGATTTACAGTATATACTGTACCACTGCCATTGATTACGAAGATGGAGATTGCAAATAAGAGTATATTAGTATATAAGGAAAGTTAGGAATCACTGCATATCGTACTGTATGTGACAAATAAAATTTTCATTTGAACAGTGTCACCACTGGTTACTGTTGAAACAGCCAAATTCACAATCAACACAACCAAATTCTGTTGGTATAATAATAAACAATAATAAACCTTTGCCCATATAATGTAAGATACAGGCAGTGACCAAATGTATTGAGACCAAAATAAAGTCCTATAATTTAATGACATTAAATAATAGTCATTTTATTGAGTTATATTTATTGAACCTTGCACAAAGTCCTGAGTTTGATTCCCGCGTCAGATCTGTGTGCATTTACTGTGCATGTTCTGCTTCCTCTTGGTCCTCCACTTTCTTCCCACAGTTCAGAGACATGCAGAATGTAATGGATGAAAAGAGTTCTAGTTAGAAACAATGTCATCACTTTGAAGCTCCTGGAACAGCCATACTCCACACAAGACAGCTTGTGCTACACCACCACCTTGTGGTAATAATAATAATTTTGAAACAAATGCAATTTTAATGGAAGATATATATTTCTACAACAATCTGCAGATTCTTCAAATTGCTTTTTGTATTATTTTTATGGAGAGAACATTTGTCATTATAATGCACCTAAGATTTTGCACAGTACTGCAAATTTTATATACTGTGTGTGTATATATAATCACAGTTCAGTTCACATTTTATTTTATAGCACTTTTAAAAGTGGTCATTTTTAAGAAGCAGCTTTCCAGAATTAAAAAAGTACAGAAAGTTGATCTATATCCAAGAAAAGATAAGCAAAAAATTGTTCCAGTCAGACAGATGCTTACTGTACATTTAGGGCGGAAACATTTCCATAACCGTAAGGATAATGAGCTAAAAAGGAGCACAAAAAATACAAAAAGAAGCTTTTTGTTTTCCCATACAGAAATCTGATAAATGAATATATAAATGTCCTATTACCCAAGAACCATTTACATTTATAGTACGTTACATGTATTAGTCAGATATGATCAAAACACATAGAACCAATGTGGATGTATGATGTACGTGTGCCCCCTGTATGTCAAAAGCATGTTTCACCCATACATAGAATACAAAGTAAATATAGTGAAAGAACATATCTACAGTAGCTCACACAGGGTAATTTATGGTAATCTCTACAACAATATGCCCATAAATACACAAGTGCCTTTTAAAAACCATTTTTACGTTAAACATCAGTCTGATTAATTCCACCCTTTGTTCCTTCTGCTGTTTTTCCTCAGTATCAATCCGAACATAACAGTCCTTGTCATTCTGAGTGGTTCAACAATGAGGAAAGCAATTTCAAATTTACCAGAAATGAATGTAAAAGAAATATGGCATTTTAATTTTATATAATGTGGATGAATGATCTCACAAAGTATGTTTATAAAATTCTATCAGTACTATTCTTTGCTATTCCCTTACTAATCACATAGTTCTAGAAGGTTTCTTCTTCTTTCTCTTAAAATCAGACTCTCTGGAATCACTCGGACAGTTTTTATGCATCACCACAATTATCTCTCTTGGTAATTTGGACAAAGATGCCATTCTTGGGTCCGAGTGTGGAATATGACTTCAATGTAAGAGGAACCTGTAAGAAATAAAAACTGGCATCTTAGAGACGATTTCATCAAGAACAAAGAGAATGCCTTTAAAAATCCGATATACTGTATACATGTATTAGCTGTACGTAGGTTATGTTTAAACACATTTCTTTTTAATACTACGAGGGTCATTCAAGTCAAACTGGGATTCTTGAATAAAATCTACTTTTACTTCTCTATATAATCTCCTGCTACTGTACACTAATGCACTTTTCCTAGTGTTTCACTAGTGGATACTACTTGGATGCCATCAAGATAGAAAGTTTTGTTAGTACACTGGAGCCATGATCGGACTGCCGGCTTCACGTCCAAAACGCTGGCCTCCCAGGAACTCCTTTGATGGCCCAAATATGTGGAAATGGCTGGAGCGAGGTCAGGAGTTTGCAGGGGAATGTGTTAGTTAATTACTGTTTGTATAGTTCCCAGTCTCTTCTACAAACTGGGGACAAGTTATCCTTCAAATTCCAAGGATCAGACATTCCACTCTCTGAATCTTCACAGGAACGAATACAGTGGATTTACAGACAGACGGCCTTCTTTAAAATGATTGCACCATTTAAATGTTTTACTGCAGCTAAAAGTCTTACAGTATCACTGGACTGTCTTCTGTATGTTACATCTTCATTCAAGGGATATTTCATTAGTCCTGCTTTGACTTCACCGCCCCTTGTACTATAGTAACACTGTGAAATAAACACACCTCTGTGTCCTTACACGCCACCACATTAAATTTTTTGAAGATGTTGGTCAATGCCATTCTAATCTCCAGCTGGGCTATTCTCATGCCCACACAGCTGCGAGGCCCTGCTCCAAATGGCATGTAGACGAAAGGGTGTCGACCGGCCTTGGCTTCAGGGGTAAACCTGAGACAGGATGAAAGCATTAGCACCTTGCAGACATGACGGCTAATTCATTCTTAAAGTTTGAACGGCAAAAAGCAGGTAACATATTACATAATACAATACTTCTCAGGCAGATTTTGTCACATTTTACTTGCAAAAACAGAAGAAAGTGCAACATTGAACGTTTCCAAAATGCTCTAAGTACTAAGTATGCAATACAGTGTTCGTTTGTACTAAAATTCAGTTCAAATATCTTTTATTGTCGAGCACTTAACAATGGTCATTGTCGCAAAGCAGCTTTACAAAATAAGCTACAGTATATACAGTACAAGCAACGGTAAGCAAAATTTTTTTTCCAGTCAGCCAGATGTCTGCATTTAGGGGGAACATTTCAGTCCTAAAAGCATAATGAGCTAAAATGTGCACAAAAATACAAAAGTATGGTTGGGCCGGGGGAAAGGTTTTTGTTTTCCCTTACAGAAATCTGATAAATTATATATACTGTATGTCCTAATACCCAAGAACCGTTTACTTATACGGTATGTACTGTATATATTATACAGTATGTTAGAGGAATTAAGTTTATGAAAATAAACATTTGGAACCAATGTGGGTATATAATGATGTACTATATATACCATATATGTATAGTATACCATATATACCATGTATTATCCATACATACAAAACATATACAGTAAATATACTGTAGTGAAGGAACATAAATAGCTTACATACTTTTAAATAAATAGCTTACATAATTTTTCAAAATACACTGGTTCCAAGGTAATTTATAGTGGACGTCTTTAGTCACATACCACAGACACTCACACACAAATTCACACAGTCTAATAATATTGGCTGCCTTCAGCTTTGATTACAGCATGCAATGTGGTGGCTATTTCATGTGTGAAAATGATTCCTCATGCTCCCAGAACCACTCTTTCACAATTTGTGTCCTGGGATTCCCATGCCATTAGGGGAAAAAAATCCATTGATACCCTTGTCATTTGGCACATTCAGGTAGTCATCTGACTTGAACAGGGTCAATCCGGACTCGTCAGACTACATAACCTTTTCCACTGTTCCAAAATCCAATCTTTATGCTCTCTAGGAAACTGAAGGCTTTTTATTCCAATTAGTCTCCAGAAGAAGTGGTTATGGCCATACAGCTGTTTAGACCCAATCCTGTGAAAATATTCTTACTTTCACTATTAAATACAGCTGTGATTCATTGACGTTTTTGGCAATGAACTTCACCAAGTGTTTAAGGGATATCCAGTCATGGTCATTATCTATTTTTCCCCTGAATGGACAGTTACAAGAGTGAGGCATATGAAGCGCCTGTCAATAAATTACGGAAAAATTAGAACACCGGCCACATTTGGAAAACTTGAACATCGCCACACAACTGGATGGCGGTCACAAGTGGATTGCGGTGAAGAAGCACAATGAGGAGGTAAAAAGAAGGCAGATTTTTATCCAAAATAATGGATTAAAATAAAGTAAAATATAAAAAATAAGTTTTGTGAAGATGTTTATTACAATACTGTTGACTGCTCCAATGAAAAATTATAAACGCACAACTGTGCACAACAAAAGTGCCACTGCACACAACAATTTGGGAAGAGAGTGTTAATTACATTTGGCGTTCCTGCTGGTTTTGTTACAGTCTGCATACTCATATTTTGACTACAATGCCTAGATAGTGTGTAACATCCTTGAAACATTTAGACATGTTCCAAATAGTTTGGGATTTTTTTAAACAAGAAAACATGATTAAACACATGGTTGCCACACACTGGGTGTAACTGCATGAAAAAAATGCCAGAATTCTGCATTGTCCATTACTTACAATTTTTATTAAAATGAGTAATAATCTAAAATAAGTATAAATAAGTATCAACAAGTCAAAAAGATCTTTATTGTCATCAATATAATATATATAGTGTGAGGTACACAATGAGATTGTGTATAATGTAATAATTATACACAAATCATGTTTTGACTTGATGATAGACTTAAGATGCATGACGCAAGATGCTTAGGTGCATCTCATATACTGTACTACAAAAAACACTAGTGCTTCCTGTCTAATCATAACAACCAATGAGCTTATGCAATAAAAAAAAATCAGGATTTTTTATATAATTGACAGCTTTGGATTTATTTCAATACAAATTTTCATTTCCTAGCATGATTTACTGTATGTGAATAAGACTTTGTTTGCAATTACTACTAATCAAGTGTTATTATTATGCACAATTATGTTCTGCATAATGACTGCAGAATTCATGAGACCTATCTCAAGTTGGTCAAAAATAGATCCTCACCATGTCTAAGTTCTGTACCTTATCCATAAGAAGTGTTCTAGCCCTTTTAGCCTTCTAGCCATCTGGAGATGCCCTTGAGAGAGACAGATTTATCCAGCAAAATAATTGCGTTCTGTAGTGAATAGGGATTGGTTGGATAGCCAGAGACTAAGGTCATCAGTTTTACAAGACCTGCTCTTTTGAGAATAAAAATGGGTAAGGGCTTTGTACTGAGGGATGATGAAGTTGCAGGCAGAGATAATCGAAAAAACATAAAGTTTAGAAAAAGATTGGGTCTTTAACCAAAGACGGCTGTACTACTCTCTCACTAACTCGTTCTCTATATCGGCAATCCTGTACAGGGAAGACTGGAGCCTATCCCAGGAAGCGGGGTACACCCTGGGCAGGATTCCAATCCATCGCAAGCTTGCATCAACTATTTAGATTTTAATTATTTTTCTGTAACTGAATCTAATTTGGGATCACTGTGGTATTATTTTTGCTACCTTACATATCCTGAGCTTGAGTTATCTTTCTTGGAGATTCTCAAATTTTCCCTGTGTCTGTGTGAGGTTTCACAGGCTAGGCACAGGATCCACCACAACTCTAACCATGAACAAGCATTTTCTTAAAGATAAATTAATAAATAAATAAAAAGAAAGACATATTTTGCCTTTTTCCTTGATTTTTTTTTTTTTATCTTAAGGGTCATGATTGATTGTTTTTGCAGGAACTACCAATTAATTATTATTTTTTAACAATTATGTAGTAAAAAAAAAAAATACACATGCCCTGCCATGCCTACTGACATATTTATACGAGTTAAAAACCTTGTACCTTTCAGGTATGAATTTCTCCGGCTCGTCCCAGTATTCAGGGTCAGAATGCAGAAAGCCTGTTGCGATCTCCACTGTAGCTCCTTTAGGCAGTGTCTGTCCATTCACCACACATTCATGCTCAACATTGCGCATAGGTCTGCAGTGCAACAAAACACAGGCACTAGCACACAAACTTAACATTACAGTGAATACATTTTAAGAAAAAAAGATAAGGATTTGCTGGATAGTCCTCATACTTAAATGCAGGTGGATATAGTCTCAGAGTCTCACACACCACCATGTCTAAATACTTCATCTCCTGAATGTTGTTGTAATCTACTGAGTCCTACAAGAAACCATGGAAAACAGAACATTTCTCAGAAATACAGGGCAACACTACGCATTCTTATCAGCAAGCTTTTCCCGCTCTTATCTATAATGTAGTAGTAACAATCATCCAGCAGGGGGAACCCTTGCAACATAATTCTAAGCCCTTTTGAAAATAAGGTTCCTTTAATGTACAGTAAATATTTCACTAACATCAGGCCTATGAGTTCACCAAATAAATTTTGACTTGTTTTTATCAAGTCAAAATATTTAAATAATTTGTCATATGCATTTTTATTAAAACAGCTTATTTATATATATATATAGCAGTGCACAGAAAAGTAAGAACATTCAGAGAGGGCAAGGCTTTATGAATATGAGGTCACGGGCGGTCTATGAACCCCTCCAGCGTCATACTTCCCTCGTCACTGCCTGCCAGACAGTGTGTGGCTATAATAAATGGCCCGGCTGCCTGAAATGATTCTGCGTTCTCACTGAAAGCAGAAGCCGGAGGGCCAAAAGACCAGGCAGGGTGAGAGAGGCTGCCACGCTATAAACACCCACACACACAAGCATGCACACAAACACGCTACAGATGTCTGGTTGGACTGTCACTTCTTGTTGGCAGCTGCACTAGTCCAGTCCAGAGTGACATGTCCTTAACAAAAGGTTAGGTAGAAAGCCAGGGAGGAAGGAGGCTTGCCTCTGTGAAAGATGTGCCTTTCAATAAGACACTCTCGCTCAAAGGCACACAGGGAAAATATGGAGTAAAAGTTGCTCTAAGGGCAATTTGAGGGAATCCAATATGAATGCTGTCACTAATAGAGTCACCTAAGGTGTCATCCAATATTCATCTTTCCATCTGCTGTATTCATCAAAGCCATCTGAAAGTCCTGTGAGAGAGGCGTCAGTTGCGATAACTACAAATTATGCATCACTCCCTTTCTGCTTTTACAAAGCCTACAGCACGGTCAGATTTGACCAGCAAATGCATAAAGTGAATAAGGAATATTACATGATTTTGCCAAGGTGTGTAAATGCAACGAGATATCAATCCCCATATCCTTATCTCTCTCTTTCTCACACACACATTCACAACTGTTACACTTCATGAAAACTAGATCTCATTTTATAGCATATCAAATACTTAATATTAACAGCTCCAGAACTATTGGCACCCTTTGCGACAATACCAGAAGTTTAATATCTCATAGAAAATCTAAAACACGTGCATGAAACACATAGAGATCTTATACATTTTAATATTTAAACATAGTTTTCAAAGTTGGACAATTTCACTGATTTTTTTTTCTTCTAAATGATTGGCACCTCCCACAATTAGCAGTTGGTGCCAGGAATAAACCCTGGATGTGATAATAGTTCATCACATTGCATCATGCGCGCACACACACACACACACAAATTCTCTAGAGCATCTCCTGGCGTGTTTTCCTACAGTGGGGAAAACATGCAACATGTCACAAAATATAATCCTGAGCTCAGGATTGAAACCAGGACCCTGGAGCTGTCACGCTACCAGCAGTGACACTGAGCTTCCAAGACTGTGATGATTTAAAGGAATGATCATTAAACAACATTTCATTTCACTTCAGCTTTATAGTCTTAGAGAGTCCCGTGCCCACTGTAGCCTTGGATTCCTGTTCTTGTCTGACAGGAGGTCCGAGAAATCCGAGGTGGTCTTCTGTTCTAGTAGCACATCCATCTCAAAGTTTGGTGTGTGGTGCGTCATGAGGTGCCTTTCTTCTACAACACTAGTAGAGTGCTTTTTTTTTTTTTTTGAGTCATTATACCAGTCTAGCCATTTTCCTCATACCATCAACAACATATTACTGGATTTACTAAATATTGTATTATTATAAAAAATATTATACTAAAAATTTTTTGGATTTATATGTTTGTTGTATTCACCATTGTGTAAACTATTTAATATTAAAATCATAAGAGATCAGCTGTTTATAAAATACTCAAATCAGCCCTTTTTTTGTGTGTTCTCATTCTGGTAACCAAAGCTTGTGATCTGTATCTGCATGACTTTGTGTCACATGATTGGCTGATTGAGAAAGCGCACAAATAGCAGATGTACAGGTGTTCCTAATAAATGTCCACTGAAGATGTATGTAACTTTCCCCTGAAGACGCTGGGCATGCACACAAGACCAGGCAGACTCGACCTATAGCCGAACATACACAAAGAGACAGCTGGCTGCATGCACAACACAGGCTAAAGCAGAAATATTTCCGATCTAATAAATGAGCTGGGCTCTGTTCGGAATTACATCGCTGCCTGGAGTGAAGCTACAGCAGAATAACAAAAGTTTGTGAACCGGCACTAAGCTGCTAATGGAGGACGCAGTGAGGATGAAGGCTGCACATCACTGAACCGTAAGGCACTACAGGACCAGGGCTTGACAAAGTTATTCTAAGTCTGACTATTCACAGCTGTTTTTTATCAGACCTTTTACAGGCACATGTCCTGTTACTGTATTTATAAAAAAGGATATTGATGCAGTCATTGGGATCGAGGAATTGATATCATATTTCTGTAGTCCTGCTTCTTATAAAAGTTTCCCTGATTCCTCTCTTTATGTAACAAAAAAAAAAAAAAGCACTGTAGGAGTCAGGATATAAAAGCTTTCTACTAAGCAATAAATGTTTACAAGGCCTGACTTTTTTTGGTCTAAGAGTAAGCCTAGCTAAAAAAACTGTGCGTTTCAGAATCCTTAAATGTTACGGCAATACAGTTTCATAAAGTAAAAAAGGAGCACATTTACACAATTCGTCTGTGTGGTCTCTTTTAAAAACCCCTAACATACAATCACTAGGACAAAAGGCTTTTACAGTGTAGCACAAAACCTCACAAAAAATGTGGTGAGCTAAAATAGCTTATGCATATTGCCTTCAAACATATTGCTAGGAAGAAAAAAGGAAAGGCTTTGCCATGTTCAAAGAGGCACCCTGCAAAAATAGCTCATTTTCTTTGCATATTTCTGAGCCCCTTGATATTAATAATGTCAGGCTCCTTTCAGCAAATGAAATTCATTCTGCCTGTGTGTGAGGTATAAGCTGGGCTTAGAGCAGAGGCCCTTATCAGCAGCCTGCCTTCTCACATCTGCCTGCCTTTCTTATTTATGCCTAGCCATTCATTCACATCATGGCCCATCAGGGACAACAGACCAACATCCAATTACTCCTTGATTTCTTTTTTTTTTTTAGGCGTAACCTCATCATTTTTGTGTCTGTGTATCATTGAACGGTCTTCGTTTTTCTTGTCTGATCCTAGTATATTTAATATCAACCCTTCATTCACTTTTCCATCATTAGCTTTGCTTGCATATTTATCCTGTTTTTATTCCAACATTTAAATACAGACCCTTAAGTGTTACTGAAAACAGCGAGTGCAGTGCGTGCCAGGCTGCCAGCAGGTGCCCTTGCTGATCACCTACATGCCATAGGGTTACCATAGAAACTGTTATTTATTGTTATTGATAGTGATGGAGGCATATGTGCACAAACAAGACAAGCCTCAAGGGTGCTGTTAATGCACAAATGCAGTCAGTGTCAATGTGCGTTGTTTTCCAACACCACAGAAAGCAGCGAGGCTTTCTCCCTCTCTGAATGAGGAAAAAAAAAAGTGCTCTAGAGGAAGTCGGCACTGCCGTTAGAGACACGTGTGCCATCTCTGATTAACTGGCCATGCAACCAGCAGTGTACGGAAAACAGGAGAGAACAATCAGTACTATAACGCAGTTAGATTGTAAAATAAGTCATTTTAGGACAAAGCAATCAGATGAAAGACACAAGAAATATACCAGGAGGTCAGGCACCTTAACACTTAAACCCATGCGCTTGGCTCTTATTAGTCTCCTTGGTGACTGTGTTGCTATGGCTAAATTGCTAATTAACAAGTGTAATTGGAATGACTATCCCAGTCTTTGACTGTATCCTTATCAACTAGAGACAGCCTCAGTCGAAAGACTGCTGGATGATACAACACTGGCCAATGCTCGAGCTAGACAAGGCCAAAATAATGAAAAAAGAAACATAACTAAAAAAAATTTAATTGAAATCCCATGGCAAGAAAATGACTTTTCAGACATATTGGCGCTCATTTTCAATGATGATAATAATGGGAAAAGCCAAAATTTGTGAGAGGTGTGGACAGAAAGAGCTGCTAAAAAATTTTATTCAACATGAGATCTGAACATAAACCTTGTGCAGAACTGGAGAACACACATACATATGTACTGTATATAACGACGCTTCATAGAGAGGACAATATAAGAATGGAGTAAGAAATAAAAAGCTCATATAGGAAAATACAATGAAGTAGTGATTATTTATGCAAAAAAATAATTTATGCACATTTCACTGGTGCTTTATTTTTCTCTTTGTCCATGATCACAATCCTTTAATAACTAAAGATCGGAAAGGGCATGTTGTGCTTTTTATTCGTTACGTTAAAATCCGCCAAACACTTGTCACTTACATTATAACAGCTATAAACAGTCCTTCCCTTACCAGCCTTTCTTCCTCTCTCTTTCGTTTAGATGTTAAGAAGACAAAAAAAAGCAGCTTGTTACGTTAGGGAAACCACAAAGCCCGCTGTTCAATCCTTTCCTGTTTCAGAAAACCTGAAACTTACTGCTTTACTTCTCTTTGTTACAAGTTGCTGAGTCCTTTTGGACATGCGGAATAAATACTGTCACAGACAAAACTTTAGTGCTGTAGAACTCATTGGAATAAACATATTGCTATAAACCTCTCAGCCCCACCACCTGTCCTAATTAGAACTGAGAAATCTGCAGCACCGTTGTGTACAAGGGTTTGGAAGCGGTTTGAGCGATCTTGTATATCAGTGTAACAAGGAACATAGGAATGAAAGAGATACTTCAAGTTGCAAGCATCGTGTGGTTAGATCATTGAAACAAATCTATATGTCTTTTTAAACTTTTAGGTTCAGCAATCGTATAAGACAAGCTCTAGGTAAGGATTACTCTATCTTCTAATAAGGTTCCATCTTATTAGAGTCAGAAATCTCTGGCCAGACGTAGGGCATTGCTGTAGAACCGAAAATTACAGTTTCAATCACACTGAGGAATGTGCACATAGAAACACACACACACACACACACACACACACACACACACTATCCACCTTCCAGGAAGTGGCTGCATTGCAAACAGTGCTTTTCAATCACACAGCTTATGATTCAGCCTTTGAGAACACCCTCATGCATGAGAAAATAAGTATGTGCTTTCTGAAACACCAGAGGGTAAAGCAAAAAATAACATAACCACATGAGATAGTCATAAATGGAACATCATTTTTGCATCAACACTCCCAGGGAACACTTCTTGGAATCGGTAAGTCAGACCTTACCGATAGAGGAGAAAAAAATTGTTGTATTACACAGTTTGCTGTGACTTATTTCAGCTGCATGTTTAGAGAGGATTCCTAGATGATTATATTAAAACGGATGGACTGAGGGGTCACTGAAGATTGAAGATCTCGTTCCGATCCAATTCCCATGCTCCTCACCATCGTGAGCTTCATCTACTATAATCCTTCCGGAAATCAGACCGTTCTTTGGCCAGTTTCATCTCCTCCAATGTGTCTGGGTCTCATTATGGTCCTCACATGGCCCCTCTGTGAGTCAGGGATAGAGCCATTAAAGCAGCCAGCACAGACTCTGCATTTAGCACTTACTGCTACTGTGAGCACCTTTTATTCAATTTAGTTTGATGTGCCTGAGAATAGAGCTGTAATGGAAATTCAAATGACAGGTCATGAGGCTCCCTGTAGTCAAAGCAAGTATGCAGGTTTTGCCGTAATGATAATAACATACTGCCGGTGAACACTATGAAAATGGCTATTACCGTCAGGGCAACTAACATTTGTAGAGCTTCTAATAAAACTGCTTGCATTCAGTTAACAAACAATACAGAGCTGAGATATGGACAAACAATATGGATTCAGAACCTGAGCGTTTATATCAGAGATCTGATCTACCAAAGGCATATAAATGTTGTGAAGCCCAGCAACATAAAAGTCCATGCTAACAAACAACTGGATAAGCAACTATAATATATAACTATATAAAATATGACTGAAAAGTGACATGACTTACCTGTAAATGTTTAACAGTTAATGATTTTAACATTAACATGATGACTATCACGACAGTTTCTGAACGTTTAAACATTTGGCTTTATTCTCACTCACTCACTCATTCTATACCGCTTTATCCTGTATACAGGGTCACAGGGCGCCTGGATCCTATCCCAGGAAACTTGGGCCATGGGTGCCAATTGATCATATGGCGCGCGCACTCATCATATGGCAATCATGCACTCATTCACACACTGTGGGCAATTTTGGAATGCCAATTAGCTTAATCTGCAGGTCTTTGGACTGTGGAAGGAAACCAGAGTACCCGGAGGAAACCCACCAAGTACGGGGAGAACATGCAAACTCCATACACACAGAGGCAGGAATCGAACCTGGAGGCCACTTTGCCGCCCAACAGCCATGCTGTCACTAATTAATCAGTTCAGACAGGTTCTTTTTTTTTCTTCAATCTTTAGAAGTCTGTGGAACATTTTTGTCTCTTTATGAGCTGCCTTCAGGTCAATAATTTCAATAATGAATAGAATACAGAACAAAACATTGCTTAAATACCATAAAGACAGTAGTTATAATGTTTAGTAATCTAAAATCTGAACTACAGTCAGTTGTTGTTGTTTTTTTTAATGCTGATTAATCCCGTTATGGTATTTTTCAATTGCATCATTCAGTCTGCTAAAATACCGTGCTGGGTCTGTGCATCTGGACCGTTAGCCACCAGCTGAAGTCACCGGGTAAATGCAGCCTCAAAAAAATATGAGCTTGTTTATATAACTGAGCAGGCTCAATCTGCAATCAACCATTTGTTCCAAACCTCATATGGTAACATATTTTCATTGTAATTAACTTTGGGATAATCACCCCAATTGTCTTCCAAATTTGCAGTTCACTATATTGGCAGATCCCATCGACTATTTAGTTCTCCCCTGCCATATATACCGATCAGCCATAACATTAACGCCACAAAAACATTAACACATTAACACTGATTATCAATTAAACATCAGTCAACTGGTGACAGTATCATGAGCATCCAAGGATCACCCGTGCCCGCTGGGACCAAAGTCCAGTCTGTCTGCTTCAATTCTACAGAAAAGCCAGTGCAGCACAACCTGCTGAAAACAGTCAATGTTGGCCATGACAGAAAGGCACCAAAACACCCAGTGCACCACAGCATGCTGCACACACTGCGCATATATAATGCACCTGAGCTCCGATTCAATCTTAATCAGCGACATTCTGATTGACAGTAAAGTGAACAAAGAGAAAAATAATATTTTTTATACCCAGAGACCAGTGTTAATTATCCTCTTTGACACCTGATGACAGATGGCATCATCTAGAACTTGCAAGCTCCCTGAAGATGCACGAACACTTCTTGTAATGTCACATAAAAACGTTAATTAAATGAAAACATTAAAAGCTGTGGTTTTGTACATTTTGTACATGAGTTGCACTGAACGTCTTTACCTATAAAAAAAAACGTCGACTAAACCCCATTCATCTAACAGTCTAATTTTATGAACATAAAATACTTACATATTAGGCTCATAATTTAAACATGTACAATATTTATTTATGGGCAGCATAAAGCTTTTTTTCCACACATAGGACACATTGTATTAAATTTGTCATTAAATTCCAGTAGACTTCAGTTTAGAGCTACTGGGTCTTGGAATAAACCCATTTAATTTAGGTGACCATTAAAATAGTCCAATAAAATCCTTATAATAAATGTACTAGGTTAGAATAATATATTATCACTGTAACATATATATGAAAATCATTGGCCCCCGGAACCATGGTATTACAATTCCCTTCACACCACAACAGAAAAGGTGCGGCCAGGTATAATAATATAGCACATTTCAAAGGCATTTTCGGCGACCACCCTCGAGACAGCAGCAGTAAATAGGCTAATTTATGTACCCCCCAGGAGAGAGCAAAAGGCATACTGTGGTGGGTTAACAATGGCTGACGTCTGACAGCTGTTGACGTTCCGGTCCCATCAGTCAGGAAGGCATGGCTGAATTACAGAGCACATGTTTATAGATGTTTAAGTTACAGGACCGCCCTTTCCCCCAGGGCCTAAGGATTTTCATGGGGCCTTCCACTGTGGCGGCAGCATTTTGATGACTCCATCTGCTCCAATCCATTAGTGCAGCCAAGTAAACTTAAATAGCCAAGGTAAAAAACACCAAACAACATACAAGGGAGTCGTATTTGAGGTCTCGCAATATCAACATCATAAGAAGACAGCTGAAGCATCTGTCTGAGAGAAAACTTTTTATTTCCATCCCTAGTACATAGGACTCGCTTACATAATGAGATCTAGGGTCAGACGGAGCAATGCCAGGAGCTTAGTCCACTAGTCTGTGACTCATGAAACAAGATAACAAAAATGAACACAGTGTAAACTCTTACCTAATGTAAAAGGCAGGTACAAAGATATGTGATACTGGACATATAATAACTTATAATAACTGTTGTTCAAATTTATTCAATCTTCATTTTAACATTTTACAGCATCTACCATATAGGTCACTTTTTGAAAAATACAAAATGAACCTGTGTATCAGTAGAAACAGAGCATAACGAGATCATTGTTGATATTTTTTCCGATGATGGCCTGATTTTACTGGCCACATTATTAGACGAAGCCTTTTTGTAGGTATACGTTAAGACCACTAAGCCACAGTGCCGCTGGATAGATGGCTATGGTAGCTGTCTATATAGCGGCACAGCGGCTTAGTGGTTAGCACTGACTGTCACTTTGCAACTCCAGGATCCAAATTAAATTCCCGAATTCGCCTTGTGGTACTGTATGTGTGCATGTACTCCCCATGCTTGGTGGGTTTCCTCCAATAGTCCAAATTAGACTCATTTCCATTCCCAAATTCCTGTAGTGTGTGAACAAACGCGTGAGTGAGTGTATTTGTGTGTGTGCCCTACATTGGATTGGTCCAGGGTGGACCCCACCTAGTGCCCTAAATCTCCTGGGATAGGCTCCCGGCACCCCCAACAACCCTGTATACAGGATAAAGTGGTATAGATGAGTGAGTAAGCTTTCTGTCCATAATGGCGAGTTCTCCTATGTGTTTGACCACAGGATGTTGTGACCTGAATAGTTTTTGTTCCAAGCATTGTTATTCCTTACACCATCAGTTATCAGCTACAGTCGATAAATTTATACCAACAAGGTGCACCCATGTGGCAGAGGAGTACAAGCAGACTTAATAAACTTGCAACTCAACTACTACAAGCTACTGCAGAAAAACCTAAGGTCAAACTAATTCAAAATTAGGAAAAGAACTCCTAATGGTGCTGCATTCATTAGCATACAGAAACATCAAGCCAAGCACATTATTTCAAATGTTATAAGGTGTACAGCAATCAGTACAGTGTCAGTTGCCAGTTTTTAGTATTAGTCTAAAAACTGGCAACAGTAGAACCTACAACCACTCACCATTTTATCTGGGTTCGATTGCTGGCAGTAGTCCATGCATAATTTGTCATGACCCAATTTGGATTTATCTTATCCATAGTGTAAAGGAAAAACCATTGGACCACCACTGAGCAAAGATTATTGGGATAATGGAATCAACTTGTATTTTTGGTTCGTTTTTAAATATTACAAAGAACCAACAGGGCTACATCTTTGAACTTGGCCAGCTTTTATAGTTCAAAAAATGTCATTTAAGCATACTGTATATACTGTGGTGACTATTGTATGTGTAGCTACATGAGTTGTGTTTCAGTGAATAGGCTGTGTTGTGTTTTTTTGCACAATTTTGCTACTATGATTTGGCATATGACTTTATAATATAATAACTTACATATTATAATATAGACCAATATTGACAGCAGTTAAGAAGAAATACCAGCACTGAGCAGCAAAAATTACCACGGAATAAGCTGTAACTTCACAGCAAATAAGCAGTCCACTACTAAAGCAATTCCCGCTAGCAGCTCAGATGCTGCTGTAAGCATTTTATGATGATTTTATGATGCTTTTAAACAGCTGACATATTAAATGTCAAACTAGCGTATGACTAGAGCCTTATCTACAGCATATCACATACAGTTAGTGGATTGGAGTTTCTATGGATAAACATATGGATAAACAGTATCTTCCTGCAGGTACAAAAATATCTTGGTCTGAGAATATCAGAGGGCTAAAACCTTCTTAGTACAGTGATAACTACAAGTAGATCTTTTTTTCCAAATGAGCATCTATTTAAAAAATGTACAAGTAATGTCCAAATCTTTCATTTAATCTGCCGTATCCTGGTCAGGGTCATGGTACATCCAGAGCCTAATACAGAAACTGGGTGCGAGGAATCCATGCACCCTTAAACACCTATTTAATCTTAGGGACAAATGACTACATCCAATCCAGCTTATGTTTTGTGCAGCTTGTGAATGTTTTTGGAAAACAGGAGAAACCCAGAGGACCTGGTGGAACCCCATGAGGACATGGGGAGACATGCGGTAATTGTCTAGACTTTAGCACAGCCAGTATGAACAGTGTGTATGGTGTATGTCAGAAATGCTAATTGCAGATCCATCATGCTTTTCCTTGAAAATCTTAATTTTCCATTATTATGTTCCACTATCCTGAGCCAGAGCCACAGAGTGAGAGACAGAGAGATAGCGAGACAGAGAGAGTCAGGTAAGTCTCTGAACATTCCATTGATGATCACTGGTCTCAGCTCTCTACATTTACTTCTGCCTTTCACTGTTTGCACACAATTCATCCCCATCACTTCTGTGTTGTCTCCCATAGATTGACTAAGAATGGAAAAATAGTCCTACGCAAATCCTTTTGTCTGTTTGAGGAACAGCAATTATGGCCATCTCAGTAAAGGTCACATATTAATTCATAGGATGACGCTATTTTTAAAATTCTTTGTAATGTCTTAATCCGTTCCCCCATCTCTCTCTGCTCCTCTTTTCATTTTATCTCACACTAAATAAACACTTCTGTGCCAGTTTGATGAGATGCTGGATGAGAGTTGGCTGTGAGTATGGTTCAGTGTCTTTCACCTGCTGAGCTTCAGCTCTCCTAATCAAAGTGTCCAAGCTTTTCAGTTCTGACCCCAGGGGTGCGGGGCTACTCACACACCAGACAGCCTTCATCTCAGCTAGCGAGAGAGAAAGACAGAGAGAGAGAGAGAGAGATCCACAGAGAGACACATGAAGAGGGAGAACAGAATAAGAGAGTGAAGCAATTCTGACTCTTGTAATCTCACCCTCTTTCTTGATCTCTGGAATTACCAAGCACACCAAATTTCCTTTACAAAAAAACAAAGGACCGTTCACAATCAGGAAGTTAGGAATAATTTCTATACTCTTCTTTCAAGGCTCGCACAAAGCTACAAGCCAAATAATAGCACTTTCATTAGAAACTGACAGCTGTAGTGCTTTGGTGTGTGGTGGATTATTGAGTTTGGCAGTCGAGATGCATGGTCCTTATTTGGGGTTGAGTGATTTGAGCGAAGGGTGATGAGTGAGGGAAAGAGCCCCCTGGAGATTCAGCCTCACAGGCACAGCACAACATGAATTATTCACATACAGGAAAGCCAGACTCCGCTCCTCTTTCTCTCTCTCTCTTTATTTAGTCCTCGCTTACTCCCACCTCCCACCAGTCATCGTTACTTCCTGTCTTTGTTTCTTGCACCTCTTCTTTCTTTGCTTCCGCTTAATCTATCTGTTTCACACCTTCCTGAAGTTCTGTGTCATGCTCATAATTTCACCCTCTTTATGTATAGCTGTCTAACCTTGCCTTCACCTTTTGGCTTCTCTAAAGAGCTGCTGTGATCTTTATCGATTATTTTTGAAATAAAAATATTGAATCTAAAGAGATATTAAACTTAACTGAGAGTATAGATAATGTGTCAAAGCATACTTAGTTAAAAGTGGAAGTATCCAGCCATCAATGTATTCAAGTCGAAAGTTCATTTTTTCATTGATGAAGTTAGAGGCAGCACTGAATCAGTGTGTGTTCACATACTGTACTGTACTGTATGTAGTTCAGTTCTCTTAGCTCACAAGTTCAGAAGTATAAAGTCCTGGTTCTCTTAGGCATGACGTTTATATAAGGTGGTGTCTTTACCAACTGAAAACTCAAAGAGTTTATAAAATGTAGCGTCTTACATTGAAAACAACACAAACGTGGCTCCAAATGGCGAATAAAACATTCGCCAATGTTTTTATCCAGACAGCTGCCCATCCCCTACAAATAAAATAAAACAAAATTAAATTACATTAAATTAAATTATGCACCAAAATATGCAGTACTGTAACACATCTCGGATGCTCATTTGTGTTTGTCGACAGGGCATAGCTCTAGACACACATGTTCCCAGTAGTGAAAAGGAAGTTGTGTTGTGCATTTGTTGTTGGAAATGGGTCTCCTGACGGAGGAAAAAGTATTCATAGCTGAGTATTATTTCCGCTCATACAGCAGTGGGTACTCAGTTGTGGCAGAACACATTCCTTCCCATACCCTTCCCATACCCCCGATCTTACACCACCTGATGCCTACTTGTTGGAATGTTAAAGGAGACTGTGTTCAACTGTGAAGATCCGCCAATAACTATTCCTGCATTACACGAGCAAATTGTCTCCTTTTGCACGAGTCTGCAGCAACCTTTGTTCTGGAAATCCGGATTGAGAATCTGCATGAATGATATGAACACTGTCTACAGCAAGGCAGTGCAGAGGACTTTCATTATGCATCCCATGCTAAATCAACATGCTAACAGCTTTCAAGAGAAATAAACTGACATATGACAAAAAGAAAATTTCGTTCATCTTTTCATTTCAGTACTGTATATTTTGCCGCATACTGTATATATAGATCTTGAATCCTTTGATACATTCTCCCCTCTCCTGGGTCTGCCTGACTGGTATGAGAGCACAGGACCACACGTGATAGTACAGCAGGGCTATGTTCAATAAGGCACTCAAAAACATGACATTTCATTAAATCTTTCAACTGTTTCACAAGCACTCTTGTTATTGAATGCAGCCATCCTGTGCTATTGCATGCGCTCCTGTGCTCTGTCCATAGTGAATGTCCTTAGATGCTCATTAAACTTAACATTTAATTTGGCAGTGTTACATTTATTATTCCATTAGGTATTCCATTTTCCCCCCTTTTTTAATCATGGCAGCTTTCAAAACTCGTCCAGTTCCGTGCTAACTAACATATGTGACATACTGTAGCTAGGACTTTTCCTTACTCCCTCCCATCCAAACACTACCTCTACATCGGATGTCACAGATTTTAATTTTGTAAATAGACATACCTGGCAAAAAATGAAAGAAGTTTATATTTAAACTGATGAAATAATGTTTAAATATTATGTCTGGCCAATTTATGCTAGCCTAAGCTATTATTAGCGAGGTAAAAAAAAAAACATAAATAAATATTGGCAAGTAGAAACATACTGTACATACCTAAATGTTTATGCCTTCTGTTATGTGTACATTGATGAACCTAATTAGATGCTAAACTGAGCACATTAAATTGATATATACTGCAGTAATGTTTAAAAGTTAGTACCCCCTCTTTTAAAAATTTATGTGTTTTTGTGAATAAATAAAAATATCGATTTCACAATGCAATTACTAACTAAACTAAACTTACTAAAATTTTTAAATTAAAAAAAAAAAAAAATACTAAGTATCCCTTACTGGTTCCACAGGATTTAAGATGGAAGTTGCAGCCACGGCTAATCATCAGCCCTTGATTAATTGATCATCTGCAGGCGTGCAGGCTTCTATAAAAGCAGAAGCCTTTCAGTTTGCTGGTGTGGAGCAGTCAGGTGTGTGCTAACACAATGCCAAGAAGGAAATACATAAGCAATGGTCTTAGAGAAGCAATTGTTGCAGCACATCAATCTGAAATAGGTTCTAAAACAATTTACAAACGATTTGAAGTTCAATGTTTTACAGTGAGAACGGTTATTCACAAGTGGAAAGCATTCAAGACACCTGCCAATCTTCCTCTGAGTGGACATTCACCCCAAGGTCAGACCATGCAATGCTCAGAGAAATACAAAAAGACCCAAGAGTTACATCTTAGACCCTAAAGGCCTCATTGAGCATAGTAAATGTTAAAGTTCATAGCAGCACAATTAGAAGAAGACTGAACAAGTACGATTTGTTCGGAAGGGTTGTCAGGAGAAAGCTTCTTATGTCTATAAAAAACATCAACTAAGAAAGCTCGACTGAGGTTCGCGAAACAGTACAAAACTACAAGACTTCTGGAAAAATGTTCAATGGATAAATGAGACCAAAATAGAATTGTTTGGCCTTAATGTCCAGTGCCATGTTTAGGGAAACCCAAACAGCATTTCAGCAGAAAAACCTTATATCCTCTAGAGATGGGGGGGTGGGTAAAGTTTTTGTCATGCTTCAGTTACGTATCGCGATTCTCATGTGGCAATTCACATGCCTTTATGACCCCTACACTGTGGATTAGGTACCAGCCAGTTCATAACATTAGTACATCATCAGTCTGAATTCGAAAAGTTACGAACTCCTCTATATACCAGAGTATTATAGAGGCAAATGTGAGGATGTGTTCAGCACAGGCAACAGGCCATGTGTTTGACAGCTAAAACTTGGATGAAATTGGGTCATGCAACTGGACAATGATCTGAACTGCACACCAGTACTATACATCTACATCAGAATGACTGAAAAATATAAGCAAAAGTTTTGGAATGGGCTAGTCAAAACTAGAGACCTCAACCCAACTACAATGCGATGAGACCTTAATAAGTGAATAATCGTATGCCTGGAAAACCTCAATGAACTGTAGCAATGTTGTGAAGAGGAATAGGCCAAAATTCCTACATAAGTCATACAGTCATTGGCCTCATGAGAGAACAAACCTTCAATATTTGTAACAATTACAGTACTTGGAATATCTAAATAAAAAAATGTAAGGAATAAAACATAGTCAGTTTTAACATTAATTAAAATTAAGCATAAACATGCCAAAGTAATACTCAAATATAGCAATCAAGTACAATTACTTCCCCTTTTAAAACCAAACATTTGACCTGTTATTATGTATTTCCTATTTCATGTTTCTTTCCCTTAAAATGAGATGTACCAGGAATGTACTCAAGATAGTGTCACTAACTTTTCCTCAATGTAACCTTTAAAATAATTCTGTAGTCAATTAAGTGTATATAAAAACAGGTGAAGACTGAGTGTCAGTAAACACTCATTTTGTTAAAATAGCAGGCTCTATAAATATAAATCTACTCATGCATTAGTAACATTAGCTCACAGCTTTTAGCTTAGTGTTCCTTCATAACCCCTACACTGTGGATTAGGTACCAGTCAGTTTATAACATTAGTACATCATCAGTCTGAATTAGAAAAGCAAACTATGCACTTCTGCTCTATATTTAAAACTCTGAATAGTAGTGAACACCTTATTAACCTTACTTACTTCCTTTTATTCTGACAAGAAAGGAGAACTTGTGCTGACCTTGGTCTGATTATTGAGCTCATGAGCTTTTGTAGAAAATATTTCTGAGACGGCATTCTTTTATCTCAGAAATATTGTAAAGATAGGAAATGAATTATTGTCTGGATGTTCCACTAGGAGCATCCAAAAGCCCCAATTAGTCCAGAATGCAGTAGCCAGATTCCTTAGAACCTGAAGATATGACCACATCACTCCTACTGTATGCTATCTTATCACACTGCCTTGGCTCTCACTGAAACTTTATGCTCTGATTATAAACTACTGACCTATAAAGCACTGAATGGTCTCAAACCACAGTACCTGGGGAAAAATCTGATCTTTTATGTTCCGCCACATCTACTTCGATCAAAAGGTGCAGATCGTTTGTTGGGACCTCAAGTAGTGAAAGCTACAGCAGGGGGCAGAGCTTTCTCTTACAAAGCCTTATAGTTATGAAACAAACTTCCTGTAAATGTTCATGACATGACTACAGTCTTAGTGTGTCTTAGATATCTAGGCAGAAAACTTATTTAAGTCAAGCCTTTTAGTTTTTTCCCTCAGGTAAAAATAGACCTGAAGGGTTCATGGGAATAGACTGGTTTTGTGAACTGAGATGTTTGGTTGCTGTCACCCACTACTCAAGCATTACCTCAAGTTTGTTGATGCTGATGTGTATGGCTCCTCTATGTCCCAAGAAGCCATCATGTCTATGTTACCTTCGGGCTCTCTTTTTTACTTACGCTGTCATAGCTAGACTTGAGAGAGTCCCTGCTTGCATTTTGCCTACACTGTTACAACTCTCTCTCTCTCTCACTTCACGTTACTCCTGAGATACCAACACCTGACCCGTTCTGCTCTCTGGACATGCCCGATCCATTCTGGTTGGAGTTCTCATCATTTAAAATCGACTCAATGCTCCTGAGGATGGCTTCACATGGGCAGACTAAAGATCACCTTAAGATTATTATAGAATATCCTAATAAAAATAAAATGCGCCACGACATACCTGTTGGCTTCATTGGTGCATGTTATGTTGGCATTTATATAAAATGTTTCTGAAAGTAAATTTAAGGCTAAAAGAAATCGCTGTGCCTGCTTTGGGAGCAGTCTGCATGAGTTGTAGCCTGGATTTATAAAATAGTTAACTCATAAACACGACACTGTATGGTAAATAGGGAATGAAGCCAGACACGAATTTAGTCTTTTTCTTCTCCGAAGCTTCAGGAAGCAGGAATGGCTAAGGCTGTGAATGTGTAATTTTTGCTACATGGTTCGCCTTCCTGCCCTCGTCTCCCACCTCTGGCTGACTCATTAGGTGACGCTCTGCTTCATCTCACTCTGCAATTTATGCAGATAAAAAAAGGGCAAATTAATGAGGGACACCCTGGGGGTGCCACCACACAATGCAGGAAGAGAAAATACAAGCCTAGACACAATGTGTTCCACACACACAGTCAGACAGTCAGCAAGGAATTTGTGTTTTTACTTTTTAAACCAATTGATAATAAAACTGCTGCATGCTGGAGCTCTGAGGCAGCTCGGAGTCAGGAATATTGCTTATTTAAAAAGACAGAGGATTAGTAAGAGTGACATTCTGAAGGTGAAAGAAACTCCAGTCCTATCTGTCTACTAATTTAGCGTCTAGGATCTACTGCCAAGAAAGCTTGACAGCGAGTGCTGAAGAAATAAATCTTTTGCTGTATCCATCATGCATTGTACAAAACCTCTGAAGTGACATGGTGGTTATTTTTTCGATAAGGCATGACCAAGAATAAATGTATTGAGGCCACAAGTTAATATCATGAGGCATTTCATGGGATTATTATCTTGTGGTGATGAGATAGGAAAGCTGTGGCCACAAATTGGGTAACATGAGCCCATGACTTAAAATGTTATTGGATCATCATGCGTAACGTGAGGCCTCCAGTTAATTACTTGGTGGGAACGGGCAAAATAAAAATCACATTTAAGCAGTCGTGAGCAGTTTAATTTTGTGAATTATAACAAAATTGTAGTAAAGAGTAAATATTATCAGTCATCGCCATGCTTAGGTTCTGCCTTGAGTTGCACTTTTCATGACCACAAAATAGAGCTTGGGAAATATAGCCAAATTTGTGGCCTTAATATATTAAATCGTAGTAACAAAATAACTTGCAAAAAGTTTAACCTGTGGTCTTAATGTATTAATTTGTGGTCATAACCACGGTGCCACCTCACCAGCTCCATAACCATGATATCTCTCAACGTTACCAAACTATATTGGGTCTGTAATCTAATAAGTGCCATCTGGAAGAAGAAAAAAAGAGGCCAAATGTCATGTCCAATGATTCATTTACAGCCAAGAAAGCTAATGACTCTAACTGTTAAACAAATGAACCATTTAGGTCTAACAGCAAACAATGCCATTTTGAGTTCAACTCAGTACACATCTTTAATATGAATGTAGTATTAATAGATCAGTAACAGTACACAATAATTAGTGATTCACACACAACGATAAGTACCAATTAGGTAAATAACACATCTAAAGAAAAAAGGTTGACATTTAAAAGTGTTTTTACTTTATCTGTGCACATCAATGTTATGGTACAAACCCAGCGCTCTGTGCTGCTTGAGCAGGAGAGTGACATTTGAAAAGCTTTCAGTGTTGAGGAGCATTCAGTTGGAGCACAGCTAGATGCATTTACAAAATAAACTGAAAGGCCCTTTGCTCCTCAGTGAGCTAAATTCAAAAGTCATGCCAGGCAGTGCAGCCTCAGCCGGGAGGGACGCACTGACCTTCATATCCACTATGGTCAGATGGCTTGCTGTGGACGGATGCCCAGCTGCTCCGAGTAAAACTTAAAGAGCGCGGCTATTGCTGGGTGTGCAAGCACGTCTCCTAAACACACCAACAGAAAGCCAGTCCTGCTGTCACCTTTTGAGCTACTATGCACAGCTCAAAACTCTGAGCTGCAAGAGCTACGAAGTAACTTTTACTGAAACTTAAACTTTAACATAAAACATCATGTGTACAAAAGCGCTTCACGACATGAAACTTAATTGTGGGGGTACTTAATGCTGTGTCCAACATTTTCTGATTGACTTCAAATAGAAATCTCCTTTTTTTAGCAAGTAAGGAGAAAAAAAAATACTTGCAATCATCTCACAAAAAGCATGGAAATGGATGTCCATGTAAAAGCTGCCACAAGTAACAAATGATGCCCAAAATGCTGCAGCCAAAGTTTACATTCTAAAACTCCCTGTTGCCCAAAAAAGAAAAAAAGCTAAAGAGACCCAGACTTCCTGAGCAGGGCTAAATGGAGCATGTGAGAGTCAATGAGAGTAAGTGTATAAGATGAAAGAGGAGAAAGGGAGTCATTGAGATGGACCAGCTCTGTGTTTGATCCGAGCGGCTGCCTGCTGGCTGCAGGTATTAAGATTCAGCAGATGCAGGCGCGTGCTTAACAAGGCCGGGTTTATGTGTCGGCTATTATGGTGGCATTATGAGAAAAGAGGACAAGGAGCTAAACAAAACCGCCAGTGCTCAGTGCTCTGATGTAGGTAAAATACTTCATGCTCACATCATTCCCTGATTTTCTTCCACGAGTTGTTTATCTGAGCATGGAGTCATGCTGTCACGCCCACAGCACCTCTTAATCACAGATTTCATGAAATAATGCATTACGTAGTTTTGCTGATCCTGAGTTGAAAATGCTACTTTGCAGGGAAATGTGACTTCACAGTGAAGTGAAAATGACAAGAAAGCAATGTGGGTCACCCGGAGACCTTTATTTCCTTTAACAGTACACACTTAACAGACCTGCTCAACCCCCTCTGCTCTTTCCCTCCATCATCTTTCTTCTCTGCACACAGTTTGCAGGTTTCAGCTAGGAATCGTGCGTTACCAATCTGTATTTTTGCACTCTCTTCCACAATCACACACACTCACACACAATTACACACACACACACACACACAAAGCTGAAGTGCCACTATTATTGCAAACCTGTGCTATATATTTGAGTGGGTCTGTGAGTTCCATTGAGCACTTGTATGGAAAAAAGATAGAATGCCGGAGAATGTTCAGCATTCAGACAGATAGTGCTCAGATTGTTCAGGCTATATAACCAAACACAGTTCACTTTTCAATGCAGTGGTTGCTCTGGAATTTTTATTTGTTTGTGTGGCATATACTATACTAGTCGTTGACGGGTAAAAAGTTTGTAGAAAGAGTTAAAAGAGTTAAAGCCTAAAATATGATGATTAGCTTTAATGTAATCAGTGATGTTATTATTTCAGGATGAGGCCCACGAACATGCATGGAACATGTCTTTCTGTAACTTATTAATGCAAAGAAATTAAATTTTGTAGGATTGAGTATCTTAAATATTACGTAATCCATGATAAGTCACACAGTCGTGTGTATGTATTAATAATTGTGCCGGCATATAGATGCATTACGGTTGTTTCTTTGACTTCTGCATAATCTTGATTGGCTCTGTTGAGTGACGCATGTAGCCACGCCCACTTCGAGACTAAAGCGCTGAATGCGTAAAAAAAACGCTAAATGATATACTGTAATCTGGCTGAACAGATTCTGAGATTTCTTGACCTATGTGCAGACAAAAACCCTTTTTATTTATTAAACAACAGAAGACACAATACAGTAGTTGTAGAAATCCCAGCTAATTATAGCACATGTAGGAACAAAAATGTAACTTAAAACGCAACCCCTGTTTAGAATCTCGTCAATTCGACATAAACACAAAAAAATCAGATTTTATTGCACAACTGATGCTATTAAAAGGAAAAATTTACTCAGTTTTACTGAATTCAATTGAGTTTCATTATGACATTAGCGAGGCACATATCCACTAACTTCTTAAAGGAATAATGAAAATACAGCACCAAATAAGACATTAGCACAAAATATGGCTGAGCAAATCACAAATATTAATGTGTTTCATTCCTTAAAGGACCTCACATTTATTGTGTTTTTATTTTATTTTTGATATATTTTTTTACTTACGTGTCTGGTGAAGAAGTCATCCACCTCTTTCTGTACTTTCTTCTGACACTCTGGGTGGATGGCCAGCAGGTAGCAGACGAATGCAAGAGTGTTACTGCTTGTCTCATAGCCAGCAACGAGGAAGATGAAGGCCTGGCCTATAATCTCATCCTCCGTCATCATCCTTTTCTGCTTGCTGGGTTTTGACGGCTCGTGGCAGCTTTCTTCATTTCCGTCAGCCACAACTTGCTCATCTGCTTGATTCACTACATCGAATTGATCCAAGGAGGCAAACTCCTTACTGCTCCTCACATCCAGCATTAGCTGCAGGAAGTCCCTTCGCCTCTATCAAAATCATGGGAAAAGGTTAGGACAAGAGAGTACTAGAGGAAGCACAATATGCTGAAAATGCTAGGGCAAAAGATATAGGAAAAAGAAATACACTTTTAGGTTTTACAGAAGGTCATACAGTCAGGGACAAAAGTTAGTACCTCATCTTATTGTTTTCTTTGTGTAAAATCATAATTGAGATAATCTGATCATAGCTGGTCTTAGTACCAGCAAATACAACCTCAGATGAACGACAGCACATAGCATTTTTTCACCCTGTCATTATTTATTTAACAAAAATGAAACCAAAAAGAAAAAACAACATGTGCGCAATACTGAGTAACCGCATGAATTAGTAGCATGTACAGTAGATCCACCTTTAGCAGCATTAACCTGAAGCAGTCGTTCCCTGTCTGACTTTATCAGTCTCACATCGCTGTAGAGGAATTTTGGTCCATTGTTCTTTACACCATTGCTTTAGTTCATTGAGGTTTTTGTGCATTCGCATATTCACAGGTCTTATGGTCCCACCACAGCATTTTAGCTGAGTGGATGGATGGATTTTGACTAGGCCACTCCAAAACGTTGATTCCATTATTAGAGTATAGTAGATACTTGGGTCTTACTTTCGCATGACCCAAGCTTTGGCTGTCGGAGAGATGGCCTCACATTTGCATCTAGAAAACTCTGGTATACAGATAAGTTGTTGTGGCTGCAAAATAAGCCCAACTCATCGACATGCTTGACAGTGTGCATGAGGTGTTTCTGTGCTGGGCATGACAGCCAAGCAACTCCACTTGACATTGTCCAGAAAACATCCATCCAGAAGCCTTGTGCTTTGTTCAGATGCAGTTTTGCAAACTTCAGGCGTGTTCTTTTTAGACAGAAGAGGCTTTTTCCTGGCAACCCTTCCAAACAAACTGTACTTGTTCAGTCTTCTGCCAATTGTGCTGTTATGGACTGTGGGGTCTGAGATCTAACTTGTTTATTTATTTATTTATTTTTATTTCTCTGAGCATTACACAGTCTGACCTTGAGGTGAATGGGACATCCACTCCTTGGGAAATAGACAACTGTCTTAAATGCTTTCCACTTAAAAACACCAAATTGTTTGTTAATGGTTTCATAACCTTTTCCAGACTGAAGTGCAGCAACAATTGCTTGTCTAAGACCACTGGCTTATGTCTTTTACTCTTGGCATTTTGTTAATACACACCCGAAAGCTCCAGACCCGCAAACTAGCAAAACATCTGCTTTTATAGCGGTCTGCACACCTGATGATGATCAGTTAATCAAGGGCTAATGATAAGAAGCACATGGCTCCAGTTTACCCTCTTAAATCCTGTGGGAGCAGTAATATAATACTTAATATTGCCCGAATGTTTTTTTGTTTTTTTTTTGGCTTCATTTTTGTTAAACAAATTATTGCACAGTGTGAAAAGTTATATGTTGTTGTTCATCTGAGGTTGTGTTTGCCTAATACTTAAAGCCACTATGATCAGATGATTCTTATAATATTTATTTCCACAATAACACATAGATTTTTTTTTTTACATGACTATCAAAAATGATCGAATTGTGTGGGTAAATCTTAACTATCAGTTTCAATCCCCTGACTGAATAAGACATAGATGTACATAAACAATTTCTGTGTCCACTGTTTGCCTTTAAACTGATTCCATTCTCTCTGTGTAGCTGTAAAGTTTGTCCCCAAGTCCTCTTCACTTTGAGTTATACCCTACCAGATGTAATGGACTGTTTTCTTTAAGTCACATCTGGAAACTTTTACGCTGTTTTTGGTCCTTTTCAAACCTTGAAAAAACATGTCGAATTTCTTGTTGAAAGATACACCTTCAAACATGTAGAACTGGTACTGGTCGTAAATATTGGTGCATTGATCCATCTACATATGATCTTGGTGTTGACAAAATTATGTTTATGGTCATACAATTTTACCACGATGGTTAGCAAGACATTTTTCTTTCTTTAAGAAAACAGAGATTAATAACTATTGGCACAATGTGCAAATTAAAGCAAACGTTTAAATTAAAGCCTTAGCCTTGAAATAAACATTTGTTTGTTCTTGACCATAAATCTGATTTCATTTTGAATTGACTTGGCATCAACACCCTTTAAATTCGATCTTGGTCTTGACGTCTGTGGTCTTGCCTCTAACCTCTTTTTTTTGTCTTTTTTATTTGTAGATAAACCACAAAAAGCATGAACCAAATATACCATAAGTAACTTATATCATAAGGCATAGTATAACTATGCCTTCGTATTCACCTATATGCATGGCTGATTTAAATGCAATCCTCCAATGTTGTACTATACCTGACTGGAAGGCAACTCATCCCTCTGCTTTATTAGTTTCTGAACGCAAGTAGTGAAGAACTTGCTCATCTCTCTGGTTTCTTTATTTCTTATCAAACCACCCATCGGTCGAGCCAGGAACGGGAAAGCCACTAAGAGCACAAAGGACAACCACAAGGCCATTTACCAATATTCTTAAGTCATAAACACAAGGACAAAGGCATTTTAAATGAGACCTCTTATTCCTGCCTGCAATAAATGTGCTATATCTTTATACTGCCTTCATTAAAGTTCATATCAAATAGTCATTTATGGAGCTCCCTACGTGATTTGACCTCAGCTGTTGAATAATTAAAAAGGAAATAATGGGCACTGAAGAATGTTTTGGATTAGAAGAATGGCTAAATGTGACAAAGTAACGTACTGAAGAGGATTATCAAGGGGTGGAAAAAAGATACGGAAAAGAACTTGGAGGCGTGGTACACAAACGGGTCACTGGGGTTGTTCTGAGAGTCCACGTTCATGCCGAACGCCACACTCGCAATCACATCCATAGTGAAGGCGCCAAAACACCTGCAGGAAAATATTAATGACTTACTAACACAATCCTTTAAGCAGTATACACCTCAATTAATTATTTTCTTTTTCTTTTTATTAGATGCTTTTTGCTGATGAGACCAGCTAGATGTCCATACTCAAAAATGTCAGATATTCCTATTCTTATGGAGACATTTGTTCTCCATTAGGATATAAACACCACCCCCCCCCCGCCCCCAACACAAACACACATATTGATACCTGTGGATGTTAAAGCTCTTTCCAGACTCTGCATAAGCCTGGAGGTTGTTCAGTAGTGTTTCTGTAGCTACATGGATAAGAGGGACCATCTGTACAAAACACACAAACACTGAACTGTTACACGTCATTTTATTACCAGGTCTGGTTCCAACTCATCCTTCTCCTTTTAGTTGACCTCCTCTTGGTTGTGCCAAATTCTTTCAAATTTTTTTAAATGAACGTTATCAATGGTGCTTTGCAGGATGGCTAAAAAAATACAAATATTTCTTATTACCAAGATGTGATTGATAATTTTTCTATAGCTGCTTGGTCTTCATGATGCTGCTTGTTTACTGTAGGTATCTTCTGAGGTTACCCCAAAACAGATATACTTAAAGCATATTGAGATCACAATTACAATCAACTTGCACCAAAAATAATGCACAGGTTTTACAGCAACAGGTGAATACTTACAGAATCACAACTTTTTTTCTTTTTTTTTTTTTTTAACGGTAAACAATTTTGCAAACTAAACAAATCCCAATATTATTAGCAATTTTATATAGATTTATATTAATAATACCAATTCAATTCAATTTTATTTGTATAGCGCTTTTTTTTAAACAATTGTCATTGTCGCAAAGCAGCTTTACACAATCAAAATGATTATTTAAATTTGTATGAAATGTGAATGAATCAAAATGATAAGATTGTCCCTGATGTGCAAGCCGAGGACGACGGCGACAGTGGCAAGGAAAAACTCTCTGAGATGGCAGTAGGAAGAAACCTTGAGAGGAACCAGACTTAACAGTGAACCCAACCTCATTTGGGTGATAACGGATAGCAGGGATTGATCTGCATCATACTGTGTGAGACTGAAAGTTCAGTATAACAGGAGATGTGTTTAAGTTAAAATTGAGTCCAGTTTGCTATTGGAGGCTCATAAATGCTAGGATCACTTTAATGTTCCTTAATATGAGAGATGGGGGGGGAATTATTCAGTTATGAATCGCAATTCACATATCGCCACAATGACTCCAAAATCATTTTTTCTATTCCTATTACATTTATAATAGAGATGAAATGGTCGATCAGCCAGTAAGCAGAATACATTTTAAACGTGTATACTGTAGGTAAACATAGTAAGCAAGTCAGAGGTGACACTGGTAAGATCAAACTCAAAAGAGCAAAACAAGGGTGAAAGCAGACACATCAGAAAGTCATCCGGGTGACACATGGATAGTGTGATTATAAAAATTTCTCTTCTTTAACATTATACTACGTTGCGGTATCAAAACCACCACAAATCCGTCCGCTATCGCCGTACATCCTCCCTCAGACGCCTTGGCAGTAGAATTCGCTTGCGACCGTTAGGCCCCTGGGGACGAATTCTCATTGCACAATGCCATGAATTGACAGTGACAGTGCGATGGGCCTTTTGCTCCTGGGTCAGCAGTCTGGGGACTAACTCAGCAGCAACACTGTGCGTGTTCCAATCACAAGTGAGGATCGCCTGGACCGTTCCGTATGACACACCGACAACGGCCGCAGTGTTGTGAGTTGTTCTCTGACAATCATCATATAACAGGAGAAATTTTGGGGTGGTTAAGCTCGTTGAAGGTCTTCCCAATCTCTTTTCGGCTTCCAGCGATGTTCTTCCGCTTTTAAAGCGTGTGCCACTCAAAACATCTCGAACAAGTCGTTGCAGCATCGTCGTAATCTTGCCGAATACCTTATATGAGTATGAGCATCAGAGGTATTTTGATTCATTACTGTTTTAACTTTGTTATTGAAGTATATTATATTGAACTGAAGTTATTCTCTGCTTAATAAGAAAGACAACGTGACAAAACTGCTTTTATTTTTTTTCAGTCCTTTTAGCTTTTAGAAATAAAAACAATCACAATAAACCTTTGTTTGTTTTTTCCTAGTTCCTGGCTGTAGACACTCAGCTTCTCCTAGGCAACAAGAAGCTGGCACTGAGCCCTGAGGAGTACATCTTCGCTGCTCTGAACCTCTACACTGACATCATCAACATCTTCATCTATCTCCTGGCCATCGTGGGCCGCTCTAGGGAGTGAGCAAAAATAGATCAACGGAAAAGAAAAAAAAACACTGCACACGCACACATACACACACACAGTGTTAACATTGCACTCGTTTTCTCATATTGTCTCTCGGTGTGTGTAGACCCTTTGTTCCATAATTCCCTTGGGTTTAGCAGATATGCAGGGAGGTCAGAGTAATAGCTCTATGCATCCAGCAGACTTGGTTATGATCACACCAATGTAAAGGCGCATAT
>JAOVVB010000037.1:29875850-29914808 GCA_028570985.1 Heterobranchus longifilis | reverse complement strand
TATATATATATAGATAGATAGATAGATAGATACATAGATAGTTAGATAGATACACGCACACACACACCCACACTCTCTTCCATCACTGAGACAGGCGGCCACAACCAATGTCATGGAACTCACAGTCCTTTGTTTTTTATTGATTATATTGTAATAAAGCATATATTCAAGTTTGCATATAAGGGCATGTTTTTGGATTTTCTCTCCTCTAAACTTTGAGCTCATTCCTATATGCCCTTTTTAAAAATTAGAATCAGTTCTCCATAGCGACAGTAAAAAATAAAGCATTGTTATTAACCAATGTTGGAAAGAAAAGTTTAAAATGTGAATAACTTAAAAGTTTTAGTCCATAATATCGTCCCGTGGTACGGATAAGACGATAAGCAAACAGGACTTTATTTCACTTATTTAAGAAATACTAAAGTATTTTATCTACCTTCATCTACTAGATCTTTGCTCAGACAATAATATTTAAAGTAAACCAAATCAGCTCTGTACTTACATAACTACACATTCTTCACTCAGAAAAAGGAGCTCTATCTTTGAAAGGCCCTGTCTCTTAACAATATCTTAACAAAGAGACTAATTTGCAAACATCTTTGCCTAAACAATTCATGAAAACAAATGTTTTGCCTAAACATTTATTGACTGCCAAAGCAACTGCCCTAAGATTTGCATTATATGCCCATTTGCCAGTACAGAAAATATTTGCAAATTCCTATCTAGTTTAATCACGCATAGACTCACCAGCCACCTCAAAACGAACATCTGTACTCCTGCATACATAATATGTACCTTTACATCAAGCTTCACAATTTACAGTATGGTAACAGAATAAGGAAACAGAATAAGGAAAATGTGATTTCAAGGACTCTAACTATGGCAGGGTGGTTGTTACCAGATGGGCTAGTTTGAGTATTTCAGAAATTGCTGATCTCCTGGAACTGTCACACACAACAGGCTCTAGAGTTTACACATAATAATAGGTTTGAACTGCCAGGCAGAATATATTAACTGATATAATTACTCCTTACAACCATAATGAGCTAAAAAGCATCTCAGAACACACAACATATTAACACTTGAGGTAGAAGGGCTACAACACCAGAAGACCACATCAGGATCCTGTCAGCCAGGAACTGGAATCTCAGTCTATAGGAGATTATTCAATCTTAAACTGTCCAGGTTCAGTGAATCTTTGGATTTGCTTTTCTAGTCAACACGGCTGAAAAGAGGCTGTTATCTGAGTTACCATAGCCTTCCTGTCAACTTACACCACACCAGTGAGAGTATTCTTGACAGACATCTTTCATCAAAAAGAGATTTTCTCCCACAGAACTACAGCTCACTAGATGTTTTTGTTCTTCATGGCATTCTGAGTAAACTCTAGAGACTCTGTTTTGTGTGAAAATCCCATGAGATTCACAGTTTCTCAAAGACTCACACCAGCCCTTCTGGCACCAACAACCGTGCCACAGTCACTAAGTCAATGAGATTATGTTTCTCACACATTTTTATGTTTGATGTGAACTTTAACTAAAGATCTTGACCTGTATGTCCAGGATTTTATATACTACACTGCTACATGATTGGATGGTTAATAAATGCATTGAGTGAGTACAGGTGTTCCTGTTAATGTGGCTGCTAATGTGTGTGCTCTTTACAGAGGCAGGAGATTTGAAGCAAAATATAATGGGTTATTTCTGTAATCTAAAGGGCCCAAAAGTAAAAGTAAGCTAAATAAAGTAGTTAAACTTTAAAACAAGTTCCATGGACCTCCTCAGCATCTTTTTTTCAAGGGGCTATTAAATCAAACAGGCACTTTTGATTGTGCAGAATAACAGAATACAGTTATGAAAGTAAAAACTACCTTTATTTCTCTATATAATCCCCTGATACACTAATGCACTAAACCGAGCAGTTCAAGGTAGAAAGGTTTCTCAGTTTGCTGGAGCCATGATCGAACTACCTACAGTACCAGGAACTCCTTTAATGGCCTTTTCCTTTAATGGAAAATGACCTGATTGATCACCAAAGACATTTTGGTTTTGCAGGACAGTGTATGACCCCATACTGCCCACCACACCACTTACAGGAACTCTGCTAGGGGTTATTACCACATCCCCTGCATAGTCCTGACCTCGCTCCAAGCCATTTTCACATGTTTGGGCCATTAAAGGAGTTCGTGGGAAGCCAGCGTTTCAGACATGAAGTGGGCGGTTGATCATCTCTCCTGCATACTAAGAAACCTTAATGGTATCTAAGCACTAGTGAAAAACTGGGATAAGTGCATTAGTGCACTGCACAATCAAAAACGCCTGGTTTGACTTGGACAGCCCTCATATTTCTTAATGAACATTATATAAATACATACATAATGTATTTCTGAACTAGGTTACAGCTGACATTATACAGTATATAGTCCAACTTTAGCTTTGGAGTAAAATCATATGGGTTGTTTGTGATTTTCACCACTGTAACTACATTTAACAATTTTGAGCCTTCCATCTATGTTCTATAGACCTCTAAGGGTTCACAAACCCCGATTTGAGAGAACTGCTGAATTTGATGCTGAATTTCTTGGGAACCCAGATGTCCAGCACCGATGCCATGGCAGTAATCTCTTTAAACATGTAATTTGTGGCAATCCTTGCCTTCACACTGGGAAAGGAAGCCTTTTAAAAATATGCGCAGTCACTGGCATCCATCCAGACACTTAAACATGAAAATGTCTTGCAAATGAAAACCTTCATTCAGCACAAGACGAGCTGTTCTGCTGAAGTGCTGAAAAATTTTGAAAGATATGTTTTTGTTAACTTCAGTTTTCCTAAACATTGATAAGCAAACCGAGGCATACATATGTGAGAGTGCTTTACTGTGATATACTGCATATTTCAGTGTTCAGTTTTGAAATGCACTCTCAGCCTGTTGGATTACTCTGACTGAAAGCTGTAGTAATGTCTCCTGACATATATCCCTGCATTTCCGACTTAGTGCCCTGTTTTCTGCTCCGGGCACTAAATCTAAATCCACCCCCCCACCTCTCTCTCTCTCTCTCTCTCTCTTAGTTCCTCCACACAGCTCACATTGAACACAAGAAGCATGGTGCCTCCTTTGCTTCTTTGATCTCTTCGGAGCAGGCAGTGGTATCAAACACAAGCTAATCTTGATGCCCATCTCACTGCCCTGGACTAAATCAAAACACACTAAAAGCCCTGTGAGGTGCTCTCACTTCTTGATTATGAAAGAGTCCAACATGGGGCATAAAGGCACGTGTGTTGTATACAGTCACGTAACTGTTCATGTAAAGTTAGAACGGCAGGTACTTTTCAAAGCGGGACAAATAAATATTTTGATTCAACTTGAACACTAGAGAAAGAGGACAGTTAATAATAAATGAATGAATGAATGAATGAATGAACGTCTACGTGCAAAGAGGAGGGATGGAAGCAAGACCATCTGTATAAAAAGAAATGCCGTGTTCTGCTCAGTAGCCTAAAGCTTTATATAAAATGTGCTGCTGTAGCTTTAAAGTTCTAAGAAAGGGAGCAGTTTAGAGAAAATGGGCCACTTGCCTAAAGCTAAGTTTGTTGGTTATTGTAGCATTAGATGTCTGCGAGGGGAAGAAGGAGAGAAATCATTTTAAGTGGGTTCAAAAGAAAACAAACGACTTAATAGCACAATTAGGGTTGATACACTTTTAGTTTCTCGAAGATGTTCAGGGTCATTTTTGTTCTTATACTGTAAATGCACTTTAAATTATTAGATTAGATATAATTAGATTCTGTAAATTATAGTTATAGTTATTAATTCATTACAAATTTAAATGGCTGAGGTTTGATGCACATAAACAAAATGTCTTTCTTTTGGACCATAACGCGATAATGATTTATAGATAATGTAAAAGAAGTGTCAATTGCTTTTAATTGACTTACCCGCATACACGGCCATACTTCTTGACCAGGGCCTTCTGACCATTGAAAGCATCCTAAAAGCAAGTAGGAAAATGCAGAGTTACAGTCTGTTACAGAGGACACACATATTGGAAACATATTTCCAAATTTTAAAAAATGCAAGGAATGTCATTTGACCACATACATTCACTAAGAAAAAAAAAGGATGCATTACTACTGACGAGGCAATTTTTGCTCTTTTAGTGTCTGTGGTGCTTTAAATGCTATCCAGCTCAACCCATTTGTTATATGAGCATTACAGTTGATTGACACTTTAATAAATCTAACATCACAACCATTGAAAAGGATCCAAGATCAGTGTGTGCATGTTTATATATATGTGTGTGTGTGTGTGTGTGTCCTCAGTCACCTTCTGAATTCTTTTGCTGTTTTCTTGACCAAAGAGTTTCTTTAAGCAACCACATCCATATGTAATATCTAATACATACTATGCACTGACAAAAGATCCACCTACCACTGCTCTGTTGGTTTGTACCACAGCGCGGTAAGTGTTAGTGATGATAATTAGCATTTTAAACACGCAGACCTTGTGAGATTGAGTATAGAGGAAAACAAATGAGGAGTTGAAAAAAAGCCAGCACAAAGAAAACCACATGAAAAAAAGAGGGAAAGAGAGTGCAATAAAGAGACAGAGTTGAACATGAACTCTTTTTGTTTTCAGTTCTAAGTGGGTGGCCAATTTTATGCACGTACACACACACAACAACCAGAGAGTATTTAGACTCATATATGTCTCTCATGTTGCCATGTCGTTTAGTCTGCTTCCACTAATTGCCTGTTATAACATGACTGATATAACTTACTTTTTTTTTCCACCAAGGTCAATGTGTGCTCTCATAAAGGCTTAATTGCTTGTGTACGAAAAAGAGCAAAGCATATAAAGTGTGTGTGTGGGTGAAGGGTGGTGTTAAAAAAAAAATTATGATTTTCTACAGTACAGTACAATACAGTAGATTTACAAAGAATTTCCTACAAATGCAACAGTGTTAGATAGATACAGTAGATGGATGTCATATATTAATACTTAATATGTAATAATGTAAATCTATTTAGTGTTATTTTTTAAATTTTTAAATTGTAAAATGTAAAACACTGAACAAAATGCAAAAAATCTGTAAAATAAAAAAGGTAATCAGTTTAAATCATTAAAAAAAAATCAATATATGCATCTAAAATAGGCTAATATCCACTCTCTCTCAGAAAAGTGCAGTGTCTCATAATTTATCACAATATATATATATATATACACGCACTATATTGGGAAAAAGTGTTCACTCATCCATCCAAATCTTTTAATTCAGGTGTTCCAATCACTTCCATGGTTCCATGGTAACAGATTTTATAAAATCATGCACCCATGCATGGAGACACTTCTACAAACATTTGTGAAAGAATGGGTCGCTCTCAGGAGCTCGGTGAATTCCAGCGTGGTAGCGTGATAGGATGCCACCTGTGCAATAAGTCCAGTCGTGAAATTTCCTCACTAATAAATTTTTTACCGTCAACTCTTAGTGGTATTATAACAAAGTGGAAGCGATTGGGAATGACGGCAATTTAGCAATTTACCATGAAGTGGTAGTCCAGACTAACAATCACAGAGCGGGGTCAGTGGATGCTGAGATATATAGCGCACAAAGGTCTCCAACTTCCTGCAGAGTCAATAGCTACAGACATCCAAACTTCATGTGGCTTTCAGATTAGCTCAAGAACAGTGCGTAGAGAGCTTCATGGAATGGGCTTTCATTGCAGAGCAGCTACATCCAAGGCTTACATCTCCAAGTGCAATAGCAAGAATTCGCCGCCACTATCACTATCACTATCTGCTCGCGTAGGCTCACAGACGCCCCTGATTGGCTGTAGAGCCGTGATTAATGTGGGAGCATGAAGTACCTCTCACCCCTCCCCTCTGAGAGAGCTCAGCCAATCAGCACTCTCTAGACCTCCAGCTGCGAGAGGTTACAGCATCACCCAGGAACCGAACCAGCAATCTCCGGATGATAGGGAGAGCACTTTACCATTGCGCCACTCGGGGGCCCCATATTTTGGACAATTTAATGGGACCAACTTTGTGGGACCATTAAATTGGGGGCAGCCTCTTCCTATTCCAACATGATTGCGCACCAGTGTACAAAGCAAGGACATGAATGAGCGAGTTTGGGTGGTAGAACGAGTCCTGACATCAACACTTTTTAGGGATGAGTTAGAGTCCTGACCTCAACACCTTAGGGATGAGTTAGACCGGGGACTGCGAGCCAGGCCTTCTTGTCCAACATCAGTGTCTGATCTCACCAATGTCTTTCTGGAAGAATGGTCAAAAATTTCCATAAACACACCCCTAAACCTTGTGGAAAGTCTTCCCAGAAAAGTTGAAGCTCTTATAGCTCACCTTACTCAAGTTCATACAAATGTGAAGGCAGGCAAGCGAATACTGGCAATATAGTGTGTGTATAAATATATATATATGATGAGGAATAAATTTGCTTTTTTTTTGGAAAAAAAGTTAAAAAAAAACACACAGTAGTAACACACACAGTCCTGATTTTGTATGCATGGCAGCTTGTGACTCTGCCATCTCTGAGCTAATGAAGGAGCCGAACAGCGCTGGCACCATGCCCTCTGCCCTCCCCTTTCCTACCCAGAGATGCTAGCCAGTGCCATTCCCTGGTGGGCATTAGGCAGTGATGTGTGTGTGAGTCCATTCCTCAGTAAGCATTAAGCAGTGGGGTGTGCCCTTTTGTCCTGATCTCGTCTCTCCAAGGCTCTTATTACTGTTCCATCAATCGGAAGAGACGAGGATTTGTGCATCTGTGCATGTGATGTTTATGTCCATGGGAGTCTGATGCGCACGTGTGAAGTATGTGGCTGCATGTATGTGTGCATGTATACATGCATATGTGTGTGTGTCAGCTAGACACCGAACAGAAGACTGTGCAGCATGACTTAACTCAAATGAATGGCTCTCTCGCTGCAGTCTGCCAAAGGCCTAATTGAGGATTCATCACAGATGGGTAAGATCAATAAAGCCAGCCTGACTGAAGCAGACAGGCCACATTGGAAAGTTGGTCCTATCGGAATTTTCTTAATCCTAAAAGATTAGCCACGTTCACTTATTTTGCTGGCACAACTGTTTGTCCTTGATCTTGCCTAAAAAAAACTTTTCTCATATTTTTGGCAATCTCACTTATAGCTTCTCACACATTTAAGTGGCACACGGCGTGAATACTGTGACGGCTCCTGCGCACAGACCTCAATGAAATCTGGAAGACAAAAGAAGGTGCGCTGGAGTGAGAGTAATGTGCATGTGCTTTCTGTACAATCTGTGTCTGTGTGTCTGAGAGAGAGAAAGACAGAGAGAGAGAGAGGGAGAGAGAGAGATGATGTTTGGAGCTTTAAATGGACCTAACATCACCTTCATAAGTGTTATATTTCATAATGGAGGGCATCTTACTAATGTACTGTTGTCGGTTTTACTGTGCGTGCATGTGGATGTGTATTTGAGAAAGGGAGTCTGAGCAAGCGATAGAGAGAAAGGAAATATACTAAAATAAAAAAGATGTCTGACTTTTTTCCCTTGTTTTCTTCTCATCCTATCTCTGTTTGCTTCACACAGATCTGTTTTCTTTTCCTCTCACAGACACATCCAGTCATTTAATAAGAATGATTTATTTTACCGCGATCACATCAGGTATTGAAGCTGAAAATGTACACTTTCTAAAGTTTCTTATATTTCTAATTCATATTTTCATAAATACTTCTTCAAAAAATTGCATTACCTTTAATCAAAAACTTTTTTCTCTCTAAACACTTTTTTTTCTCTGAAGCTAAATTCATCCAGAATAATATAAACCTTATAGATATTGATCCATGTTCAAAAGGTTTGGGGAAAACTACTTCCTACAGTATTTCCATCCGCAGCTGTGTTATTACTGTGTCGCCTGCTATTGCACAGTATTCATTACATCAGCAGAGGTAACCAGAAAAATTTGGCATGCAACTAGCAAAAGACATGGTTGAGATTTTCCCTAGGATACCCTCTCAACTCAATACGAGTCATTCTGCAACCCAAATGCACTATCCAGAAAGAGAAAAAGGATGGCAGAACAAATTCCAACAGCTTTAGTATTCAGCACAGATCACTGCTGTTCTGTGTATGCTACTAAAAAACTCAGGAGGTGGTCCAACATCTTATTGGACCAAGTGTCATTCATGCCAGCGATGGTTCCGTGTGTTGTGCCCGGGCATAGCAAATAATCAGTCTAAAGAAGCACAAAGGCCTCTGTGACTGTGGAATTTGTGCAATGAATGCTTATGTTCATAACATCACCACACATATTAAACAAATGAAATAGTTTCTTACTTAATGTAGAAAGATGCTTGATTAACAAAGTACAAATGTGTTTATTAGAGTGATGAAAAGTAAAAAAGTAAAAGTGCCTAGTAACCCTTTGGATATTCCTGTGGTTGAATTTTATATATATATATAAACTTCTTGCAAGCTGTTGTACAGCATGTTAAGTCACTAAATCATATTGAAAACGTGTTGAACTTAAACTGATTGAGGTACCACTCTGTTGAAGTATGCTTTGCTAAAAAAAAAAAAAAAAACAACACTAGATGATGCTGTGATTTAAATAGTGTGACTTTTTAATAGCATACCATCTGAAAGAAAGTGGATCTAATACCCGAAAACTTTAAAAATTACTATACATTTATTTATTTGTTTGTTTGTTTTTATTGCTGCTAGTAAATATATTGAATATATTGATACTTTTACCATGAAGTGACATCTCAACCATTTGGAAGAGATCTACTGTATACTGGGGTCTGTTAAAAATACAAACTTTCATTGTCATTACCCTTAAGGAAACAAAAATGTGGAAAGAAAATATTTTAGTTGATTTTTTTATGAGGTTGTTAAAAGCGTTAAATGCAGTTAATGAGTGTGTAATGAGTATGAAATGTAAAAATATTTGATTTACTACAGATTAGGTTAAAAATGTATCGGTAGACGATGCCTCTTTCAGTGGAATCGATCGGACAATGCTACAGTAGGACTACTTCGGGCCCAGACACTTGAAAAAGATGAACATATTTTACTTCAGCAAAACCTGTAAACCCGTTCAGAACTTTTTAAAGTAAAAAAATACTACATTTTGATTTGTCTTGGCATTTTTTCCTCTTGGTTGTTTCTGTAAAGGTGCTTTGTGTTACTGTCTATAGTTAAAAGTGCCAAAACTGAATTGTATAAGCACAAAGGATGCATGCTATTGCTCTATTACTGCTTTGTGCTTTCCTTCCTTTTTTTGCTCCCTAAAGTATCATCACCATGATACTCAGGGTCGGTTTGTGTTTTGGCTTACTGTCAGTACTAAACACACACACACACACACACACACACACACACACACACACACACACACACTGCATCCTTCTCACACATGCTAGACTTAAAAGATCTGGTCTGCAGAACTAGGTCAAAGAATTTAGCTATAATGAGACGGGGTAAACTTTGGCAGTATGCGATCACTATATACATGCACACACACACACAAGCAGTAATTATGCTTGCTTCACCTTGAAAAATCTGTTTTGTAAAGACAAAAGTGAGAGAAACATGAACTGAAAGTGACAAGGGGAAGCAGGGATAGACAGCGATAAAGATATAAACAGACAAACACACAGATCCATCTGAAAAGCTAAATCTGATGACCTATTTCGAAGCCAATTCCTGTCTCAGTGCTCAGTGCTCACCTTGAATAAGATTTTATGGCTTCAGAGGATCAGGATTTGTCTAGACAAAAAACATTTAGGCTTATTTGTATTGTATAATCCTCTTTTGTCCAAAAACAAATGTTCAACATACATTAGTCTGAATAGCACTTTCAATAAGACTATTCTGCAAAGTAAGACAGGTGTTAAAAAACAAAGAAAGAAAAAAAGAAAAAAAAAAACAAAGCATGAAGAGGCAGTCTGGTTTCAAAACCAGAGCGATAGAAAGGTAAGGAGAGCCATAACGTCAGGTCATCCAGTCCAACATGGCTACCTGACAGGAAGATATTGACGTGTGAATGTAATCAGGCCCAGAGCAGGAAAGCATGGTTTCATCCGTAACTCCTCTACGCCTGCACATCACCCTAGTCGAAATTATCTGAAGGTTAGGACTGGGTTTGACGTCAAGTTTGGATGCTGTTAAAAAAAACCCTGACACTGTTCAAACCACACAACCAAGGCAGAAAAAAAGTGTTGCCTCACTTGAAAACATATAGATATACATGTGCATGTTTTATTATAGCAATGAATCTAGCTTACTTCTGCATATAAATGTCTTGATTCCTCAGAGCCTGAAGTACCGAAGCCTTCCCCGACATCTTTCTTATATTATTCAATTCATCATCTTTTAATGTTTGATATCAGTGTGAAAATGCATGCATGACAGTAATGATCTTCCAGTAGGCTACATGTCGTATGCCTTCAACACATTTGCAACATGAATAATGTTTTATGCACACAGCCCTTAAGAAAAACTTTCAAATATGATTTAACTACGAGGGCCGTTCACGTCAAACCGAGACTTAGAATGGAATTTCTAGAGCATGATGCCGTAAAAACGTTTACTGAAGACGTAAAGCACAGTATGGTGATGAGACTCTCAGGCCAAAGTAAAACATTTTAACGGTGCAAACGTTTTAAGGCTATGAATGACGATCATCCAGTGAGTGGAACACATGACCCTTGGAAATAGACAGACAACTGATGGCAAAATGCAGAGATGAGATGCCATCTGTCTGTAGGAACTGTACACACAATCAGTTATGAACACCACTTTAACAGTCATGACCTTCCTCCAAGTCATTTCCACATGTTTGGGCCATTTTAAAGGAGTTCAGACGTCAAGCAGGCAGTCCAATCATGGCTCCGGAGTTCTGAGAAAACTGTCTACCTTGATGGTATCCAAAACTAGTGCAACACTTTGATAAGAGCATTAGTGTAGCAGGGGATTATATAGAGAAATAAAGTTATAACTGTGTTCTGTCATTCTGCCTAATCAAAAGCCCCCATATGAACTCCCCTTGTAATATTAAATACAGACACTCATCTTCCTTTTTTTTTTTTTTTTATTCAACCTAAAATCAGCATTTTACATTACAAGGCACTCAGAATCATTACTGTTGAGTAATGAAGTGCAGTTAGGGATTTGGGTAGTTTTTTTTATGTCCAGAGTCCAAGCACTGCTCGAAACTGCAAATAGGCAGTGGAATGATTGCAAATTTTGCAGAAATGACAGGGGAGAGATTCAATTCATTACAACAGTAATCTGTTTTTAACAGCTAATTTAGAATTTAAAGAGATTTTTATAAAACACAGTGCTACAAAAATCCTGATTTCATACATGATTTAGAAATGCACTTCTTCCTGCTATGTTTAAACAAGAGTAAGTTGTTTTCTTATTTTACTCGACTGTGAACCAAGGTTCAGCGACACTGACTCAGACTAAACCCTACAGTCTTCCCCAAAGTCTACTTGCATCCAAACAACTAAAGGTTTGATAAAAAAAAAAAATAATACTCATCTGTATGACATCGGCACAAATGTTTTGAAAGCGGTGTCCAAATTGTAAAATACGCACTATAGGATGCACGAATGCATTACGTTCAATTCATTTTCATGATTAATAAGTAGGTAGTATAATTAAGCTGTCCAAAAAAATTGAGATGTCTGTGCCATTTTTGGGCCACCCAATTCGTTTTAGGGCAGAAGAAAAGATGGGGGGGAATATCAAAACAAAAACAGCAGGGTGCCAACAATATACACTCAAATTCTTAATAGACATCATTTTCATTATGATGACTTATGCCTCATTAAGACAAGAGACATTTATACAGTGTAAGTGTGAAACAGTAAAAGATGGGGTGTTCAGCTGTCACATGTTAGCTTCCATTTTGCAGAAGATATGATGAAGTGAGTACACTTACATGTCGAAACATCATCATGTTTCCTAAGAATGGAACTGGCTTGGGGTGTGGGATGCCATATCGCTGCAAGATGGAATAGGGGGAGGTGGAGTACCTGTAACAAATAGAAAACTATTGAGTCAAATGTGCTGTATGTTATTTACAGCAAGGAACAGTGTGAAAGAGACACAGATAATGACTGACACTTTGAATAAAGTATGAAGACCTGAAGCCATGCAACCCACCAGACAAACAAAAAGACAAAAAGTATTTTTTTTAAAAAATGCTCAATTAGAAAAACAAGCTTGTTTTATTTGTGCACCACGAGCCAAATTAAAGCAATGAATCAATGTTACTGCAGATATAACACGCCTTTAATTGCATAGATGTTCTTTTTTAAAAACGCTTTAGCATCATAATGACACATAAAGGGTCTGTGAGCTGAATGAAGCGCTGCATTTACTCGATATGCAGAGATATGCATCAGCACTGTCTTTGCTAACAAAACCAGTCCTCTAATTTAACATTACTATATTTATAAGAGGCAACAGATCAAGCTCCATTAAACGACTCCAACAAGTCAATTTCGAATACAGTGCTCTTGATATATGTAATAAACTAATGACTACAGTTGCTTCAAATACAACGAAGCCCTGTTGATCAGACAAGCACCTTTTTTTCTTTTTTTACTGTAACCAACAAACTCCCATCAATCTCTCTCCCAATCTCCACCTCCACAGGAGTTCATTACCATTTTAATTGCCAGATTTGGCTGAGGAGGTTTTATCTGTGCTGTAGAAAAACTGAAACAGTAGCTCATTTTATGACACCTCGTTAATTACTCTGTGGCACTAGGCATCATAACAGACTACCCCACTAACGAATCAGGATGAATCACCAGTTCGCGCTGCCTATGTTTGGACTCAGATCCATTTTTCACAGATATATTCACCATCAGCTGCCAGACGCTGCCAAATATCCCACTGACAGACAGTCCCGATTCATTCAGCTCGTAATTACTTTTGGGCCGACGCAGGAATTCTGAAGGAGGTGTGTACGACTGGGCTTCGAAAAGCAGTCAGAGGACATGCGGTAGAGACGATAGGACATTGCTGCCAGATGTAAAGGTTTGGGGTTTGGTATTCTGAAAATCATGAGTTCGGATTCTATTAAATTTCTCCTTAGGGAATGTTGGAGTTAGTAGACATTTATAGATGGCACACTGTGCCACATAATTGTCTGAACTATGGCATAGTCTGGAGCAGCAGGTGGGCTACGAATGCACAGCTGCGTGTAATGGTGAAAGTAAAACACTTTGCTGCTTGCTCGGCACTATCCTGTCAGATCGAATAATGGTGCATTCTTCAGCTGGCGTCTAAATTTATTATCTCTGCAAAATCACGATGTTGTAAGTTATACCATGAGTATATAAGCTCAAAAGATTGAAAAACTTAAGAAGACGAAGAAGCAATAAAACCTTTGAGGGCATATTGTGATGGGGGGGGGGGGGGGGGGCATCGATGATGAGGGCATGTGATCAAGTCCAATACAAAATCGAATGAATGTTTTCACACCTAAATTGATTATGTTCCAATAACTAGGTGTTTTAGTACTCTTATTCATCAACAATTTGAATTTATTAAAGAATGGCATGAAAATGCATCCTTTAATGCTAGGAAAAATCAAAAAGTAGTTACATCCTGTAATAACTTAACAATCGTTCTTTTACAAGACTTTTCATCTTTTCATCCTACCACGAAACTTCTCCATCATAAAGCTTCATAAAGTAGAGTCTAGATCTAGACTAAATTTAATTTTTGAAATGTAATTTTGATAATCTCTTTCAAAACCTGAAACTTCCAAAACTGGACCTATTATAGAAAAATAACTTTTTTTTATAACTTTTTTTGTGTGTGTACAAACAAAAAACTTCAGGAAAAAGAAATACTTCCTGCTTGTTGTCCTTTTTCCATTTTTTATTGCCAAGGGCTTAAACAAGCCAATTAGATTTTACCTCTTATTGTGTCTTATTGTGATTTGAAGGGGCAACCTTCAAATCTAAAAATGAGTCCAATGCAGAAATGCCAAGACATGCAGTTCCCTGAATGACCACTGGATCCAAAAAAAGTGACTCAATCCCCATAGACCCCCATGGTAACTTTAGAACATAACTTTAGAACAGAAATAAATATGCTTACAGGCCAGTACAAAAAAACAGTTTTGGTCTCAATAGCTAGATTTCCGATTCATAACAAAAAGTTTTTATCCCCTTAAAGTTATTTAACTCATTATTAGTTAAAATTACATTAAGCCATAAAATCATGCATAATTAGGAACATGGCAAATTTGAGTGTCAGCTGTGTTACATGTGTCAAACTCCAAGCTATGCAAATTTAAACAGGATTTTGTATAGGTTTCAAAATCATGCCGGGTCTGTCCTAGTCTGCATCAGTCAGCACAAGTTGCATCCAGTTAGAGTGGCATGTTATCACAGAAATCTCTAAATGTATGAGGAGTACAGGCTCAAATCAACAAGTGTGTGAGGGAAAACAGGCTTAGAACAGACACCTCCTGGTGAGTCGCAGTATATCAAGCGTTTGATTTTTCAGAGCCGACTTTAGAAGATGTCGTGTAACACACCCTCTTTTGGGCCTATATAACTTGTAACAGAAACAGTAAAATATTGGTCCTTTAAAGAAAACTTCAAAAGCACAAAATAATCAGGTTGCACTGAGCGCACACCATGCGGAAGCTCCCTCTACAGGTTGTTACTATAGAAAAAATAATGTATTACAACAAGTGAATTAATATAAACCTTAAGGTCAGAGCTGCTGTTATAGAAAATGAATGAACACTTTTTGACAAATCATGTATAGTGCTATGGTATGCTATGAAGAAATGACATTTACACCATCAGGGTGTTGAGAGTGTGAAGTTTCTGTATGTAAATAGAGCAAATGAATATGTAAATGTATTCAAGCAGTCTAAGGCATGTCGCCCTTTGTCCTCGACTGTATATACTGTACACTATGTGAACAAAAAAGTTTAACATCCTTAATTGTAAAGAATCAACTTTTCACAAGTGAAGTAAATTGGGGTGAAATGTTTGCAGTAGCAACAAAACACAGCTATGTTACACTCTCGGGATGCCTCTAGTCCGGCCCGAATGTCCTGTACACACTCATGCGCTTGCCCGAGCTCTGTTTTGCCAGTTTGATGTGAACAACATGTCAGGAAACTTTACTTTCAGGGTGACCTCACCGAATGAGCAATGGCTGTGTGAGTTTCAGACTTGGAGCTGCTCTGTGAGAGAGAAAACGAGCGAACGAGAGCGACACTTCTGACTGACTGACAGACTCTGAGTCATGGTGGTGTTTTTCCTGAGAGCAGAAAACACTCGGGTCAGCCAGGGTTCCTATTAAGCCTGCGGACAAGTGCTGGGTAGAAGGAGCGAGAGAGCGAGAGAGAGATAGAGAGAGAGAGATAATGAGGGTGCAAGTGAGGGGGTGAGTATTTGAGTGAGAGAGAGAGAGAGAGAGAGAGAGATAATGTGTGTGTGTCTATGTGCGAAAGAAACAGACAGGTCTTTTGGGGTGAGGTGTAATTGGTAGGTAAAGAGTAACGCAAAGCCAAGCGCCATTAGACCCCAGTGGAATCTGCTTTGCTCAAGCTCAGAAGAGAACGAGAAAAAAGAAAACCCCTAAAGTAAGTAAGAACAAAGACAAAAGACAGTGTGATGGTGGATTTCTTTTCATTATTATTATTTAATAGACATAGGGACAGACTGACTGACATAAAGGAAAGAAAGAGCAAGAGTACAGAAGCACAAGAACGAGAATAAACAGAGTGAAAGAAATTGTGCTTTACAGACAGTCAACATGACTCTAGTGGATGTCAGGACAGTCTGAACTAGTGACAGTGCAGAATAATAAGAGCGGCGGTAAGAGCACCTTTTACACACACAGACACACACACACACGGGCGTACACACGAACACACGGATCTTTCAGTGGGATTAACGAGACAAGCATTGGTTTCACTGTGAGAAAACATAAACAGTTTGGAAACAGCTGCACTCCTGATAGAGATACAGCACACGGAAAATTCTGATAAGGGAGCTAAAAAGAGTAGACGCGCTACTTAATGATTAACAGCATTATATGCAGATGCTTCGGGGCTTTAAGGTGTAAAGACCATTAGTCAGAAGCGTTTCCTGTAATGTTTAAGTTCTTTGACTGCTTACAGAGAACATTTTCCACCGCACACTTAAAGCCTCGCTCTTTCCTGCAGCAATCCCGGCCAATCCTGCACACACTCTTGACCAATCCTGCCTGCTCCGGTCGTTACACTGTGTTGTACTCACATGCAAAATTAATTAACTTGGCTGGTACGGGTTCTTTAAAATGTTAACAATTGAGTGTTTTAAACCAGAGCAATTATGAGCAAGATACGGAGAATGTGCTACTTGACGTGGCTAATCTTTTTCCTCCAGGTTTTCATCGGGCTGCGCGAGAGAAAAAAAACCTGCTAACTAGTTTTGTAGGGTCCAGCATACCCCATTCCCCATCCCGCGGCCAGGTGAATTGAATAACTTTAATTATCCATTTTATACCAGTAAACTGGTGACAGGATCAAGGCCACCCAGTCCACCATAGAAAAGCCAATGTGCACAAATTGCTTCAAAAAAAGTCAACGCTGACCATGATAGATAGGCACCAGAACACCCAGTGCACCACAGCCAGCCATGTATGGGGTTTAGTTTAACCTTTAACGTTCAAAGTTGTTGATCTGGCTTTCAAAATTCCCCAGATCACAATTAAATCGAGCATTAAAAGAATGTACCAGACGAACAAGTCCGATCTATGGAGGCCCAACCCTGCGAGGTTCAGCACCCAAAGAATCCACCGCTAACGGCTCAGTGCCAGACACCATGCCACACACCCAGAGGTTTTGTGGACCCAAGGGGAACCTACACAATATTAGGCTTGATGATTTGGAGTCATGCAGCGGAGAGACAAGGGGAACCTACACAATATTAAGCTTGATGATGTTATAGCTGATCAGTGTATATCCTTGCACAGCCACAAGTAAACATGTGCACACACACACACACACAATTTAACACAAGCAGTGAACACATACAATATGTACATGCTTGTCTTACTATCTTCGCGAGGACCCAAAAGATATAAACGCAGCTACAGTATGCTACACCTAAATCTATCCATATGTTTAATCTCAGTAAGCCAAAGGAAATCCCTTGTCTATTGAAGTTTTCAAAATAAACAGCGTTTTATCCCATGATTAGAATCAGACAGACGTCTCCACAGCATCAAAAATCCTGATCCTTGAAGACTGGTCCTGCACATGTCCATGCCCATGCCCATACCCATACCCATACCGCCCCCTCCCTCACACACACATACACACACTTTTGTCATTTTTTTTTGTCATTGTCTAAAATGGCAGGGATCAAAATCTAGAAAATAATTTAACACTGGTACATTTTACAGACTGCAAAGAAACCAAACAGTTGCTCATGCACTCAGCCTTCCACATTGATCATGGCAGCTTTAATTGTTCATAGTTCCTTTTAATGCCTCTCTTCATCATTTGTGACATGTTTTAGGTCTTTTTCACTGGTAATTGCCTAATAAAATTGGAAATCAATGATGGGGCTCTGATTCATTTAAGATTAGTCCGACAGATTTTCGTCCAACCAAGACATCACTTGTGCACAAACATCTACTGTATGAATAAAAACTACATCTTTCTCCACATATTCCTGTTCATACCTGTTCATATAGGTCTATCGAGAAACTTTCCCCTCTGTCCCCTTCATAAAGACTCACACATACAGTACACACACAGCCCACAGAGAGCTACCACCTAGAGCTTTGCCAGTTGGTTGTTTGTTCCTGTTAAGCTACCAGAGGAATGACCGCGAAGTTGTTGGCCTAGGAGAGATTTGGCACTCGCAATGATGTAATGGGTTGAAAATATGTATGTGTTTATTGGAGGGAGCAGAATGTTCTCTCAATCGATCAGCTGTATGAGAGAAAAGACCGCAGCCCAAGTTCATGCCAAGTTACCTGGAACCACAAGATTAGAAGCAGAGGGCAAGTGTGAGAAGTAAACAACTGGGAGATTACAAAAGAGCTTTCAGACCTGCCGTTACAAGTCAACTCACACAACCTCTACGTATGTTTATACTGCACAACATTCATAGCATTTATTACAATTATTTGTATGATTTAGAAACAAAGCTTTTTGCACTTTTGTATTATTTATATCATTTCTATTATAAGCACAAAACAAGCTGTAAACCCTGACTGTTTCTTATATATGCAATATTTGTAAATTAATACTTTTTAACATTTTTACTATTAAAGGTCCCATATTTAATTTATCTTTTTTTCTTTATTATTCTTAGAATTCCCCCAGACCTGTGTGTTTTAATGGTCCTGCTGGAATGCCCTCTTCGCATAATGCATTTCTTTTTATTTTTTAAGAAAATTACAGTATCTATGTAAATGAGTAACATCCCTCTAGAGAACAACCCAGCTGAGCAACAATCCAGGGGAGGGGCTCTTCTTTTATGAGTTCACATTAGGGGGAGAATTTAACTTTCTTACATGTACAGTAGACAAGCAGTGAAATATATACTGTATAAATAGAAATTAAGTGAAGCAGACACAAGTAAGTAGGTAGGTAGGTAGGTAGGTAGGTAGGCTCGTATGTAGGTAGACAGATACTGTAGATAGAGCCACAAGTGAAATAACAGCTGCTTATGTTTAATTTTAAAACACATTTAAAAATAAATCTTTTTTTCATTTCATATGATTTCTGCTTAAATTTAGGGCATCTAATACTACAGTACAGTATGAGACTAAACATACACTAGCAATTTACATTAACCTTATGCTGTATCTATTCTCTATTCCTAACCTCATCCATATCCACATTCACGTTCATGCAAAATCGCAGCGACTGAAAGAACCACTTAACATCCCACTCGAGTCTGCCCCTATAATCCGAGTGCATAATGCAAATGGGAGCGTCACTAAGCAGCCGTGCACACAGGAAGCCTAAAGAACGCTTGTAGCTACACATTACTGCCATTCTGTATGATCACATTATCAATCATCTTCACAGCATGTGAGAGCTCACGGCCCCAGAGCTGCGAGCCAAAGCCTGTGCTCCCTCTGCCATTAATATTAGTCTTGATTAAACAACGGCCTCTCAGAGCAACACACACCATATGTACAGAAGTAACTATGTTGAAAAAAAGCTGGGGGCAACACACCCACGGCCCATACTCCACAAGTATGATGTGGAATATATAGAGGTAGGGTCGGTAATAATTATTGGCAGATATATTTCTATGTTTGACAGTCAAAGGTGTGATGTGTAAATATCAGTGTTAATCTGTAGGAGACGACAAACATTGTGTGCTTATTAAAAGCATGCATGTGATCCCTGTATGTTGACCAGGTGTTTTATTTTAGCATGGGAATTTTATTAAAGGAAAACACATTATATTGTAAGAAAATGTATTAGGCGTTGATATATTATGGTTGTTGTTTTTTTCAAATAGATACTGACACAGATATCAATACAATTTTTAAAAAATTATAAATAATCAAAACGTAACACATTTTACTTATATTATGTGCTTTTCTCCTATAAAATGTACAATACAAACCAACATTCTTCCAAAAGATTTTCCCTCAATCAGTGATTAGATGATGGTGGTGGAGAATGCCGTCTAACATGTCACTAGGAAATCTTTTATAGGTGATCAGTTACGTTGCGATCTGGTGACTATGCAAGCCACAGAATATGATATAAATGCTCAGGGGCAGGGGAAGCTCAGTGGTTAAGACATTGGATTGCTGACAGGAAGGCCATGAGTTCAAACCCCAGCACCACCAACCTACAGAACCACTGAGCAAGGCCTTTAACCCTCAACTGCTCAAATGTATAATGAGACATGCCCTAAATGTAAATGACATAGATATGATCATTCAGTGATGCCTTGTATCTTGTAGAATGGGGTGGAGTCATCATAGAAGAGACCACACCCACCAGGATAGAAACAGTGATCAGTCTGAAAAACTGTACTGATTTGCAAAAGAAAAAGCAGACCCACCAGCTCATCTCATTTTCTTCCTTTAGTATATTACTGTATAATACTAGTATATGGACAACATTTTTTCATATTCAGCTCTGTTTTCTTTATATCGCACTTCGTAGTATGGGCTGGATAGTGTGGATTGTCAAGTGGCCAATATGGACATAAAAAAAATGTGTCTGCTGAAAGCACATCAATATGAGCACCACTACAGCTTCTCTCAGAAGAACTGACCTCCACCCCTCAGTTTTTTTCCTTTTAGTTTTGTATGGCTTTCCCTTTTCCTGTTTGTATTTCCACTGGTTTCCTTCTGTTTTTTTTCCCCCCATTGGCCAAAAACATGCAGGAGAACTAGCTAGACCTAATTAAGGTGTGAAAGAGCGTGCAAATGATGTGTGTATGGTGCCTGCCTCACACCCAGGGTTTCTGTGGTAGCCTCCAGATCCAACATGACCACTGAAAATGAACATTAAGAACTGTTATCATCTAAAACATCTGTCTATTTGAATGGCTCCCTCTCTCACTTGTGCACGTTGTATGTTTTTAAGGGGTGGGAGGAAACTAGAGAACCCAGATGAAACCTATGAAGACACAGCATATTACACTTGAAATATGCTGTTACTCTTTGTAGTTGGAAGATTAATCATAACCAATTTAGCAACCAGTGGGCCTCTGAGTGGCGCGGTGGTAAAGTGCTCGCCCTATCATCCGGAGCTAGAAAGTTTGATTCCTGGGTGATGCTGTAACCTCTCACAGCTGGAGGTCTAGAGAGAGATGATTCGCCGAGCTCTCTCAGAGGGGAGGGATGAGAGATACTTAGTGCTTCCACATTAATCACGGCTTTACAGCCAATCAGGGGCGTCTGTGAGTTCACGCAAGCGGAATGAGCGGATAGCGCTGTCCTCCGAGTGTGTTACGCCGCCCCCAACGGTGGGTGAGCGAGCAGTTCGAAAAGATGCGGTCGGCTGGCGTCAGGTGGTTTGGAGGAAACATGTGACATTCTTCGGCCCTCCCGACTGAGTGGTAGTAGTAGCCTTAATGTGGGAGGGTCCTAGTGACGGGGAGAAATTGGACATGACCAAATTAGGGAAAAAATCGGTTTATCTAGTAAACTGATAGGCGCCACGGTGGATTAGTGGTTAGCATCGTCGCCTTGCACCATCGTCGCCTTGCACCTCTAGGATCCGGGTTCGAGTCCCGTCTCAGGTCTGTGTGCAAAGAGTTTGCATGTTCTCCCTGTGCTTGGTGGTTTTCCTCAAACAGTCTAAAGACATGCAGATTATTCTAACTGGAGTTCCCAAATTGCCCATAGTGTGTGTGCCCTGCATTAGATTGGCGCCCTATGCCTCCTGACTTAGACTCCATGCTCCCCGAGACCCTGTATACCAGATAAATTGGTATACGTGATAAATGAGTGAGTATATTGATAATATTTAATGTCAAACTGGAAGGCCAGAGCTCTGTACATGTTTTTTATCTCTTTTTTCACACACCCAAAATGATCTCATATGTAGAGGTAAAGTGGGGTGAAATATGACATTGTGCTACACTTTTTATTTCATAAGTCATAAAGTAAGTCGTAAAACAGGCCTTATGCTCAAACAATGCAGAGTTGCATGATTTTTTTTCCTACAGCAAGTGTCTAGAATATTTATATGGGCGCATTACAATATAGAGTTACAAAACTTACAAAACTGAGGAAGAAAAAAAAGCCATCTCCATCTTTTTTTGGAGATTCACTGCATGTTCTGTTATGAGCTCTCTCTGCAGCTACAGGGCACTGAGCATGCAGGTGCATGCTGAAAGATAACAATAACCAAAAATAGAGATGCAACAGACATGTGAGCTGCCCTACTGCGACATCCCTGGAGTTTATGTTAGTCATATAGTGTAAGTCCCTATAGTTCCATCACACCTCTCCAAATCCCAGGCCTGCTCTCTTGGGGTCTCAGCACAGCAATAACATTCTGCTATTTCCATCTCTCTACAGGGACTCACCAGAGATTGTTAGATACATAGCTAGAGCTCTGTAAACTAGAGGATATGGGTATGTGTGACAATTGAGATTTGCTTGATATTGTTAGATCTTGGTGTTGTTAGAACTGTGCTTAAAGGAAAAAACCTTAAAGTATGATGAATTTAGGTTAACTTAAACTGTAAAGTTACATTTAAGGTAACTAAGTAAATGTACTTTGTTGTTATTTTGTTCTTTTCTTCGCTAGTTTTATTACTTTTTACTTTTACTCCACTCAAAAGTACAGTGAATATCTGTACTTTTACTTAACTACATTTCTGCATGGAGGTGCGTAACGTAACCACAGTGGTGTGTCATTTTAAAGCGGAAATTTCGCCACCAGGAGACTATTATGTGTAATTGTGGATTATGTCTTTCCTTCGAGACACGCCTAATAACACAACAGGTGTTTGAAATTAGAAGCAAGGCTGGTTGCAGACAGTGCTGAAAACAGCATGTTCACTATTGTGAAGCAGAGAGAGAGAGTAAGAGAGAGAGAGAGAGAGAGAGAGAGAGACTTTGAAACTAACTTGATACTTACAGTACATTCATTTGAAGATGACTACTTCTGTACTTTTACCCAAGTAAAAGGAGAACTTCTACTTTTACTTAAGTATAGGATCTGTATACTACTAGGCCAACCAAAGTTTTTTTCCGACCTTCATCTGTGCAGTTTTGGTGAACCTTTGTCCATGTGGTGCATTCTGATATGCTTATATGCCTTTCTGCTCACCACAGTTTTAAAGGTGGATGTTTAAGTCTTGAGTACTGAGTACTTGTCAGCTTAAACCACCCTGACCTTCTAACTGTAACCTTTTTCATACACAAGGTGTTTCCACCTGCAGCGCTTGGATGCTCATTGGATGTTTTTCTTTTGATGTACACTCTAGAGAGTGCTGTGAGTGAAAATCCCAGGATATCTGCAGGTACTGAAATACTCAGACCAGCCCATCTGGCACCAACTACCATGCCAAGGTCAAAGTCGCAGAGATCACATTTTTCCCCATTCTAATGTGTGGCGTGAAGGTTATGACGTGCATTTGCATGATTTTCTGCGTTGCAATGCTGCATGATTGGCTTGTTACAAAATTGCATGAATGTGAAGATGTTAATAAATGGCTGATGAGTGTAGAAAAAAGTTTTAAATAGTTGTAGGCAAAACTTGATATTTTTGTTGTAACGTCATAAATATGTACAGTATTTATCAGCTTGGGTAATTGAAATTATGAAATATTTCAAAATCTAACTTGTTCTTCTATTGCAAAAATTGCAAATCACAAAAAAAGTCTAGTCGATTTAAAAGATGACTGGTTTAATCAAAATAACTATGAAGTTTGTCCACTAAAATAAGGTGAAAAAATTGTTTTGGTTATTTCAGTGTAAGTTTTGCTAAAAGCTATAATTCCATCTTCCATCAGTTTTGCAATGGATAAATCCTGCAGCTGTGTTTGGGGTTAGGAAATTAAGAAGGCAATTTATGATTATTAATATGTTGGTTGAGTTTGAATTAAAAACCCATGATTTGATTGTGATCTTGCTTTATCATAGTTCCTATACTAATTAAGTATGTAATATGGTGTTCGAACAACATCTAAATCTCTTAATGTTCTTTTTCACTGAACGTGAAAAAGAAGTGACGCAATCCTTTAATTCATCACTGTTGGGGTGACTGCAATCACAGAATAAGAGGGTTGATTTCCTTTTTCTTGGCTTTAACATTTTCCAAAAATCCACCAAGTGCATTTAATTCACTCACAGCAACTACTGAGCTGCACAGCACGTAGTTTCATTTCACTTATCATGTGTCAGAAAGAAGCAATTGGTTTTTCATGATGCGTCGCCTTTTGCTCAAAATTGCGGCCACGTGTCATGGTTTGTTTAAAACATGGAAATTTAAAGCTTCTAAAATAAGGTTATATAGCATATTTAAAATTCTTTTTTTTTGTCAAAGACAACCTTGTGTGTCAGAGAATAATTTTCCAAAATGAGTAAAAGCCAAAAAATGGTGTTTATCATATTTTGCTGTCAAACTGTTCATATATATACATACAAATATTTATAAATACATTTTAAAAACACTCTTCTTGCCAAAAGAAGTCACACACTATTAATGTGCTCAACTGTATTTAGCTTTGATTACAGCATCCAGTGTGGTGGCCAATTTAAGTGTGAAAATGATTCCCCAGAGTCCTGGAATACGCCTGTGCCATGAACACACATGCAAAACTCCATAGATGTGATACCCTGGTCATTCAGTACATTTAGGTCATCAGCTGACTTCGTTTTATTGCCACATAACGTTGCTGAGCCTAGACCTGATCAACTGAAACAACCCAAGATCATAAAACTGCCTCCAGAGGCTTGTTTAATGGGCACAACGCATTATGGGTGCATGACTGCATGCGCTTACCTTCTTACCCTGACGCGTCCATCGCCCTGGAATAGAGAAAGTCTAGACGCCATCAGACCACTTGACCTTTTTTCATTGCTCCAAAGTCACATCTTTATGCTCCCTAGAAAACTGAATTCCAATTAGTCTCACTAACAAGTGCTTTCCTCATGGCCACACAGTTGTTTACTGTCAGTTCTCATCACATTGTGTGTGTGGAAACACTCTTTCACTATTAAACATAGCTATGATATATTCCTGCCATATAATTGAAACTTATAGCACACAGATATAGTACAGTAGGGGTTGATTTATGGTCAAACTATGTGATCTGATCTATTACCCAAATGAGGAAAGGTTCCCTTTTTAAGTCTGGATCGTTTTAAGGTTTCTTCCTCTTGCCAGCTCAGGGAGCTCTTCCTTGTCACTATCGCCCCTGGCTTGTTCATCAGGGACAAAAGGTATCTTTTTTTTTTTTTTTACATTTTATGCATATTCTTTATTTCTGTAAAACTACCTTGAACAATGTCATGCTATACAAATAAAAACTTAAATTAAATTTAATTGAATTCTACAGTTGTTGGTTTTTTGTTGTTGGTTATTTTTTAATACCATGCAAATTCACGGTCATTAATTTTTTTTTCAAAATAACATTTCTTCCATGAAGTTAGTTTCAGTACTATGTTTGATGGTTTACAGTTCTTGCTCAGAGCTCATGCTTTTAATGCGTAATACAGGCCAACAATTAGACCTTTTTTGTGGGGGGTAGGAGGGTGCAATAAATAGATTTGGTGATAATTTATAGGTGTCAAGTGATGATTAGTTAAAAAGCATGTTTATAATGAGTATAATGGTAGTGTTTGTTTTGCAGATTTTTTTCTTTTCCGGTCCCAGCTATCCATAAGTCAAAAAAAAAGTAAAGTAAAAGTGTCCTCAAAAGTAACCAAGATGAAATCTAACTTAAATCACTACTCATATCTCACCAGAGGGTTCATCTGGCAGCTTTGACTTTCACCTGCTGCATTTTCTTTCTTGCAGTATGAGATTCAGTCCACAGACTGCTCAAATTAAGCTCGTCAGCAGCATGAGAGGTGTGAAGACAACTGGGCTTTATGCTGTATGATGGCGCTCCAGTCCCCATTAACAGTGCTGTCTGCAATAGCAACCTGCCGCATCCAGCTGAGAGCTCATCTAAAGTGCGGGGTGGATCTATGAGAAATTAGACTAAATTACAATATTAGTTTTATTATCAGGATATTGCCATGGAAAAGACTGAGGATAGCAGGTTTCTCAGGGAGGTGTGAGCCCTTGATATGATTAACAACTGTGATGGATGGGCTGTCCAAGAGCCCTCAATTAAGCAATAACAGCTCCAATGACAAAGAAAGTCAATCTGGCCACATAACTGCTGGGCTGCTGCGTCAGCTGTCCACAGCCTGATACGATCACCAGGGCCTGAATGCAGTGGCAGCACGTGTTAGTGCACAGGAGGCCACCGAAACTCAGTTAACATGGCTGGGAATACTATAGTGCGGCAGGTTGGGTGCATATCAGCATCATTATGCAAATAACGTCTTAATGCATGATGTTGCTAAACACAATAGATGAAAGATTTCATCCGAGGAGACAGGAAACATTGTGAGCCACTCGAGGAATGTAACTAAACCTGAACTGCTGGAGAAACATGAGAAAAACTTCGACATGGTGAAAAGGAATGACAGATACGTATAATGTAAAGGAGATGTTGTGGCCTTTGGTAGCATCAGAAGTTGATTAGACAGACAGATGGGCTCAGTGTCACATTCTCACATTTTATTAACAAGTCTGTGTGAATATATCATCCTCTCCACTATATCACTTAAAATTAAGATAATTAATATGAAATCTTGTCCCGTTTCACAATATACCTAATCGCATATTAACCTATAACTGCTTCTCACATTTCAAAGAAAGTCGTTCTGAACTCAGAGAAGACTAAGCTCTATTTTGAACCTCATAATAACCCCAAGGCGGCATGAAACCCGGTGAGCCACACAGGAAACGACGCAGCCAAGATTATTCAGAGATCCAGCATGAGTGGTGTCTGATTGCCTCATATTAACCCGCATTTAGCCCGGTTGGCTTTAAAGCACATTCCTCAGCCGAGGCAAATCAACTAAATTATAATCTTATCGTATCGGAGCTTCAGATGAGTTGATTATATTTAAGAGCTTTTTTTTTTTTTCTTCAAGTAGCCCATATGTTCCTGTTTATGTTCTGCTCCCCTATTCAAGCATAGTTCTCGAACTAATCTCTAGTCTTTTTTTTTCTTTTTCATGTCACTGTGGTGGTCCTTTAAATGTGTAAATTTTTTACCCTTAGTACAGTATTTACAGTATGTATATGTTTTTTTTTACCTGCCCAGGTGTATGTGTTGCACCTTTAAAAGTTTATTATAAACAATAATTATAGGTGTAACAAAAGGAGAACTCCACCCTGAAACAAAAATATGTTTACACTAAAAATAATTTATGACAAGGTCAAATACACTGATGGTGGAGATAAATTAATAATTCATGTTATATATTTTCATTCTTTCATGTCACAGTTCATGTCTAGACTTTTTTTTTTTATTATTCATTTTAATTAATATTTGTTTGCATTTGAGGTGGGCCTGTTCGGTATGAACCAATTATTTACGAAATTTTTTTAGAATTGTAACAAAATGTAAAAAAAATAATAATAATAAAAGTCATTAATATCAAATTTTGATATTGCGAAAAATCATGATAAATACAGAATCACAATACAATTCGAACTGGTACCTTGGTATCATGATAATTTTGTATCTGGTGACCTTTGGTGATTCCTATCCCTAATTGATGGAGTGAGAAATTGTTAGCATAAAAGCTTAAAATGAATGCTTCATTCCGAGATTATGAGGTAAGAGATGGACAGTCTAAAGTGCTGCTGCATTGCTCTGTTCATGCAGAAGTGAAGCACAGATTAATTCCTATTGGCAGCAAGTAGTTGTACAGCACTGAGGGTTATGTAGGAAACTGATAACAAAATAAAAATATATCTGATCCAATGTGACACCACACACACACACACACACAAGAAGAATGTTGGCTCTTTTTGCACAGCCATGAATTTACAACCCTGACATAATTTTACTAGCCAGTAGGGGGAGATAGTCCAGTTGAGGCTCAATCCTGTCTCACACACATTACATTCACATATGATTAGGGAGATTGGTCCCTTTCAAAAGAGCCCTGTCTACGCCGATTCGATCCCGGACCACAAAAGCAAGCAACCTATATCAGCGGTAAAATCAACTCATTTGATCATGAAGCAAGGCTGCGGTTTCTTCACTCTGCGATGGAGCTGTTCCAACTCCTCTGTCACTCAGGACATTTTCATTCCCTGCATTAGCCCATGTGGTTTTGTAGTTTCTAAGTGCATGGTATGTTTGACAAGAAGAGTTTCAATGACACCCGGCTCCTCTTCTACAGTGCCATGAAGTTTCAAATCCAGAGTCTAATCCTCTAATGTGGCTTATTTCTGCTCTGGAGGCGTGCCAGAAAAGCCCATCAACATTGCCTATCCTAAATCCTGTCTATTTTTTTTAACCTCAGTGCCAGGATTGTCTTCGTGCAGGAGGGTTTCATCCACTGATATAAATCTTCATTTGTAAGATGACAGCATAACAGGCTTTTACATAACCGACCTCCTTCAGTCAAAGAAGAATTGTAAGTGTACTTTTGCCAGCAGACAGGAATTTACTTGCTCTGAATGACCGAATGGATTCAAGGGATGCAAAAAGGAACAGGAATAGAAACATCTGAAGCTCATAATAATGCGCTAAACTGCATTAAAACATAATAAGCTCCAAGAGCACCATAAAAACCCATATCTGCAAGAAGGTTCTGATATAGACATTTTAGCAAAAGGCACAGTCTTCTACTTTAATTACAAGCATTGTTTTTCAAAGCTTTTTTTTTTTAATGTTTGTTTTCAAACTGTTATCTTTATTATACATTAACTCCCAGCCTACACAAAGGTAAAGAAATACCTAATTGACGCAATTGTAGTTGCCTTTCAGGCATGTGGTTAATTATTAAATACCTCAAAATAAGATTATGCTCCCTCAGACTGCCCTCGTGATCCTCTAAACTAAACTAGCAGTGTTACATCCTGAAACTAGACCCAACATGCATAAAACTTAAAATGATTACATCTTGATTTTAAGTTATCCTATACCATTACCTCTATAGTAATCAGCTGCAACATCGTGGCATGGGAAAATACAGACCACAAGTAATAAGCAGAATTGCAAGCTTAGTAGGGAGCAAATTAAGTCTTACAATCTCTTTAGTAAGGAATATTTTCCCCAATATGTCTCACTTTATTCCCTTGATTTGTATTTGCATACTTAATATTGTTGTAGTACTTAATTACCTTTTTTTTTTTTTTTTTTTACGAATCTTACAATTATTTTAATGCATTTATCACAAAAGGACATGCATACAAAAAAAAACCCACTGCGGGAAGCTCTCACTTACTAGGAAGCCGGAAAGCCTGTCGGTCAGTTTTACTATATTACAGGTTACAGCAAGCAATAATACAGATCATTACTATGTTACTGTATGTTATGTTAAATGCGACTAAGATAAATGATAGTTTATTGGGCAGCCCGAGAATCTTATTGAAATCAGTCCCCACTGCAGCACTCTCTTATCAAGTAAAAATGTTAAACCTTATGTAGTAAAATTATACCATGATATAATTTATAATATAATAACATATTATATAACATCACCAATCAGCATTGACATTACAACGCTCCTGGGGGCATGACTCCACAAGACCTCTGGGGGGCGTGCTGTGGTGTCTGGCACCAAGACATTGGCAGTGGATCCTTTGGGTGGTAAAGGTTGCATGGTGGGGACTTGAATTGTTTGTCCCATGGCCGCTCAATCAGATTGGGATTTAGTGAGTTTGGAGGCCCGGTCAAAGACCTTGAGTTCATTGCCCGCTGGGTCACATGCATGGCAGTCCATGGTGAATGCCTTTCTGTTGTGGCCAGTATTGATTTATTTGGGGGGGAAATTTGTGCTACTTTGGCTTTTCTTTGGGATTGGACAAGATAGGCTGGCCTCTGGTCAGCACGGGCATGGGTAAGCCTTGGGGTGCCAAGTTTACTGGTACATAATCGATAATCGATGTTAATGTGTTAATTGTGTTAATGTTATGGCTGATTGATGTAAAACTTCAGATCTAAAATTCATAATTGCTGCATGGTAAAACTTTTATTTTTAATTATTTTGGGCATAAAGATAAAAAACAAATAAAAGATAATAATAAAAAGAAAGGTTTTATAACGTACATATAAACAGGTTAATCAGGTTCTAGTAAGTGCAGCACTAGTTGTTATCTCTACTGAAGCTGTATAAGCCTTTCATGACCTACACCCTTATGAAAGAAACATCATGTACAGTAACTCTCTGAAGGCGTTTTTATAACTAAACTCCAAATAGGTCACAATATCAAATGATTTTACTGTAACTGTGTGTAACCTAACTCACCAGTACAGAAGAACCAAGAAGAGCAGGAAAAGGCCGATGGACACGTGGAATGCACTTGTCTCAACTCCAAACATTGTCAGCATATCTGTGGCCAAAATCCATTCACAGGTTTAGTACATAACCCTCCAAGAACATACGATAATAAACAAATTTTAAGCAAAATTACCTTAAATCGTTTTTGATTACAGGACTTACCCACACTTAGAACAATCTGCACAAATTGTAATAGATCGTATTTGGACAGTGCTAAACAGCTCAGATCAATGTTATGACTGTAGCTTCTGCCCCTTCACTTATTTTTATAATGATTATATGAAATGGTTAATGGTTAATCAGTGGCAAAATGACCACTAGGGCAAATGTGATGCCAACCAGAGTGCAGAGATTCAACCCTAGTGCTTGTGTGCATTCCAATGAAAGTGAACCAGAGATTTTCCTCTTATTAAAATGATGTCAATTAATTTCCGTAAGCGTCTCAGATGAATCGACTGAAAACATTTAAAGCCATGATTGTGAGACGTTTCTAATAGAAATGTCACATATTTCGGAGGAAAGTCAGAGAAGTTTAGAGGTGAACAATGTGTGACGGCAAACGCTATTAGCCGAGATTCATGTTGAGAATTGAAGTTAAACAAGTTCAGCAAGACATCCACGAATAAGCATATGATGAAGCAAATAAAACAATAAAGTATCATTACACTAAACCTGCATGAACACATGCCTCAGTACAAAGAACCTATTCAACATGCAAACCCCCATCAGGATCATAGAGTATATAATATTACACAGGGAGGGTGTTGTGGTTATCCAGTTGCATAAGTAAATTATGGTTCCTGGCACTTCTTCATCTTGTTCCTATCCTCCTGAGTCACATGCTTTGCTGTTGGATGAGTTTTTTTTTTTTTTTAGTTTTCACTTATGCTTGATATCTGTATCTGGTACTGCTGCGGGGTGTAGAAATGTTCTCCTATAAGGAAGGGCCCATGTCCTTACAAGGATGTAGTGCTTCCTGTTTTTAGGAGAGCCCTTCACACAATAGTTCCATCTGATTTTAATCTTCAATAATCCATTATGGAGAGTTTAAAAGAGGCTTATTTGGCTGTATGCAGAACCCAACAATCTCAAGAAACGCTATTAGGAATGGAGTTAAAAGCGTAGTTTTATGGTTTAATTACATTCTTCACAGCAAGCTAGGGGATGGTGTTGCACAGTAAAGAATTATTAAGCGAATGCCACTTCAAAGAAACATCTGGATGAAGGAGTCTGTTTTAAAAAATAGCACAATACTTTGGCATAACACATCTGGCTTGGTTTTCCAAACACAACTTGGATGTAGGCATACAGTTAAAGATTCATACAGATGGGAAACTAATTAAAGAAAAAAATAAATTAAACAACATAAAGTGTATGAGCAAGGTGTTGGGTCAACGCAAGCTGCCAGAACAGTGTTATTGTTTCTTGGCTCAAATTATACAAGCCTCTGAAGCTGTACTAGAAAAATAAACACCATTTATCCCATATATTATATTATTATTAAAGATATTGCCTCAGTTGGTGTTTTGAGGGTGGTGTTGGTGGTGAACAGTACTATCTAACATGCCAGTCTGTCTCCCATAGGTGTTAATTTGGGTTGAGATCTGGTAACTGTAACAACCGAAGCGTGTCTTATTTTCATCCTTATTAATGTTGCTGTGGTTTTTACTGACCTTTGAGTCACTGATGGTTTGAGAAACAACCAACCACCCAAAAAAGATCCAGTTAACAGTGGTGATATGATTTGAAATCTCCTCTGAAACTGATCGAGGGTTGGATGAGTACAAGAAAAACAAAGTGCGCACATGAAAATTAAGGGCATGACAACATATAAAATACAGTCATAAAACTGTAGTTATAAACTGACGTACACTACTAGTCACAAGTTTGTTCGCAGGAGAGTTTTCTTCATTTCAGAATAATAATGAAGGTGTTAACACTGCAATAACACCCATGGGATTAATGCAATGACAAAGAAAAGTGTTAAAGCAGCTAAACCTATTTTATATTATTAAAATCAAAAAGTGTTCCCAATAGTCTTGCATCATCTTGGCATCTTCTCAAGAGCTTCTTCATAGAACTTAGCTTCACCCAGGAGACTTTTCAACTCAAATGAGTTATATAGATAAGAGATTTTTGGCCAAAAAATTTATTCTAAGTGCAAAATTTATAACTACACTATTGTTGTAGAAAGAAATATTTTAACACCATTCAAAATCTGAACCAATCTTATATTCCAGACTGGTAATATAAGCGGTAATAACTGTTGATGTATTGTATATAACTGGTGTATCTAATAAAATGGCCATTCAGCGTAGCCACAAGCTATGTACTGTTGTATAACTTAGAAGAGCTGCATTAAATCCAAATTTGTCATTTAACGCACGCAATTGTGCATAAATTGTGTGAATAATTTGTGCACATATTTTTCTGGTTATTTTGGCTACTGGGCATACATCTATGGCCAAAAGTAAATTTCAATGTTTTAAAGGCAATCTCAATTTTTTCAATAATCGCAATCAAGAGTTGTTTGTAATTTCATGCAATGAAATCATTATAAAACAATTCATATTTGGTATGAATAAAGTCCTTTGGTAATAAGGATGATTATTGGATCAGAACACATACTAAATAAATACCAAATCAAATACAAATACCAAACAGATATGCTCGTTCCTCCCCTTTTAATATTCATTCTGTGAATTCATAATAATTGGCAATAATAAATCACGTTTACATGTACTGCATACACGTCAGTGTATGAGTCTGATAGACCTGGATTTTTACATCATTACAGCTTCACTACAGCAAAAGTGATTGTTAGGACTCAGCCGGTCGAAGCAGTTCTAAATAAAAAAGAGTGGTTCAAACCTTTTGCCATTTGACTTGTCATGGTAAGATCTTTAAACTGGTCACGACTGTCAGTGGCAAGATAAGAAATTACCTTTTGAAAAGATGGGGAATAAATAAATTAAAAAATCACCCTACAATAAAACATGATCACCCACACAAAACTGTAAAATAATGGTATTGTGGATATTGATCTTCTTTTTGAACACTTCCATTGACACTCCAGCACTTTCCTCATCATTCATCATTTACAATCCTCACCATACTTAAATAGTAATTTACTATTTTTTTTTATCATATGTACCTTACAGCACATATGATAAACATATGATTACATTTTTTTTTTTAGTTAGGAATCTGGTTACACAGGATACCACAATCCTGGAGGAAAGAGGGTTAAAAGTGTTGCTCCTTTAGATCAGCAGTGAAAGCTTGGGATTGAACCCCCAACCTTCCGATCAATGATCGCACCTGGGGCTTGAACCCCCAACCAGTAACCCAGAGCCTTAACTGTTTAAGCCACCACTGCCACTTTTCATTACCAAACCAGTTCAATAGTAAGAACTGTACTGGACCAGCCGAATAATAGCACTGGCTTATTTTTAAGTCACAGACCAGAATCTGAGTCCCGCATTTGCCATGCAGGGTGTCCCAATCACTTTTAAAGCATCATCGATTCAAAAAGACACACAACGAACCACTGCTATGAAAAGACCGGGCTTGTAATAAGGTTGACGTTTCAGCACTTCTGACATCTGCAAAACGTCTGGAGCTAATTTCACGGTGCACCAGTTGAATTACACCCAGTGGACTGTGATTTGTATAATCTAATTTCATAGCACTGTTATTTTATTTGTTCCATACAAGCAACGTCATAAACAAAGACAAAAAGTAGCTACATTTCGGGTTAAACAGAAATGCATGATTTATTGAAGAAACGTATAGTTATTTATAAACATGTCACTTTCACTCATGCAGTGAAATCAGAGATTATCAGCTGCAGTGAACACACTGAGCAGAAGAGCAGCATACAGTATATATATATATATATATATATATAGAGAGAGAGAGAGAGAGAGAGAGCACTTCTGAGCATTACTTTCCTCCCTGATTATAGTGCACCATGCAGTGTGTGCTCATTTCTTTCTGCACCTTATGCAGTGCATTCTGTCAAATTTGGGACTACAACCATGCAGCTGGCGTGTCAAAAAAATCTGCACGTGCAGCCTTGAAGCAGACATGCAGCACAAACTATACGTTCAACTTCCGAATCTGACGCGCGCGCACGTTTTCCGTGGTCTCACGAGAAGCGAGTCTTTCGGCTGAAATTATTTTTTAATTAATTTTTATTTATTTGAAATTATTCTAGTTAAAGGGATGATATTAGAATTTCGCAGACTATATAATGGTCTATGACAAAAGTTTATGAACGACGAGCGTTGTCAGAAGCTTACCTGCGGCTTTAGTCTTCACTTCACGCGCAGTAGTGTTTGTTGCCGTCCAAGCGTTCATGGGAAATGTAGTTTTAGTCGTTTAGTAGTTTTTTTTTGCGCTTTTTAAAGACTACAGTTAAACATTTAAACATGTAGTTATGCGTGACATTTAATAAGAGCTGTTTGTGATTTTTATTTTACAGCATGTAGTAAATTCGGATAAGATTTGTTTTGTAATAATTAAAAATAACGTAATTAAACAAAGAGTACCTATTAATGTTGTTGTTGTTGTTGTTGTTAATATGCAACAACAACAACAACAATAATAATAATGATAATAATAATAATAATATACTCTTTGCTAAATTACACATTATTTGATTTTTTTTTCTATTTTCAACATTCACACATACTACAGACAATTTGGGAATACAATTAACCTAATTTGCATGTCTTTGGACTGTACCCACAGTACCCAAAGGAAACCCACAAACCACAGGGAGAACATGCAAACTCCAAATACACAAACCCAAGGCAGGAATCGAACCTTTGACCCTGGAAGTGCAAGGCGACAGCGCTAACCACTAAGCCACTTTTCCAAAAGCATAATCAATGTCAGTCAATTATTATTAATATTATTATTATTGTCATCATTATAGTAATGATTACTGATGTTCTTGTGATAATGATTACTTTACCTTTATTAAACAATACTCATTTCTAATTACTACATTTCTTATTTCTGATAAAGTGTTCTTTTGTGGATTTAGTGTTTTTTTATTGTTTGTTTGTTTGTTTGTGGTCAACTTGCAGCTGCTCCTTACGCTGTTTCAGTGTTTCGGCAGCCCCTACTTCACTTCTGCCTGTTTTATGCATTATCGCTGTATCTGCCTACCTGTGCAAACACCGTCCGGCCACCAAACAAACAACATTTCAAACAAACTGTTTATATATGAATATATAGATTATTATTGTTGTTCTTTTTATGATGATGATGATGATGATGATGATGATGATGATGTTTGTCTCAATTAGAGGACATTCAAACCTACTAATACCTAAGCCACCATCCAGGCCTGATTCCAGATGTGTGTTGGCAATTAGAGCGTGTCAAACAAGTCACACAAGACAGGAAGAGATTTATAATAGTGCTTTTAGGAAAATCTGCTATGACCTAACAGAACCTAAATTGTTTTTTTAAATCTTTAAGATGATGATGATGATGATGGTGATGGTGATGTTTGAACGATGACGATAAAATAATTTTGCAAACTTTCTAGTTTTAGTTTAAAATTACTGATTTCTTTTTCTCATAAAGTGTTTCTGTGCATTTTGTGTGTTTTTTTTTGTTTTTGTTTTGTTTTGTGTGTTTTTGTTTGTTCCTTCCTTTAGACAGTAGAGTTCTCATACAGAGAGTGCCCGTATGTCTGTTCTGTTCTTTTTATTATTTTTTTCCCCCACAGTTTGTCAGAAATATTGTATGACCAGGTTATTTTTTTCCACTGGAGGCTCCAGGACGAAATTGTTGCTCTTCATTCACACATTTCCTGGCAGACAGAGATGTAATTAAAGAAACCGCGTGTGTTTATAGTGCTGGGGTGTAAATGAGAGATGATGCACATCTGTATGAGTGAGGTGTAATCTGATGCCGCTCTTCGGTCATTCTGTGAAAATCCAGCGGCGTCACTGGCGCTCCTGATCCAGACATGACTTGCAGAAAGCAGAATCATCCAACAGGGCATGGCATTACTTCATGGTGTAGATCAGAGGGTGGCATTCGGGGCTTTCATCTGATGGATTTCTTTTTTATTTTTAACTAAATATTTAACCCTGCATCAAAAGCTTTGTTGCTGAAAGCTTTCAGGCTTCATACAGGTTGTCTTTAAACTCCAGACCGATACAGAAGTTACCCTACTCCAAAAAAGCCTGATCCAACATGTGAAGATCTTGATGAGTTGATCACATGGATTAGATGTTTTGACAGTCAGGAAAACTGGGACAGGACTAAAATGACCTAAAGCAATAACTATTTATTCCACAGCAAAATCCCAAGTGTTGAATTAACACCCAGAATACTGAATTAACACCCTAAATTGTTGTAGGTGCCTCAGTGGTAGGTTTCTCACCTGCCATGCAGAAGGCCCTGGTTCAATTCCCACCCAATACCCAAACCCCTGCCACTGGATGCAGTGCCGGTCCCAAGCCCGGATAAAATGGGGCAGTTGCCAAGTTGTGTGCAGATGGGATGGAACACTGTGGCGAACCCCTTAATGGAAGCAGTCGAAAGACTAACAACAACAATAACAACACTACAGTGTTTAGATATTTCCCGTTTGACACAAATAAACTCTGAAAGTGTTAATTATATAGAGTACTGGGGATTTCCTCTGTGCCCAAGCAGTATAGACTGCTACGTAGCAGTTCAAGAGCAGATGTTGTACATTTTCTATTTCTATTTAGTGTCTATACACATGGCAATTTTATTCATACTGTTTTATATATATACTTTCTTTTCACAATACCAAATGGCTAAGTTTTTTCCTATGTTGCATGCCATCAAATAGTAAGATTATCCTTTTTTCTTTTCACTTTTAAATATTTCAATGATATTTTGATATGATATCAAAGTCATATTATGACTTCCATAAATTTTCTTTTCAAATTTTCTTTTCATTTTTGTGAAGCTGCTTTGAGACAATGACCATTGTTTAAAGTGCTGTATAAATACAATTGAATTGAATTGAATATGATGAAATATTCTGTAAGCAGATTTTGTTTTTAGATCTTTAAAAGGACACCACAATGTCAGCTCTTTCTAAAGCCTTCAGCCATGTGAATGCTTTCAGTACAGGGAACTTAGTGCTTTCTGTGTTATCAGCTTCATTCATTTGGTTTTATTGATTCCAAGAGATAGAGGGAGAGAAAATGAGATGCTGGTGAAGGAATGAGTGTTTATTTATTTATACTACTGTGATGGTGATAACAGGAACTAACTTGTTTCTTGGATGTTGCACAACTTTGAAGGTGACTGAGCTTGTCAAATTGTGGTGGTATAGATAATTCTATGTAGTTAGGTATTAATAATATTATTATTACTATATCACTATAGTACAGGGTGTCCCAACAGGGGTTACACTATAGGGATACAATGAGCAATCTAAGAATCTGGAAACTAGAGACAGGGAGAAAAAGGGATTCAGTTATGTATTGTGATTTGTTTTATGTGGCAAGGCATGTATTGCCAAACTGACTCCAAAATCGATTTTTTAAAATACCTTATTTAAATTTAGATATGTTTGTGTTTAAAGGAGGTAATATGTTGCAGTTCCACTATAATCCTACAGGCGGTGCACTCTAAACTATATATACAATGGCAGGCAGCCCAGAATCCTTTGCGGGAGGAACAAATTATTTGCTAAGTCTGTTTCGAATTGTAACAAAATCCTTAGCCAAGTCAAGTCAATTAGTCAAGTAGACTTTTATTGTGATTACAACCATATACAGTGTATGGTACACAGTGAAACGAAATATTCCTCAGGGATCAAGGTGCTACATACAACGAACAAAACTAATTAGCTAACGCAGCTAATTAGCTGACACCAACAAAACAAAACTATCTAAGAACTATACAAAAGACAAAAAAAGACAGCAGCATAAAGTTTACATGCAAATGTGCAAACAAGAGCAACAACACGACACAATTCAATAAACTGTGATAATGAGTCTTATAGTGAGTTGTGATGATATAAAATAGATTAGACACAGAATCTTAAGGAAAAAAACGAATGTCGGCACATAGGTATTGTGATAATATTGTATCGGCAGGTCCCTGATGATTCCAATCCCTACTGGGAAATGTTAATCACATAATACATTATTATTAATAATAGCTATACTACTACTACTAATAATAATAATAAGACTTTGACTTTTTAAAATAAAATAAATAATAATAATAATATGCTTTATAATAAAAAAAAACACAATTTTTCACAATTCTGAACAAAGGCTTAATAAACATGCAAACATTTGGACATGTGTAGAGGGATTTCTGTGTGCAACATGTGCAAAGCTGCTCTTGGAGGCGGGAATAAAGCTGATCGATTGCATAGGTGTTCGATTAGCTCCCAGGCTCGCCTCAACTCGTTTCGCTCCGCTTCTTTCACCATTGCAACTTTTGCAGGCACTCCGCAGACATGCCCAGTGCGAGCTGAAGCGCTAACCTGCAGCCGTGCTCAGTCTCGGAGCCCAGCAGCTGCTCTGATCCGCTCAGGCGGACTGGCAACGAGGCGTTCTTCTCAAATCCGGCTATTACAGTTGCAGTTGTGGATGTAATTCTCTCTCTCTCTCTCTCTCTCTCTCTCTCTCTGTCTCTGTCTCTCTCTCTCTGTGATGAACTGGCTCAGTAATGTGGGAGACGGCGATTCTGTCAGCGGCTCAAGATGGCAGATTTTTTCCTGAGTTCTGAACTGAAGCATCTCTTCCCATTTTTGCCATGAATAGCAGAAACCCTTGCACCGATGGCCCCTGTATACGAAGGTAAGATATGGGAATATATATATATATATATATATTAAAAAAAAAAAAACATGCTGATCATTTGCAGGATTTC
>JAOVVB010000037.1:29864658-29875750 GCA_028570985.1 Heterobranchus longifilis | reverse complement strand
AAGGTAAGATATGGGAATATATATATATATATATATATTAAAAAAAAAAAAAACATGCTGATCATTTGCAGGATTTCTCTGCATGGACTGTCCAAACACTGAGTGAAAAGAAATCATCTAGATGTGTACATTATTTTTATGCACGACTTTATATAGAGCAAGCTGGTTGCTTTAAGTTTTTTTTTTATTCAGTGATGAATTATTCTTAAACAGTCTTGTTCTGTACGTGCCTGTGGTGTCCGATCACCGCGCACTGCTGCCTTTCTCTCTCTCTCTCTCTCTCTCGGATCTTCCTCTATTCTTGTGCATGCCTTTTAGTTTCGATATTTAAGAACCTGATATCAAACCAGATTTTGTGTTTAGGTTATTTGAGTTACAATGAGATAGACTGTGTGAACATTGCAGAAAGCAAAACAGCTCGTGAGATCAAAGTGGATCCCAGTCACTGGCACGCGCAGCGGCTCGATTTTAGGGAATTAATTTGTAGCCTGTGTGTGTTTGTGTGCGCGCGCGCGCGTGTGTGTGCTTGTGTGTTTGTTATTAAGATCGATGTTACATGCTCGTAACATGCTTACATGCTTGGCATACGCTTGTTGCTGCACCAGTTAAAAGTCTTAAAAGCCAGGGTTAAAATTCCCTGCATTTATGCACCTGGTGGATTAATTCCAGTGCAAAACAGCACACTGGGCTTTTATAGAGCAAATCACGCCACCTATAAACCTATAGGCCTTTTAGTTAAATGCATGCTTCATTCTAGATCTGATCTGATCTGTTAATCCGATTAGCTATCTGTTCATCCAGATCCTGCTTCACCATCAGGACTGTCTTGTGTTGAAGTGATTTCAGAAAGAGCAGGAAAATCCCTTATGGTCCTCACACACACACACACACACACACACAGTGAACTTTTCCACTAGTTATGGCTTGGACACACACACACACACACACACACACACACGAGCTGCTTTCAGCAGGATGAACACCTCTGATGGAGGAAAAATAAATGCTCTTACTGTGGTGCACTATTCAATTCTAAACATTATAAAGTATTAATGATGTGCACAGCATGGGTCTAAATGTAAAAAATCCTGTGTGGAAAAAAAGAAATCGCCATCCATTTTATTACTGATGGGATTTAGTCGTAACTATTCGTAAAGTGTTGATTTTTTTTATTTTTATTTGGCAGTTCAGGATGGTAGCTGTAATTGATTAGACACACTCCCCCTGGCGGAGAGAGAGATATCACACGCTGTAAATGAACATTACACACATCTGTCTTTCCCTCTCATGTTGCCTGTCTCTTATCTGTAGCACATCAGATGGAGAAGTTAGACAAACCCTGGTGTAGTACACAGAGTCTGGTGTGAGGAAGTAGAGACAGACATGCAGAACAGAGACAGACTGTTAAACAGACAAACAGTGATGTAGATAGATAGATAGATAGATAGATAGATAGATAGATAGATAGATAGATAGATAGATTAGATCACTAAAATGTTCCAGCATATAAGAAAAAGGATTCTGGACCTTTTGAAACAATTATAGGTTCATAAAGAAGTTTCAAAATGTATAATCCATATAACAAAGTTTAATAGAGATGAGTTTAGATAGATACTGTACAGTTTACAAATACGATATTTAAAGCAGCATAGATAGATAAATATGTTGATAGATAGATAGATAGATAGATAGATAGATAGATAGATAGATAGATAGATCAGGTGTGTCAGGTAAATGCTTTTTTAACTGTATGCAGTGAATCAAGTTTATAGACATCAGGTGTTAAAGACCGCCAGACAGAGAGATAGATAGATATATACATAAATAGATAAATAGATGTGCATAAATAGTTAGATGGATAGATTGATTTGATTAATTGGTTGATAGATTACAAATCAGGTGTGCAAGGGAATTGTTTTAGATTTATGCAGTTAAACAAGTTATATACATCAGATGTTTAAGACTGACAGAGTTTGATAGATAGATAGATAGATAGATAGATAGATAGATAGATAGATTCTTTAGAATTTCCAGGCATGATATCATCCCATTTTCAGTAAAATACAGACATAAGCTCTGAGTTAGAGCTGATATCTGACACTGAGTTAATCCGAGTCTCCTTGAGCTGCTGTTACCAAGTCATGTGAAATATTACAGGCACAATGGAACTGACACTGAGATAAGTAATGCCTAATATTCATGTTTATGATCTGTATTGTGTCAGTCACCACCACACCTCCTCCCATTATAAAATACCTCAGATAGTGGATCAGATTCCTAAACATGTCAAAGCCAATTTGATCGCCATCCAGTGTTTCAGGCACGTCTCAATGATCAGTCCAGATACTGATACTCAGTATGGCATTGATGTGTCCAATTTTTGTTCTTTCAGAATGTTTAAGACAAAAGGCCAGTCTATATGAAGCTGTAGGGGGTGTGAATCCTGTCCCCACATTTAAAGATGTTTAAAATACATCAGTTCATCAATCTATACAGACAGGGAGTTATAGAAAGAACAGCAGACAGATATACAGGTTGGAAATATTCTGGTATAGAACCAAGTTCGCTGGCCGTAGTTCTTCGTCGTCTGTTTAAGCCAAGTGCTTCTGAAGCTGTAGGAGGTGAAACCAGTTCAAGATGCTTCACATGATCACATTCTTTCGGGTTTGGTTCAAAAGTTTTCGAGTGCGAGGACAAGTTTCCTGCCTTTTAGCTTCCTTAAATAGATTCCTTCTGTTAATTGCGACCATGTGAGCAAGTAGCACTGTAAACAGTCACATTGTTAATATTAGACTTGTTTTTTTTTAGATTTCTAGAAACTGGAAATGAACAAGGCATGCTGATTTGGGTAAACTGAGTCCCTTAGAGACATCACAAAGAGATATGAGGAAATTATAACTGTAATGTGGCATTGTTGGGTGCCGGTGTGTTGGATGTTTAAAGACTGACGCAGTCGTCTGATGAATTAGATTTGATTGACTGCTTTGAGTTTGAGAACATTATGCAGGTCATAGAGCCTCTCTCCTCCTGAGCCTCATCACACGCGTCTGTGGTCGTGCTGCAGGTTTACAGAAGTTACTGCAGGAGCCACTGAACACACTGGCACCTTGATATGTAGGATCAAGAGCAGTTATTGTAGTTAAAGAGAAGTATTGTAGGAGGGAGAAGAATAACTGAAAATGTTCATTTTTATGAAACAAAAATCGATTTTAGCGTTTACTATTTAGTATTTAGTGGGCAAGTAGTAGCACATTTTATTATTATTAATAATAATAATAATAATAATTATAATAATAATAATAATAATACATTATTCTCATTAGTGTTTGTGTAATATTAGTTTTCTTGAAATTGTTGATTTGAATTCAAATTATTTTTAAAAATAATTCTGCAGATGAAGTTTTACATGTCATTATGCAGCCTATTTGCAGTCAAATAATTGCCCCAGCCTGCTCTAGTCTAGCTGCGTTTGCACTAAACAGACACTTTAACAGACACTATTTAACTCCATCTCTGAGTATTATAAATTGCATATCTTGCAAGTCAATGTTGGCACTTATTTAAAAACCACAAATTTCAGATAATATTTGATCATAACTCAAACAATAACAGTATTATTTTAGTTATTCAGCTTAGAAGGTTTTTATTCAGCAATGAATCATCTAACAGAACTGCAGTGAAAGGAATAGACTAGTGATACAGTTATACGAGTGAGGAATGAAGGTCTCTACTAGACTGTAAAGGCTTTAATGCTTAAAAGAAAAGTTGCAAGAAATATAACAGTGTATTCCAGTAAAACACTGTTCGCTAACAAATTTGTCCTTGATGGTTTTTTTGTTGTTGTTTTTTTTGGGGGAAAAAGGTGCATTAATGGGTGAGGAAAAATAAAATGGTCTTGAGGCTGCCCTCATTTCATCATATTTTGCATTTTTCAATGGACTGTTGAGGAATAGTTCTCCCGGCTTCCTGAAGGACTTTTTTTGACTCTCACCAGTTTCAGAGGAATGCTTTTTGTTTGTTAAGACACACAGTATGCTATGAAGCATTCAGGCATGAAAAAAAAAACATCTAACTTAAGGCATTAACCAGTGAGAAACAGGAGCAGACGATGACGACGATCAGGCTGGTGATTAGTATACTGACTGCTGAGTGGTTGGAACAGACGAGAGGGGAAATGAGGACATTAGTGACAAAGACATTAATGGAAGACATTGCTCTTTCTTTTAACATGAATCGTTCAACCACCGGGCGGCAAGGTGGTGTAGTGGTTAGCACTGTCGTCTTGCACCTCCAGGGTACAGGATTGATTCCCGGCCAGGCTCGATTCCTGTCTGTGTGTGCATGGAGTTTGCATGTTCTCCCCGTGCTTGCTGGGTTTCCTCCGGGTAATCTGGTCTCCCCTTACAGTCCAAAGACCTGCAGATTAGGCTAATTGGCGTTCCCAAATTGCCCATAGTGTGTAAGTGAGTGTATGTGTGTGTGCCCTGCGATGGATTGGCACTCTGTCCAGGGTGTACCCCGCCTCGTGCCATAAGTCTCCTGGGATAGGCTCCAGGCACCCCCCCGACCCTGAATATAGGATAAAGCGGTATAGACAATGAGTGAGTGAGTGAGTGAGAATTTTCAACCATCAGCACGATTCTAAAGAACAAGGACAAGATCATAAAACATGTTTTTTTTTAATACTGCGTATAGCCAATTGTGTTAGTATCCTAGTAACTAGACAATGTTTGTTGTACTTATGAACAAATTGCACTTGCGAACGAGCTCTCTGAACTGAACTTGTTCATATGTTGGGGACTTAATGTGTATATATTGCCATAGCCAGAAGTTTGAACACATTTTTTAGATTAAAATAAAAAAACAATTCTGCATTCTGCAATGCTGAATGCATCCAAAATATGCAATAATCTAAGTTAGTTAGTTTGAATATTTAGGATGCTAGATGGAAATACTTACTGTAGGACTAATACAGCATACGGGTCCTTGATTTTATCCTGACGATTTTATCCTGACTAGTTTGTTGTATGTTTTGTCTTTTGTCCTCATGTCTGTGTGGGTTTCTGCCCCTGGGTGTGAATGTGTGCGGTTCCATTCCAGATGTTCCTGGAATCCACTTCATAAAGTGGTCACTGGATATAAATGAACGGATTATTTTTTTTTTTTTTTTTTTTTTTTTTTTTTAGAAACAGGATGTTTTATATCATGCTTGATACTGATACGTAGGGAATGTGATCTAAAACATTTCTCAACAATCATCACATCTGTTAAATTTGGCACCAAACTCATTAGTCATTGGTTTTCCTAAATGGAGGTTCAGATGTGTTACACCTGAAAGCCGTTGAAGCTTATAATGAAGCTTATCTGAAGTGGGAATCTGACTCATAAAGCTCAATGAAAGAAAAGGCTCCTTTGGAGTTTCCCCGGCAAATATACACTTAGTTGGAACCTTAATTGCTGTGTAAAAAGTAGTATAACTGGAACAGTTTTTGGTGTTTACGTGTGAATGTTTTTGCCGTCCAACAAAAGGGTTTTTTATTGTCGTCTTGATTAGAAGGGGTTCTTTGTTCTTTGTTTAGCTGTCAGCCTATTTGATTTTTTTTTTTATTTGATTTTTTTTTTATATAAGCATCTCTGCTCATTTGGACCTTATTTAGTGCACTTCACACTTTCTTGTTATTTTAAGACATCTGTTGCTTAATCACATTGGTCACAAAGCCATCAGTCAAAATGTTGCCGCACGAGTCAATAGTGTTGTTTCCTTCAGCGTGAGGTTTCCGTGTCGGTTCAGAGCTTGGCTCTCAGCGACCAGACGGAAGAGTAATCTGGGTCCATGGGAGCCCAGGAGCTTGGCCTCATAACCCATAGTGACATGTTGATAAATGCCTGTGGAGAAGAACAGGATGACTTGTCTTAAGCCGTAGAAAAGGTAATACATAGCATACAACTAGGTCAACCAGACAGGGCTGTATGGGGCAGAGAATTAATTTAAATTTTTTTCCTTCCTATGCTGTAATTTGCAGACTTCACTGGTCATGCATGGGATATTACAGATGTACACAGAAATCCCCAGTGGTAATTAGAATTAACACAAAGATATGTTTGTGTTTGTATATGTCCAGCTGAGCGCTGTGACTTAATTCATCATTGGTAATTTTGCACTGGGATTTTATTACAATTTGTAAAAAAAAAAAAAAAATTGCAGATTTTTCAAAATGCATTTCAGGCTCGGCAGCCGACACGAGCTAGCGCTCACCGTTTAAAGTCTTCCGTTCGTGGGCGCAGGAAAATCCCCACATTTCAAGGTCATGACCACACATTTATATTGTAGTCATGTAGTGATTACAAGGAAACATTAAGACTACGAAAACACCGCAGACGTATTTCTCATACCCGAGCATGAACATGAACATCCACATCACTGTTCTAAAACTAAATACTGCACTAAGTCATCTGTCAGAGTTGCTCCTTTGGGCATTTTGTTGTTTTTTTTTTCCTGTTGTAAATGGACACTCTGGCCAGAGTTGAGTGTGATTAGGCTGTCGACGTCTCACTTATGGCCCTTTGAAGGCTGAAGGATATCTGAGCCTTCAGATGTTTAAAGGGAAATGGCTCACAGGTGCGCTCCGGTGCTGTCGGGTTACACAGATGGGGGTTACGTCCTAATGACACGCACTGCCAAACCTGAGGGGAAAAGACTCGACCTGCACCTTTGCATTAGAATATGCAAGAATATGACTGTCGTAGTAGATGCTCAACCATCAGCACGGTATGGTATCAAGTGAACTAGTGAGACCACTAGACTCGCAAATGCTCCCATGTTTCGGTTGCCCGGAAACAGACTAGGCTAAAAAGTTGTAGTTAATCTAAATTAATTTATGTGCATGAGAATATAAGTGAATGAGTTTCTGATTATTATTCTCTTTTAGTGAGGTTTTTAGTATAGCACCCTTGACCAAAACTCAGCAAGTCATTGTCCAGTATAAGATTAATGCTTGTGTCGATATTTTCTTCAAAAAGAATTACTGTATTTGCAGCATGTATTGTTGCACTCATTTATTTTGTTCCTGGGCTACTTCTTCTTTGTCCATCCCGAGTATATACAGTATTTCTAACCAAACACTCTGCAGAAATCCTAATGCCTAATCTCCAGTTCTAAACATCAGCTCTTATGATCAGTGAAATAAAGCTTATTATTTGCAACAGAAAACCAATCTGCTCGTTTTCAAGACCGATCTGATGAATGTTTGATCTTTGAGTTTGAGCGTAGTACATCTCGATCTCCACCTCGTGCACTCCGCGCTCTGCCGGGGCCGCGAGTTCAGCAGCGCTCTGCAGTCATCCAGAAAGACAAAAGGATCGAGCCAACCTCGAGCCAGGCTACTGTTTGTTTTCGAGGTGAAGGCCAATTCCCATGATGCAGCATTTGCAGGCAGGGCAGCGAACACAGCTTTTCAGTGTGTGCTTGTGAATGCCCCGTGACTTTAATCGAAGGCTTGCTTGCTAAGGCATTCAGTGCTACCTGGGGTGGAAAAGGGAAAAAAATCAAAAATAATAAATAATAGCAGAGAGTGCAGCGAAAGGAAGTGAAGAAAGAGAAAGCGTGCATGAACGTGATCTTTTAAGGTGATTACAAATAGCCCTTTTCATAGCTCGGGTCCTTCTGGTCTGGCGGCTGTGCTTTTTTTTTTTCTTTTTTTTTTATAAACCCGGGTCCATACTGGCATGCTCCCTTTGATCAGATATGAGAAGATGGGTTCACGCCGGGGTCTCTCTGCACTGCATTGTTCCGCCAGCCAGGGGAAATGAAAGGGGGCTTTGCTGCAGCCGGATTTGTTGGGCTATAATCACATGGCAATTACTCCTTCGTGAAGGGCGCCATTCATTCTGCCTTCACACCTATAGTTACTGCCACCACGACTCATATCACCGGCCACTGACTGACGAAATGTAAACAGCAACACACACAGTCCCTGCTTCATAAAGGTAGCAAAAACGTACCTTTTTTTTCTAAGCGGTATCAGGCTCTTATAAATATTACAACTGAGGAGCGTTCCTGTTCCTCAAACAATGACCTGTTTATGAGCACTGATATAGCTGGTCAGCAAAGATTTGGCCCATTTATTTACAGACAGCTTGATGTGCAGATTTTGAGCCCAGGGATGGGCTGAGTCTGTGTGTGTGTGTGTGTCAGTGTGATGGGATGGAAATGGCAGGCCAGGATGGCTCACTGTGCTTTTGTTGCTCTTTCAGCAGATCCTCCCCTCTTTCCCCATACCATGCCAGCTTGTTGCAGGCACATCATCATGCCCTAAATCCTATTGTTTTGCACAATATCCCCTGGCTTAGGGCTTTCAGCGTGGCCAGGCCTGGCAGAACCGCCGCGCTGCTGCTTTATTGGGACATGATTTAATATCAGGACAAGACGTGGCAGATTAGCCTCATGCATGCGCTGCAATGAAACATCCTTAAGCTTCACCTATACTGCGCTGAAAGATGGATGCAAAGCTGAAAGTGTAGCAAAAGCCCCAAGGAGGAAAAAAAAACAACAACAACAACAGAAGACCGGCTTTAAAATAAAGCATGCACAAACAGAGAGCGATGCTGTTGATACCCTTCTGAGTAGGAGTGCATCGGGGAGAGTATATAAACTATATGGTTATAGGTGTGAGTGGGAAATCTGCAAGCTGCAGAAATGGAAAATATGATCACTCTGTTTCCTTCGTTCTCAACCCAAGCGGTCAGGTCATTCTAAATACTACACTCCCACACCAGGTCTGTTTAATGCAATATGCAATTACGGATAATTCAGATTCACTTTAGATTTACGGAAACGTTTCATTCGGGGTTTAGTCGGGTTGTTTTAACATATGTTTCCTCCGTACTCATGGAACACAGTATAAATATAAATCAAGTCAAGGAGAATTTAGAGCTGGAGTTGTCTCTAGTGGACTACATGGCAAAAATAGCTCATGATATTTTTATACATGAATATATTTTCACAATCATACTAATTGGGTTTCTTAATAAACAGCGAGCAAAATGTATTTAAAGTTTATCAGGGTTTTATATATATATATATATATATACTGTATGTCTACCAAGAGAGAATGTTTAATAATATTAAGAACAAGAAATAAGAAACCAAAGGAATATATTGTAACCTCAAGGGACAAAAAAGTGCTCATGAGTATTATACGGTCCAATGTGGCATTTTTGTCACTCACACTCACTGGCCACTTCATTAGGTATACCAGTTCAACTGATTGTTAACATCTAATCTAACAGCCAATCAAATCATCTTAATATATTTTCATTTTGAATTTGTCAGTCGCCCTTATCCAGCGAGACTTACATTTTGTCTCATGTTTTACATCTGAGCAGTTGAGGGTTAAGGGCCTTGCTCAAGGGCCCAGCAGGGACAACTTGGTGGTCGTAGGATTCGAACCTGGGACCACTGAGCTACCCCTGATCCAAACTTAGTATTTCATCAGGCATCCAAACAACTCAGCACATATGATTAGATTTCCATTTACACTATGGCATTCGGCAGGTGCCCTTATCCAAAGCGACTTTTATCTCATTTAACATCTGAGCAGTTGAGGGTTAAGGGCCTTGCCTAGGAACCCAACAGAGGCAACTTGGTGGTGCTCGGGTTTACTGATCGGGACCTTCCAGTCAGTAGTCCAATTCCTTACCCACTGTCCTCATTTAGGAATATAGACATGGTCAAGACGATCTGCTGAGGAATTACAAAAGCGCATAATGTCATAAGAGCATCTCTGAACACACAACGCATCGAACCTTGAAGCAGATGGCTACAGTAGCAGAAGACCACACAGGCTCACCAAAATTGGATAATAGATGATTATAAAAAGTCCTCTGCTCTTATTTCTGTTGCGACATTTGTATGGCAGGGTCAGAAACTGGAGTAAACAACATGAAAGTTAATGGTGGTGGTGGTGGTTGCATACTGTATGTTTGACACACTTTGAGAACCCTTAGTTCCAGTTAAGCATTGTTTATCATTGCTGCCCATGTCCATACTGTACCTTTTCTGACCTCAGGATGACATGTCATGTCGCAAAGTTAGAATCATCTCAACCTTTGAACATGTTTCTTGAACATGACAATGAGTTTCATGTACTCGAATAGCCTTTAAAGTCACCAGATCTCAATCTAATAGCACACGTTTGGGATGTGGTGAAATTCACGCATGGGCAAATCTGCAGCATCTCAATGTGGACCAAAATCTCGAAGGAATGTTTCCAGCACCCAGTTGAATTTAAAATGAAATAAGGCCGTTCTGAAAGCAAAACTCAGTACTACATAGCATGGTGTACCTAATGAAATGGCCAGTAAGTATATATTATTTGTTGAAAAATCACATTTTCATCTGCATTCAGTTTTTTAATGTTATATCTGCCAACCTACTGTATCAATGCGACCAGATAAAGTGTTATCAAAGAGAACAGCATGAACCTTATAAAAACATATAGTATTTAATCTTTCAAAATAATGTCTGTCTTTGGGTTGTTTTTAAAATGCATTTTCTAATTGTCTCAGAATTTCCATGATGTAAATATGCAACCTTGATGTAAGTAAGTAACCATGACATGTGGATCTGGCATGGATGTAAAAAGGAAATTTCAGTACTTCAAAGATGTGCTAAGTTGAATGTCAAAAACTTCTAGAATAGTCCCATATTCATTTTTTTTTTTACCCAGTTATCACCTACTGCATACCTTACCTCATACAGAAACTTCATACGCAACCCCCATAGTGGTGTCATTTATCACATTTATCAAATTAAACTATTGTCAGTGTGGGTTTCAATAGGTATACTGTATGTTCGAGAATACCAGCCCGCTAAAGGTCCACACACATACATAAACACACATACACACACACTCGGACTGTATTCTGTATTCTGTATTCTCGGACTGTATAATGTTTCTTTCCTCTCCATCAGCCAGATTTTGGTAAATGCATCCTCTTCCCCGATGGTTGCAGGACACGTGACACGCTTGGCCGATAACCAAAGGACTTCAAAGGCCCAGACGGATGGAGCTGAGCAGAGCGAGCGTTCTAC
>JAOVVB010000037.1:29842953-29864558 GCA_028570985.1 Heterobranchus longifilis | reverse complement strand
CTCTTGTGTGCCAGCAGAGAGAGAGAAAAAGAGTTTCAGTTGACTGGAGTACTCAAAGAATTGGACATGCATGAAGCGCAGACACCTCAATAATCACCGCTCAGCTCCTAAACACTTACACACAAAGATCTCATCAGATTCTATTCTCAGTATTCAGCTTTTGAATGTAAGGTAGACGCACACGCACTATATTTGAGTTTGCAGTTCAGAAACAGCGTGCTCGAAAAATGGCAGAAAAGTGCATTCAGTGTTGTGATGAATGATGGTTTAGGGAAAGTACGCCCGTTTTTGCTGTATGCAGCAGTAGATCAAGCTTTACTCTTTGCCCCGATGCCGCCGGCGTACTTTCTCTGGCCGCACAAAGATCTGATCCATCATTTAGCAGGCATGACTTGAAAGACAAAAAAAAAAAGCATGGGCGGGTACAGTACGTTTTTCTCTCTTTGCCCCACTCAAGGTGTGCGTTCTAATTCATTTCATTAGAAAAAAAATAAATAAAAATACAAAATAAGCAGCTAACGTGACTGAACGGTTACTTTTGTGATGCTCCACCATTAATAATACTCTATAACCACAAATGAGACTCATCAGTGTTAGATTTTGATGTTCTGTTTCACACTGGTGCTTCACATTCTTCACATTCTTCTGACTAGCACGCAGACTCCGAACAGATGAAACATATCGGTTTTGAACTTGAAGCTGAAACATTAAGGAATACTTTTCAGTTCAGTCATCTTTAAACGTTATGATCAGCATTTTTAACAGAAACAAAAAAGTAAACAAAACAACTATGATAATAATTCTGTATCAATAATTAACTTCATCTAATGAAATTGGATTAGCAGCAACAGATCTGGCTCTGCGACAGAATCTATTATGGTTCATGTTTTTTGGTTCATGTCGCGGACTATTTATTCAGTATTTTTTTAGTATTTACTTTTTTTCACCACTTGACATGAGCCTTCAAGCTTACCATGTGAACGGGTCAAGGTGAAGTGTGAATGCATGTTTTATTCCTTCCATTTATGTAATTTCACTTGTCCTTGAGTTTGAAAAATGCACTTTTTAAAGAACAAAACACATCCTTGGTGGTGCATATTTGTTTTAAATGGGAGGCCCTGACCCAACTCGTCTCTCAGTGCAGTTCAGTGATATGCAGGGTTTTCTCCTCCATCTGCACTGATGTGCCATGGCAGCTGTAGGCACACACAAGCCTAGCCAACAATCTCTCTGTGTGTTCCCTCTCTCTCTCTCTCTCTCTCTTTCTCTCATTCTCTCTGTCTGAGTAGCTGCCTTGGAGAAAGGGCATGTGCTGACCTTTTGTTACAAAAGCGTGGCCTTTGCTGTCCCAGGGAATGTTGTCTTTGCCTTGCAAACTTCAGGAGCGAGAGCCAGCGAGAGCGTGGGAGCCAGTGGGTGAAGGTTCAGTTTGGTGCCTCTGAAGTTTATTTGTCACCTGCACTCTTCTTCCTGTCTGCTGATAAGATACTGCGAGAAATCCGAAGAGAGAAAGCCTGGCTTTTTCCGGCGCCGTTGATAAAATCATGCAAAACTCACCCCCCACATAAAACACGGCTGGGTTAATTTTTCTTTCCGTTTATAGAAAGCGGTACAATACTGTACATATGATGTTGTGTTAATAAACGAATCATGACATGGTTGTAGAATAGGGCTGCAGGATAATGGATGCACTTGCAACGAAAAGTCCCCATTTCGGAAGGGTCAATTTATCGATGCATCAAGCAAAGAAAACAACTAAGGAGATTTTACATTAATGGAATGGAATGAAGAACTATGCAATGCACTTTTTTTTTTTAACATATCCTTTCGGGGCATAATATGAAATGTCACCTTTGCAGAAGAAATGTGAATTATGAATGACTCAAATCATGAAGAAAAAAAGACACAATTATGTTTAATAGTGTGTAAATGTAAGAGCATTTGCACACACATAGTGTGAAGATAACTGTTTAGGATTGGGACTAAACAGCTGTGTGGCCATAAGAAAGCCAGTTGTTAGTGAGACTAATCAGAAAAAAAGGCTTTGGCTGGCTAGTGAGCATAAGGATTGGACTATGGAGCCATAAAAAAGGTCATGTGGCCTGATGAGTCCAGACTGAACCTATTCCAGAGCAGTGGGTAAGATGCCAGGGTAAGAAAGGAACACATGACACGACGCACCCATCATGCATGGTGGCAACTTTATGCGGCAATAAAATGAAGTCAGCTGACGACCTGAATGTACAGAATGACCAGGTCCTTGATGCCACAGGCATATTCCATATTTCACTATTGTGCAGTTTACATCACAAGTACAAAGGAAATACAAGGCAGCCAATAACATACATCAGTGTGTAAATCTGAGAGATACAGTAAATAAGAAATCCTCTGTAATACAGTAAGACATTGGGTCGGTACCTCCTTAAAACAAAGAAATAAATCAGTAAGACATGACTGCGTTCAAACAAACTGACGCAGCACATTATAAATGGGAATCCATACCATTAGGTCAATACAAATCCATATCATAATAACAATAATCACCCCAGACATGCACTATCCATAATGTAAATTTGAACTCTCTTTGGCTTCAAAGTGAACTAGACTGGCGGAAGCGTGTGTGAGACACAGACCCGCTGCCACGTCCAGGGAGTGTCTAGTGCTCGCACAGACGACCGTGCGAGGAGTAGAGCTGATGGAGGATGACGAGAGAGTTGCTGCGTTCACATCCTGGATTATTTTTAGACGAATGTCACCAGCACACACGTCCAACTCACATGTGGATGAGATAAAGCGGCGCTGCAACAGAGAAGTGTGAAAAGGTTGCACTTTTCAAGGTGCAGCTTTGATGTTTGAAGCTTTGTGAGGGTGTGTGTGTGTGTGTGTGCTGTGTGAGGGGGCAGTTTGTGAACACTACGCATGGATGACTGCGTGCTAGGTCCTGTTTGATTTCAATATTTACAGCAGACTCAGAATGAACACGGATAATGCAAAATATACGTAATAACCTTAATCAGTAGTACACATATTGACCGTGTGTGTGTGTGTGTCTGCGTGTCAGCTTCACCTCTGTGTCCTGAACACTGCATTTTAGTCAACATTCAAAAGTAAACACGCTTTCGAGCGCCATTTGCTTTGTAAATGGCTCGGCAGGTGACAGATCGAATCCGACAGGTTTTTCAGACTTTCCCGATGCTGTGTGACCAATTTTACAAAGTGTGTGTGTGTGTGTGTATATGTAGGTGTGTAGTCAGGTTGTATGGCACTCACATGAAAAGATGTTCAGCCAGATAACGCTTTGCAAAAACAGGATGAGAATGTGTTTATTTACCGGAGGGTTTTGAAATATGGACGCCATGTGAAGAAAGTTGTATTTAGAAAGAAAAAAAAAAACAGTTAAAAAAAATAATAAAAATCACACATAAGATAAAAAGAACCAGATTTTTTTTCAGGTTTTTTTCAGGATCAAGGATGATTTGGTGCAGGTTGGTTGGTGAAAGTGGCAATGGGAAAGGGAATCTGTACGATATTGAAATTTTCAATCATCAGTTACCAATAACCTGCGGTGGATTGGCACCACGTCCAGGGTGTCCCCCGCCCCATGCCCTTAGTCTCCAGGGATAGGCTCCAGGATCCCCGCGACCCTGCGTACGGTATAAAGCGGTATAGACGATGAATGAGTGAGTGTTTTACCAATAATTAAGCTAAAAAAAAGTCCATTTGCAAACCATTTGCAAAGACGACACTGGGAACAGGATCACCAAACTGGACTACAAAATATTTAGGTCAGACTGTATCACCTGTGGGTTCGCATTCATGTTTGAAAAGATGGACTCAATGTGTTGTAAACTATCAGCATCCAGGTTTGTCCCAGGTCCCTGATCGCCTTTCCGATCAGCGCGGGTGTACAGAGTGCTTCATTGAGTTGCCAAAACCTTCCAGTCATTTCAAACCAGTTCCTCTGACCTCAGTCATCAACAAGGCGTTTACATTTTCGTTTGGTTTTGTTTTTGTTCCTCCACCGTTCTGTGTAAACCCAAAAGACTGGTTTGTGGGAAATTCCCAGGAGTTCAGCATTTCCTGAAAAACTCAGGAACACATCTGGTGCCAACATTCACCCAGCGTCGCGGTGAAGGTCACATGCACTAGATCATAGGTTTTCCCCGCTCTGATGTTCATTAAAAGTGACCTGTACCTCTGTGGTTTAATGCATGGCACTAGTTCTTATGCACAGATTACCTTCCTTTTTTTTTCTTTCATAAATAGCTGCACATTCCGCACATGTCGCAAAAACTCCAGTGTAAAAGTAACTAAAAATAAAATGCGATTCAATGTCACAGACGGTCGCCATGCAGTTAAGTCTTGAGCCGATGTCTGCAATGCCTTCGTGGCAAACAGAATGACAACACATACTGTAGAGCAGCGATTGCTAAATTCCGGGCAAAAACAGTTGAAAAATCAGGTCTTATGACATACTGTACCCCAGCCAAATGCACAGATGCTCACTGATGCTTTATTTGTGCTCCGGTTCATCCCTCAATATCAAACATCTGAATAGGGAAAATGTGATCGCAGTGATTCTGCAGTGATAACTGCTGATCTCCTGTGATTTTCACACACACACACACAAAAATCGATCGACAGAGTTAACGGAGAACGCTGCGGGAAAAAAAAAAGAAAGAAAAAAAAACATCCCGCGAGTGACAGTTTTACAGAAGGAACTTAAAGAAGGAACGTAGAGGAGAATTCGAGCCAACAGAAAGGTCTACAGTAAATCGAATAACTATCCTTTACAACCATGGTGAGCAGAAAAGGATCTCAGAATGCATGACCTTGAAGCAGATTGGCAACAAATTAGTTTTGCTAAGGGCTCACCGAGTTGAAGACTGTAAAAACTTCACAGCGCACCATAAAGCTATTTGTAAGTGATAGGCGTTATCTGTGGCCTGACCACACCAAATCATCTGCTTTTCTGAGCGTTTTTACGGCGCACCGGTATATTTCGCCTTGGAGCTGCTTTTAGCACTTTCTTGCCGTGGTTAATGATGTCAGAGCGTGTTGGAGCTGCAGCAACCCAGAGCGATTTGCAGCAAAAAAAATAGTGGATGTAGGAAGCAGCAAAACTCAAATAAGCAATCTTTACAGTCATGGCGAGCAGAAAAGCATCCCAGAATGCACAAATGTGCTAGACGTTGGGAAGGTCTTGGGAAGGTCTCCATGAGCTGGGGCCAGTTTCATCATGGTGCTTGATGGGTTTTGCAAATGCACTTGACGATACTGTTCTCGCAAGAGCTATTTCAAAACAGCTTCGTGTTTTAAAATAACAACCGGCTGCTGTTGGTGTTGTTACTTAATTACCTCACGCCATATGTGTTATTATTACATAGTTTTGAAATAAATCCAGTATTATTCGAGGATGTAGAAAATGCATTATATTATTATTATTATGTATGAAATAAATAATTAAATTAGAAGGTGTGTGCAAACTTTTGACGGGTTATTATGAAGAAATGGGAACGAATGTTTCACCGTGACACTGAGCTTCAAAGTGCCTACAAATCAGCAGCGACCTCATTTCTCCTCTCGTCTGTTCCAAACTACAGCGTCAGCGGTACACTAATCAGCGGCCTGATCATCTGTCATCATCTGCACCTGTTTCTCACTGGTTCATCCCTTACGTTCGATGCTTTTTTTTTTCTTCTTTTTTTAAACGCTTGCATGATTTATGATCAAAAAGTCCTTCGGGTAGCTTGGAGAACGATTCCTTATTGTAAGTCTACATGAAAAATATGAGGGGTGGCTGCGCATTACTGTACTGTATATGCAAATATTATATCTGGATAGAGTTAACGGGTGAGATGAGTAGTACTGAAGGTACTGTGTTATGTTTGAGAAAGTTTCGACTGTTCGTGCATGTGACGCAACGTGTATTTAGTTGACAGGTCTCATCTGGGTTGGCTATAGCGCAGGCTTATGATTATGAGGATTAGTACGAGGCCTGGCAGTCTGTCGTTCGGGTGTGAGTTCCCTCATAGCCGCACGTGTCACCGGTTAATGACGGGTTCTGTCAATAAGGGTGTGTCTGGGGTGTACAGGACTGGGGGTTATGATTACAGCGTGTGTAGAGAGGTGTGTGGGGCGCACATACAGTATACGATATGTTACATACAGTGTATGAAGGCCCATTTTACACACGCCTAGAATAGGAGGCGCAGAAGAGGCTCCTGGATTGGATTTCTTAATACACAGAAACTCAAAACTCTATTTTTTTTTAAAATTATTATTATTATTTTTTCTCCCCACATATCCCTAAAGGTCACGGCCTTACATTGTCTTATTCCTTTTGACGATGATTAAAGCAACAGCAACAACAACAAAAAAGCATGTAGTACTCATCTAAAACACTGTGTCTTTTTGTTATCCAATTTGCCTTTTTATAAAGGGAATAAAAATTTACAAACCTTGCACAAAGTCATTCATCAGCTTTTTGCCAAACCAATTAATTCCTGCACACAGGCTTTGATGGAGATGCTGATTACGTTATTTTCTATCCTTTGTTTTGTGTGTGTGTGTGTGCGTGTGTGTGTGTGTGTGTGTGTCTTGTATGTTCTGCCTAGGCCTGTAATTCTATTCATGTCTACCAAGAAAATGTCAGAATATCCACAAATCACATTGGCCTTTGTTTTCTTTGTTTTCTTTTGACTGGCATATTATAGATTTGAACGATATATCAAAGAATTTGTTTATTTATTTATTTATTTATTTATTTTCCCCTTATTGCTATTGGCTGATGAAGTTCTGATTATGTGATTTTAAAAAAATCTTAATATAGACTTTTAATTAAACATTATATAGAATGTCAAAGCAAGATGCATCTTATCATGTGTGAATGTGTGTGTGTGTGTGTGTGTGTGTGTGTTCCATGGAGCCACTGAGGCTTTATTGGGCTTGTGGGACGGCTGTTCCTGGGAGTTGAGCTCACTCAAGCATTATGCATGGCTGAAAGTGAAGAAGCTGTGAACTCCTGGTTTTTCCATGAACCTTTGAACTCACACACACACACACACACACATACACACATCACATAGACATACATATACACATATATGCACTCGCAATCGAGCATGCTTCTTCAACGTTTGATACAATCGGTATCGTGAAGAAGCGGCTTTTGTCAAGGATGCAGTTCTCCATGTGTGTTTATCTTTGTGGTATTCTCTAGGACCGGCTCTGTGTAAAGATTACACGTTACAGGAAATGCTGTCGCGACCAGAAGAATGCTGTAATGAAGTTCGAACTAAAAGGAAATTGTCTTATTTACCGTTTTTAGAGAAGTCTTTATGGTTTTTATTTTATTTTAGCACAGATATCCAAGCCATAATTTTATCGCAGGCCATGAGACTTTTCCTTAGACCTTCGTCCACCCTGTAATAATAGAATAGAATAGAATAGAATAGAATAGAATGTAATATAATATAATATAATATAATATAATATAATATAATATAATATAATATAATATAATATAATTTAGTGAGTTAGTATAAATTTGGGCCATATCATGCCCATCTTGTAGCTGCAGGGCATAGTTTGCATTTATGCACGCGCGCACACTTTTGTATATGTGTGTGTGTGTGTGTGTGTGTGTGTGAGGTGAGGTTGCTTTCTTCTCATTTCATCTCTGCCCTGGCTTTGGCTCTGGTGCAGTGGCTCTGTGGTTAAAGTCTGGCAAGCTGCTCAGTTTTTTGCTCTTTGAAGTGCCAACCTGCACAGCAAAAACCTGCAAAAAACACACTACACACTTTCACACACTCACGCACGTACACACTCCCACACACACCTACACATAGGTTCTAGGACATCATGGGATGTAAATAGCTTACAATCACTTGACAGTAAACACCTATAAATACAAATACAAAAACAGCAGTGCGGCGAAAGGACAGAGAGACATTTCCATTTTAAAGACCGTCTTAAACCAAACCAATAACACAATTTCAGCTCTGGTTTATAGTGGTGCTTTATTTGGGAGTCTGTTAAAAAGAAAAGTAAAGCATGTGTCTGCATGTGATCCTGCAAGCACTGGGGCCGTTACACACAGGCGGCGAAACAGGTATAAAGCTGGACTTTCTGTTGTCTGCATGTCATGATGTGATGCTCGGAGTTTTCTGTAATTGAAGTCACGGTACTGTAATCTGATCACGTCAGCATGTGACCCGAACGTTCATGTTCTCATGAAGAGAAGCCTTGTTCCTGACAATTTATGCTCAGTCCTCCTGTTTTTAGAAAGTCATTCATACTGTATAAAAAAGTGTGTAACAGTCTATAAACTCAACTGGGTGTATCAGAAAGTTAGCCTTACCCATCAGTCTATCCTACCTACGCCTACCACTTTAGAGCTATACCCATAAATCCATGCTACTACTCCCAGCCACTTGTTTTTTTTTTTTTTAATTTTTTTTTTTTTCTCAGATTTTCTCCCTAATTTACTCGTATCCAATTCCCACCCATCGCTGTAGCCTCCCACATCAAGGCTGGGAGGGCCGAAGACTTCCATGTGATTCACTCGGTATCTGCGACGCGGTATCTGTTCCTTGCGCTTGCATGAGCTCATAGACTGGCTGTAGAGCCATGATTGATGTGAGAGACCTAATCAGCCAATCAGCTCTCTCCAGGCCCTCGGCTGCAGGAGGCTACAGGCTACACCCGGGAATTAAACTTGCGATGTCCAGATGATAGGATGGCCACTTTACCCACTGCGCCACCCGGGCGGCCCCCACTGTTTTATCTTCTATACTGCTTATCCTGTATACAGTGTTGCAGGGGCCTGGTGCCAATGCCAGGAGGCGGGGTATACTCTGAACAGCATGCCAATCCATCACAGGGCACACCTGCACACCCACACATACACACTCATATACTATGGGCGATTTAGGAACACAAATTAAACTAGTCTGCATGTTTTCGGACTAGGAGAGTAAACGCACAAGCTGGGAAGAACGTGCAAACTCCATGCCCACAGACCCGAGACGGGAATCGAACCCTCGTCCCTGAGGCCACAAGGCTAACCACTATACCACATTTTTATTTATTTATTTATTTATATGCATGGTTACTTTAACAGTTGACTAGCGGATTGTTAGATACCGCTCAGAAAGAACTACTAGTGTTAAAGCGACATTGATTATTTTCTGATAACAATCACCAACTGCTCCCAGTATATCAGGAAATATTACCTTGGTTACATTTCCGTCGCTGTATTTTTTGGCGTGCTATTCAAGACTATACTCGAGGAAGATATTGAGCAAGTAGTGCAGACTGATACAGTATAACTATACATTTTTGGTACTGGTGAGAAAAAAAAACACCAGCACTTACAGTATATACACATACTGTGTTTACGATGTTGTGCAACCTGAAGATCCTCCAGTTTACCTAAAGCAGGAACGGGAATTAATTAAGGAGTAGAATATTTAATAATGCTTTGGAGATCTCTGATCTTAGCTGTGTGGTAACCTGATAGGAGTTGTGTAGAAATGCCTGAGAGCCCATGAGACCCAACAAAATGTTGCAGGAGTTTTTTTTTTCTTTTTTTTTTTCTGGCACATGTGCGAGCAGGCGGTCAGATACAGAGCTCGCAAGACAATGAATCATTAACACGAGAGCGTTTCGAGCTTTCGTGCATTTATCGAAGCTTTTATGTATTCGCGGACAGGTGCAAACTGCTGCGCTGAGCAGCCAGGCTTGTTTAGACTTTCGGAGATCGTGAGCAGGATTGTTCACACACCTCTCATGACTTGTCCTTTGTGAACCATGGAAGTTCAAGACTTATGAAAATCTTGTCATGCTGGACCCTCATACGTGCACGCTCTCACATTCTCTCTCATCCATGTCTGCAACGCACAGATGCACGGCCCCTCCTTCTGCCTTGCACACACACACACACACACACACACACACAAACACACACATGCACGACTGATAAAGCCGTCAGTAACAGGCTGCGCTGAGGGCACTGCTCCGTGTGACAGTGCCGTGTTTGTTTTCCTTTCTCAGGGGCCAGTGGAACACATGTCAGTGGCTTTTGCTTCTTCAGCCACAGCTGCTCGGCCTGCTCGTCTCCTTTCAGTTCAGATCGCACGATCAGATAGCGGATAACCCATATCGTTATGGGAAGGCCTTAACGGGTTCATGGATCTCGTTCGTGCAGACAGGGTTTGGAGAAAGCTGGAGATACAGAAAGCCTTAAATATGCTGGTATGCGATCTCTAAATATGATTAACTCTGAGGTCAATAGCAGCCTACTGGATAAGGACAAGGACAAAGGTCGGCACTCAAACAGGGCAGCGTAGTAAGTCCCTCTTAAATCTTCCTTTGTGTAATCTCTGTCCATTCACCGCACAATGACGAGAGATGTGCACTCTTATGGAGAGAGACAAAGAGCAGACATTCCCTGCCTCTGTTCTCCCAGGAATTATAGTGTTTCATTTGATGAGAAAAGGGAGGAGGGGGGGGGGGTAAGGGGATGTGGTGTGGGGATCCGGAGAGAGGATAGAGAGAGAGAGAGAGAGAGAGAGAGAGAGTTGAACGGGGTCATTGATATAGAAAAGGAGACAAGAGGAGAGACAAGAACAATAGGGCAAGGACACAGCGGTGAAGAGGTGACGAATGTGCAGGATGGCATGAAAGGAAAGTTGAGGAGAGAGAGAGAGATGGAATTAAAGCGAAGGGTGGGTGGAATAGTAAATAAAAGTAAGTGAAAGTGACCCTCGAGGATAGACAAGGCTAAAGAGTGTACTGTTTAAGAATACTTTAGTAAAAGTCAAGATACATAAATGCAATAGGTTAAAAAAAAAGATGAGTTTCATCATAATAAATGATGAAAAAATAATTATTTGATTTGGTTATGATTATTATAAAAATAAATAAATAAAGATCACACACGTTACTGTTTCATCTATTTATATTTTGCACATGATTTTTCATAAGACGTTCGGCTAAGACGTTAAATATAAGGATCTCAGAAAATCAGGAAAAACTTCATACTATCCGAGCTAAGTTAAATTCAGTTACGTAACTTAAAATTCACCTGAACTGGATCTGGTTCATATTTGGAAAACTCGTTAAATTACAGCCAGTTGTTTTTTTTTCCTGTATGTTTATCATCTCACATTTCAGTCTGCTGAAATACTTTACCAGATCCACCAGTTAAAAGTTAAAAGTTCTTTCTTAATATCAACTAACAATATTTGATAGTATTAATATTAATATATATTATTATTAATATTTCATACTTTAATGTGGATGAGGATTTATAAAAATTCATAGACTGCACAGCAGGCGAAAAACAGAGAAGATTATTTGATAAGAAGTTATTCTGAAGAGATGACCACAGAGAAAACGACGGCTCTTTATCACAGTGTGCCGTTCATCTCTCCCGAACCGCAGGAGATTATGCTTTGTCTAGACACGTCCAGGTCAATTTATTAACCAGGCGATTTTTTTTTTCCCTGCCTGATTTTTATTTATTTTTTTCTTAAACATGTTTGTGTCTCTGCCCTTGTTTGTGTTGCAAGCTTTGAGCTCCACGGTCACCTTTCAGACTGCTGTTTACTATACACTAGATGATATACAGCATCTGAAGCCAGTTGTTGCTATTATATAACCTGCTTCGGGAATATCAGACGAAATCGAGGTCTCGCTTTGGAGCTGTCTGGATCGTCTTCAGAGAACGGCATGAAAAATTGCACTGGGATTTTTTAGAAGTTCCTCCGAAGTTTTGCGTGCAGAAGAATAGGAGGCTGGACGTACTGTAGAGTGAGGCTTGATGTAATGAAGATCGCTGTGCTTTTAGAAAAAAAAAAGTAGAAAAAAAAAAAACGAGGCCGGATTGATTTAAATGACGGATAGTTTGTCATAGCTCTTTTTATAGGACTGTTTATCTTCAGGTTGTTACAGGAGCCAATAATGGAGCCTCATAAAGACCAGGCACACGTATAAGGCCTGTCCTGTCTCCTACTTCTCCTGTCAAGCATGGGCTTTTTGATCGTCTTCCCAGCAAAAAAGACAGATTAGATTATCCTCGACAGAAAAAATAAGCTAACTCGAAAAATCATTGACTGTTAGTAATTCACCAGGAAAAGAGGCAGGAAAGTAGTCCTTTAATATGCTCTGAGGCAGCGCCTTAAAACAGCGCATTTCTTGTCAGGTATGATAAATGCCTGCATTCCAGTATTCTTAAACAATGGACCATAACAGATTTATACCTGCCACACAGTTCAAAAATTCATATAAACTTCGCTGGCTGTGTTTTGAACTTGTTATACAATGCAGCCTGTGAAAACGAGCCCGGCGACAACAGAGGGCACGTGGTCGTAGTCCGAACCATAAACACTTATGAATAACTAACCGTTGAGAGACCCGAGTCAAATGGGACCGAACGCATTGTTGCGGATGCATGCTGTTAAGAGATAAGATTCTTGCTATGTGAACTCTCAATTTGTACTTATCAGCGTTTCTCACAGGGCGTGCTCGAGTAACGAGCGAGCCTTAAACGTGTTCTCCCAGAGCTGAAGAGAGGACGTGAACTCTTGTTCCTTTCTCTTGACTGCCATTGTGGATGGGGTATAACGTTTACAGATTTCAGCCTAGCGTAGCAGTCAAGCAGGCGGTAATTGCATTAGATGAAATGTGGAGAAGCATGCACACTGACGCTAGGTTAGTTTTGTTCGACACAACAACGTAAGCTGGGAGACGCCTTGACGTCTGGAGCGCGTCTGGATGTCTGGATGTCGTCTGTAAACACTGCTACAGAATTTTTTTTTTAAAGATCCACTTAGATCAAATTAATTATTTACAAAAGGTCCGGATGAGCAGCTAACGCGACTGAATGTTATCTTTTAATAGTTAAACACTGATGATTAGGTTGTGGCTGTAAATAAGACGACACAAAGCGGCCGGGTTTATTTTCTAGTTACATATCCACGTTACTGCCCTTTTCATTACTTCTGTGTAGAGAAGTGACATCTGTTTTGAGCTCAAAGTGCAGAATAAAAGCATACTTCTCTGGCCAGTTCTCTTTAATCCTCAACTTTTTTAAACAAGCTGCCCGAAGCTGCATAATTTACGTAAATGTGCATGATTGGATAAGCCACAACTGAGGATCTGGTACTGAAACCATGTTAGTTCATGTTTAGGTTCGAAAAGTAGACACACTGAACTACAGTCAGGTTTGTTTTACAGTTTATGAGCTCTGCAGGAAGAAAAGTTTTTTAGTGATTTGAGTGAGTTTAGTTTTCCCTAATTTAGTCATATCCAGTAATTAGATTCCCACCAGTAATTAGGGGGCGCCCACATCACGGCTACCAGCTACCAATCAGGGAGGGAGAAGACTATCACATGGAAAACAGAAATCACTTCCGTTTTACTCAAATGTGAGAATATCACCTTTTCTTCTTCTACTTTTGAATTTTTCGCAGTTGTATCTGCAATACTGCCACATACTGGACTGGAGTGCACCACAGAACAAAAAAAGATTATCACTTTTTATAAGACTTTTTTATGATTTTTGAAAAAATGAACACGACAAAATCAACTCGCAGCATTTCGACACATATTAGATACTGTCAGTCACAGGGCGCACACATATACATACTAGAGAGAGTGGTGGCTCAGTGTGTTGAGACTGGTGGGCTTGTCTGGTCCAGGAGCACTGGATCAAGGCTAAACTAGGCGAACTCACATGCTCATTCACACACTACAGGCAATTTGGAAACGCCAATTAGTATAATCTGAATGGCTTTGGACTGTGGGAGGAAACCCACCAAGCACAGGGAGAACATGCAAACACAGGCCCACCGAGGCGGGAATCGAACCCGGACCCCGGAGGTGCAAGGTGACAGTGCTAACCACTAAGCCACCGTGTCGTGTACTTTAAGTAGTTAAATATTTTAAAGCCAGTAAGAAATATACAGTAGCTCTTTGAGACAAATCAGACAATAAATATTAGTGCTATTGAATTGTATTGAAAATCACAATGCTGAAAAATCTGATTAGAACGAGTCTTAGGAAAACATGTGACTCACAGCTCTATCAATAAGAACAAAAAAAGATTTTATTTTCATTTGGACCAGTTTTGCTATAATAATTTGTATGGGTAACACAGTGAACCAGGCGATGACCCCTGTGGTCATTGTGGACTTACTGCCCCACAGTCTGGGGCTCACACAGATAGGTAATCACAGCCGTCCACCACTACCAGTCACATCCAGCTTATTTTTAGAGTAGTCCTGTCAGAGAGAAAAACGTAATCCAATGAGTGACATCTAGCCCAGCGGTTTATGGGATTAATATAGGACTGTGCTCCTAATAACTCTAGCAGAGGCGCTCCTTTACTTGCTTCATCAGCATGCTTACGGAGATCTTAGTGTCTATATAGGGGAGGGGGAAGCATGGAACGTAGAGCGTGAGCATAAAAGCAACAAAAATATCCTCAGGCGTTTAGGATAAGAGCAGAGGACGGTAGTATCAGTGAGCCTGTCAGAGCTGACACCGCTCATCTGCAAGAACAAGCAGTAAGGGAGGTAAGGGAGTGCCCGAACGGGAGGCTGGTTTCCAAATTGTAGCTATCAGCACAATTCAGCAAATGCACAATAATGACAAAGTGACCCCGCTAAGCACCCTCCCTTTGTTTCCTGCCCTGGGAATGTCCTTGCATCCAGGAATTCCTTAAACCAAATGAGATTCCTTATGCTCTCATAAGCCACAGTGGTTCACAAAATGGTTCTTTTTTTTAAGGCCAGCCATTATATAGAGAACATATTGTTTAAAGAAAACGTCCCGTGTGTAGTTGAGTTCCGCTCTGACGGAAGCTCGATGTGTGGATGCATTCAAATCAGAAAAAGAAAGAAAAAAAGAAAATGCCACTGCTGCGTTTTATTCTCTAACCTCACCATGTTTAACCTGATTTTACAAAAGTGTAATGTTTGCATGTGTCAAAAATCAGGACACGCAATCTACCACACAGTCGCGTGTTTAATTCATAAGCATGTCTTTATGCCACGGAGTCAGCGCTGATGCGGAATAGTTTATATTTACAGGAGACTAGGGAGCGGGCTTTAGAGCATCACTTGTATATTCATCTCACAGAAATGTGAATTAATTCAATTCATGCAGGTAATAGATTAGCATAATTGAGACTTGCTGGCACAAGAAAACAGAAAGAGGAAAAAAGGGCTGCCTAATGCAATATGAATTCCTCCTGCTGTGTCAGTGTGTGTATGTGTGTGCACGTGTGATTGCTGTGTACCGCAGGCTCCTGTGTCAGTTAGCCGTTTCTCCAGGTGTGTGCGTGTGAGTTGCATGCATGACTCACAGTGTCCGCAGGAGGTACCTTTGATTTTGTCAGATCACTAATTTGGTCCACATTGGCGAATCTGTAAGTAGAACAGTGCTGCATCCCCTTTGTGTCATCCAGCTTGTGCTATAATCATTATTTTAGTGCTACAAACAGCACAGTTTGAGAGCGGCTATATTTGGGCCGTTGTTTGCTTGGAGAAGCACTGCTTATCCTGAAGCCGAGAGTTCCCAGGAGCTCCAGTGTTCTGCTTTTGTTGTGTGTTTGTGTGTGGTTTTTTTAGGATTTGAGGTGAAGATACAGTTCAAATGTTCCTTGCTTGTTGTTTTTTTGATATGTCTATAAAAGCCGTGTGTTTGGTCCTTAAGTAAATAGTGCAGCGCAGCGCATCGCATGCACAGGCTGAGCGTTCGTCCATTCGGAGGAAATTGCAATCATTCCTTTTGACTCTCGCCACTTTCTAAGGCCTTGGATTTGATAAGTCCTGACATGATGGAACATCGGGGCTGTTTACAGAGTTCCCTGTGGGAGCAGTATGGAAATGGTATTTCCTCCACATATATTAGTAGCACGCAGCTAAATCATTCTTCTAGTTGTCACTTATATAAAGAAATAACATCTTTAGGAATATTTTTACACATATCCATCCATTCTCTCCGTCCTCCAGGCACACACACACACACACACACACACACACACACACTGCAGTACAGGAGTTCTTTTAAAAAAGCAGAAGATCAGTGTTTTCCTTCATTTTCTCCCAAACGTCCATCAACTATAGATTTAGCTCCATGAGCTGCACATTTAGTAGTTTACATTGTAGAGATCTGTTTATAAGGTTCGAACTAATCTTGAGGTATTCTTGACCAGATGCTGGCCTGATGCAGGCGCTTGTCCCAATAGCGTCGAATCTGAAAATTGGCACGGGATGAACAGAAATATGACAGGCAAAGAATCTACGCAATAAATTAGCATCAGGACTCCAAGACTGGCCTGTCTTGGCATGTTAAGCTTTTATTCAGCGCCTACGATCAAGCTTCAAGCCAAGCTCATATTCACTCTTTTTGGTTTCTCCCCCTCCCCCATCCCCTTTGTTGTTCTTCAGGTATGGCCTCGCAAGTGCAAGTCTTTTCCCCGCACACTCTCCAGTCAAGTGCCTTCTTTAGCGTGAAGAAACTGAAGGTGGAGCAAAGTTGCAACTGGGATATGACAGGGTACGGCACGCACAGCAAGGTCTACGGTCAGAACAGCAAGCAGAGTGTGTCTGCTGCCCCAGTGGGCCTCAACGCCGCGTCGCTCCAGGTCTCCAACTCCTCCCTGCCATACGAGCAAGCTCTCCTCTTCCCCGCCAGCTCTGGCCATATTGTGGTTGCCTCAGCGAGTAGCACGTCTGGGGTGGCTGGCCAGCTTTTGGGGAGCACGGGCAGCAGTAGTGGCAGTGGCAGCGGAGGACACAACCTGACGCGTCGCAGCACTGTGAGCTTGCTGGATACGTACCAGCGATGCGGGCTTAAGCGCAAGAGCGAGGAGCTTGACAACAACAACGGCAGTGGAAGCAGTGTACACGTGGTGGAGGAGCTGCAGCAGCCTCCAGCAGCGCAGATGCTCCAGAACAATGGCCAGAGTGGCCCTACGGGCACCGTGGCCACCGCCTCCACAACAGCCACATCCAAGACCAGTGGCGCCAACAGTGAGGGTGACTATCAGCTCCTGCAGCACGAGGTTCTGTGCTCCATGACCAACACATATGAGGTGCTGGAGTTTTTAGGTCGAGGTACCTTTGGGCAGGTGGTAAAGTGCTGGAAGCGTGGCACCAGTGAGATTGTGGCCATCAAGATCCTGAAGAACCACCCATCATACGCACGCCAGGGCCAGATCGAGGTCAGCATCCTGGCACGCCTTAGCACGGAGAGTGCAGATGACTACAACTTTGTGCGGGCGTACGAGTGCTTCCAGCACAAGAACCACACGTGCCTGGTCTTCGAGATGTTGGAGCAGAACCTGTACGACTTCCTCAAGCAGAACAAGTTCAGCCCACTGCCCCTCAAGTACATCCGGCCTATTCTGCAACAGGTGGCTACAGCGCTGATGAAGCTCAAGAGTCTGGGTCTGATTCATGCAGACCTCAAGCCTGAGAACATCATGCTGGTGGATCCTGCTCGGCAACCCTACCGAGTCAAAGTCATAGACTTTGGCTCTGCCAGTCATGTGTCCAAAGCTGTGTGCTCCACTTACCTCCAGTCCCGATACTACAGGTAAGGCAGTTTACGGTTTAAATTCAGCGTCTCTCACTAAATTTCTTTCCTTTTTCAAATGATTCTCATTGTGTTAATGGCTTAGATGCCTTAAGTGAGAAAGTAATTTGTAGATGGTTACCTGGGGGGCATTTTTGCACTTTTCTGCTTGTTTGTATTTTAATATTTCATGCTTTGAAGTGTGAAGGAGCAAAATAACTGGCTTGGAATTCTAATAATTTTAGCGCTATAAAACTAGAAAGTTGTCTGGATTGCTAGTTTAAAGATGCGTTTGTTCTCAATAACATAGTAAAGTTTAATAGATGTGGGTAATGCTTCAGATTCATTTTTGTCAATGTCTTTCTTTTCATATTTGGACTTTGTGTCATTTTTTTTTTTTTTTTTTCTTTGTTTTTTATAAAAAACACCCTAGAGAAAGTGTGCAATTGAAAGCCTTAAAACTAGCTTTGTTGGATTTAGGCACATGCCCCTTCCTTCACCTGACCCTAACGTCATTGCAAATTGTTTCCCCAGGGGTGTAGGATATGGGGTCAGTCCAAGTTCTGCAGTATTACCTCGCTGTAATCCACACCAGAGCACCAACATTAGAAACAGATGACTCGTTTGAAAGCTTACTTGTTTTTTTCTTGTTTTTTTTCAACTCTACTCTTCGTTAATAATGCCGTGTTTAGGTTTTAATGAATAGGTGAGGATTTCGTCAGGAGACTGGACCGCTAAAACAGAAGCCTGCATTGTCGGGGGCTGTGTGAGTCACTTTAGATCATAGCCTGAGTGTGTGAAAGTTACATGACCATGCAAGAAAACCTCGGAGGAGGTCAGTTTGAGTACCGCCAGATGTGCGTCTTGTTTTTGGAGGTGTTGCTTTGAGGACGCACGGGCCGGCGTTACTAATTAGTGTTAATGAGGTCAGAATCCTAACACGGCAAATGTCTTGTTTGGGAATGTGCATGGAAGTGAGGGAGGTTATGAAACCGTCTTGATATCTGTAGAAATGTTTAACATTGAGACAAGAGAACGTACAGTTTATGCATGAAAATAACAAGCTATAACAGTTCAGACATGCATTTAATTAAATGTTCTGTCCTCGTTTAGTCGAGGTCTTCCAGAGATGCACATAGATAGATAGATATATTCTTAATATTTTCTTAACAAAGCAATCTATTTGGACAAGTAGCATATATTTGGCTGTTACTTTGCGGTATGATTGCGAGCAGTACAGTATATCAGAATATCTGGTCATGTTTTAACAAGCAGACATGTAGATTTTATACAACAGCAATCTCTTAATTGCTTTATAAAAATGATTAGGTTTGAAATGGAACCTGCTGTGAATACTGACAGAGATACATTTCCAACCGCGATGGCATGCTGGTGAGGAGGGTAACGTTGCCGCCTCACAGCTCCAGGGTCCCTAATTCGATCCTAAGTTCGCGTGCTGTGTGTTCTCGCCTCGTGCGCATGTGCGTTTCCTTGCGATTCTTTGGTTTCCTTCCATTTTCCCTAAAAAACATGCTTGTATTTGTATCAGCTAAATATTTCCTGTATGCACAAGAATGTGTGTGTGTGTGTGAGCTCTGAATTGATCCAAGGTGTCTTCTGCATCAGGCTTCCAGATTCGCCGCTGCACTGATCAGGATTAAAAAAAAGAATGAGCGAATAAATGATCAACTAAATGTATATATACAGTAGATATATATTTTTTTATATTATTACATAATTATAATAGAGCGAGTTAGCGTGACATATTGGTTTAACTTTATAGCAAACAACATAAGGGATTATGCCTGAGGCAGACTATATGGCTCTATAACGATGCTGTTATTTTTTTGCATTCAGGTGGGGTCGTTCAAAGGGGACTAGACATAGTATACACTCAGCTTCAGACTAGATTACACTCCTGGTGCATACCCTTAAATTAAAGCTGACAGCGTGTACTTTAAGTTTGTAGTCGTGTCATTTCGAATCTAATGTGCTAGAGCACGGAGCCAAAACATTCTTACTTATAGACCTCTCCGTATATATATCGTGATATCGGACATGCTTGCATGTGTTGCGTTATAGCGAGACGTGGGTGAACAAGGTCAGTTATGTGCAAAGAGTGGGCTGTGAAGTGTAATTACCAGCAGCCGTGAGTCTTGTCCTGTGTGGGAGTGCGCAGAAAGGATGATCCCCTTAATTTCTTCTTGGCAGCGATGATGAGGCAAAATACATCTGACACTGAACAGACTTTTATTAGTTAGCACTTACAAGCCTTGTGCCTGTCAAGTTTTCCAAGAACATACAAGTTTATTAGTCTGATCATGTTAACGAGCCAGACAGTGTTTACCCCCATTCCCGTAGATCCATGGGCTTTTTGTTTTTGCCACACACACATACAGTGCAGTATGCACTGTGTTCATACAGTCGCACACTGATGTAACGCCCCAGCAGTGACCCACGTGGATCAGCCTCCTACAGGTTTCACCTCCTCAGGGAAAGATCACGCTGTTTCTGGCACATAGCGTCTGTTTCATAGAGGTCTTATTCAGCTACAATAGGGTCTTTTCTCTCTTTCTCATTCCTATGTCTCAGATTATGAGTGCTCAGGTGGGTGAGACAAAGTTTTCTTCTTTTTTTTTTTGTTGTTGTAAGAATCTGCTCCAAATACTGTGACAAATTGCTGCCACTGTTCAAGCTCTTTGAGAGAACATGACTGATTTCCCATCGCAGATCAGATTTGAGAACAGAGATAGTCAGTAAGTCCTCCCTACTGATTTGGCACAGAAGGAGACCACAAGAGAGAAGAAAGTAAAACCTCTCTGGAGAGGAATACAGCATGCTTTTTCTTTTTTTTTTTCCCTTCAGTCTGTCTCCGCCTTGTAAATCTGTATTAGTTTGTTAATGTTTTTAATCGGGGAACTGGGTGGTGGGTTGACGGGGTAGTCATTCGGACATTCTGATGAGATGGACAAATTAGCTTTTTCTAAGACCTGTTACATAAAAGCATGCTTTACTCATTCTGCTTTTTAAATCCGTTGGGGTAATTACCCATGGCCTTTTCATACGACAGGATGTCCTATGTTTGCATATTTTCGAACTGTGGCCTGCTTTCCAAACATTTGCTCTTAAGATGTGCCGTCAGCTGGAACAGTGATTGTTAAAGACAGAGTGCTTCTTTCCCTCGCTGTTCCCCACTCACTGTAAAAAGCTCTGTGTAAATGACTGCTGGCACTGGCAGCTCAGACTCAATCAGCTGATCTTCATATCTTTACAGGCTCTACTTACTGCGAGTTCTCAGCCTGTCTGTTCTGATGGAATTTGATCTATTGGACACGAGCGTTTCTGCTGTATTGGATTTAAGAGCTTACATCATGATGCTGTAGCTACATTTCAAATATGGATTTTTCATCCAGGGAATATTGATACGGGTAAACTGAGCAATAATAATCAAAGTAAGCTTTTGAACACGGACGTTAGGCTGCATATACAGTACGGGATGCCTGAGTTACCTAGAGTTGGTAACTTTAGACCAGGGGTGTGAAAGAGCAATTATGCAAAGCTAGTTACTGTATGTCTCGACTTGTCATGCCATATCGTGATGGTGGCACCGTAGGCGGTATTGACACCGTATGGATATGTGGTCCTTGATTCAGTCCTGAGCTCAGGTGTGTGGTGTTGCACAAGCTCTATCCATGTCTACCCTCTTACAGTACCTTCCACAAAAAAATTTGACATGGTCGATGTATTTGTGTTCCTGGGATGCATTGTGTCATGTGACGGACCGGTGTCTAATCCAGGGGGTATTCCCGCTTTCTACATGGTATCCCTGGGTTAGATTCAAGTTTGATCATGACTTTGACCTTTATAACTCTCTTACTCACTCATCGTCTGTACCGCTTTATCCTGTATTCAGGGTCACGGGGACCTGGAGGGACCTGGAGCCTATCCCAGGAAGCTTAGGGCACGAGGCAGGGTACACCCTGGACAGGGTGCCAATCCATCGCAGGGCACACACA
>JAOVVB010000037.1:29804379-29835273 GCA_028570985.1 Heterobranchus longifilis | reverse complement strand
ATTTTTCTTTTACTCTTTCTCTCTCTCTCTTACACACACACACACACACACACACACACACACACACACACACTGTATGTCTCACTTTCTCTGTCTCGCTTTGTCTTTTTCTGTGGTCGTATCTATATATCTATCTATCTTATCTCTTTATGTCTCCTCTGCTCTCCGTTCTCTCTCTTTGTCTCCATTTGTCTCTCTGTGTCTGTCTATCTGTCTCTCTCTCTCATTCCTCAGTTCTGTCCTTACATGTCTCTGAATCTGGAATAGTTTTCGTCTATTCACATCACTCATGCTTTCAAATATAACACATGCATAAACACACTCTTCATAGCCTCTTATTTGAACATTTAGGAGAAAAAAAAAAATCTAAACAAAAAACAAAACAAAAAACCCACATCAATCCCCTCAGTCTCCTTCCCTCCCCTTCTTCTGTCTGCCTGTGCCAGGCTCTCCGTGCGGATAGGTGCAGTCCTCCTGCGCTCTTAAAAGGACCTCTCAACATCCCAATCAGTCTGCATCATTCATGGGGGTCTCCATGGCAACATGAACACAAAGAGACAGGCTTAAGAGGGGTGGAGGGGGTGTCACAGATAGGAGAGGTTCTGGTGTGTATCATGCTAGTGCTGGATGACGTGAGCTTGGGGGCCTTGTTTCAGATTCTGCAGGTGACAGTGAGAGGGAACGGTCTTATTGTCATGTCCAAACCGGATGCCCTCTTATTCCTGCCGCCACCATCGTGCACGCCGGACCTCACACTCGCCTGGCTTTATTATGCTCTAGTGTGCAGGAAGGACAAAATCAGAAGTCCTGCTTTATGTCCTTTCAAGGTTTATTTCGGTTGGTCAGAACTGGTTTGTTCATTTAAGGGCTGCATGGCGAATACGCCCACACACACACACACATTGGGGTTTTGTTGATGATATTCAAAACCTGGTGTTAAAATCTCCAATATATACTGTATACAGTATGTATTGCTGCCTGGGGTTGCAGTGATAACCTGATTGGAAGTATACGGTCTACATTGAGGACTGTTTAGCTGAGACATACTTCACACCCCCTGTGTTAGGAGTCTGTGTTACCGGGAATATGAGGAGCCCAGAAAACCAATAAACAACCACAATAACCCTATTAAGTGAGTGTGTGTGGGTGGGTGGGTGTGCACATGTGTGTGTGTGTGTGTGTGTGTGTGTGTATGTTTGTTCCCGACTGCGTCTAACCTAAACAGAAATGGCCATCGACTAGCCCACAGACAAAATGAACAAGGAATAATGCTTTCTTGACACGACATGGTGCCTGGGTAAATGGAGCGTGCACGGTGGCGAGAAGACGACGGGAAAAACAACACTTAACAACACTGGAAGTACAGTTTACTCCAAATGCATTACAAAGTCCATTAAAATGATTAAGAAATGAGTAAAAGATATGCGTATAGGTCTCTTTTGCTTTTTATCACCGTGCTTATTAGCTTCAGTTCCTCTCTAAGTGTCAGAGCAGGCCTGCTTTCTATTGCTGGTACACTCTCTATAATCTGTTACAAGCTGCACATTGTGGAATTCAGGTTATTTACTGTATATACTGTTTAATGGTGTGCTGATGACGGGCGAGGCGTAATCGGCTTATGTATGTGGAGTGTTTGTTTAAAAGTATTACAGGTACTCGATATGATGTGTTTGGAAATGCGTGAAAGAAGGAATGAAATGAATCAAAGCAAAAGAACATTTTTTAGAACAAACATTAGATGATCAAAAGGCTAAGATGTTTTTCCATGAAAAAAAATGGAATAAAGTTAAATAACAACTGAAAAGGATCTAGTTGTTTTTACAAAAACAGAAATGCTTTACTAAGAATTTATTTATTAATTTATATTATTATTGTTATTATTATTATTATTATTATTATTATTATTATTATATATTTTTTGCAGTTAAACCTCACAGGTATACATTGTTCTGAAAAAGTAATTGCCACCTTCCTATTTTAACCTTAGTTATATATTTGTTATACTTAAATTTTATTATTATTATTATTGTTATTAATAATAATAATAATAATAATAATAATAATAATAATAAAAATAATAATCATTATCATTGTAATAGTACTCAAAGATAACCCGAGTAAATACGAAATGCAGTTTTTAAATTATGATTTCCTTTATTAAGAGAAAAAATCTGTCAAACCTTGCTGGGCCTATATAAAAACGTAAAAAGTCTGGACTTAAATCCGACCATAAACAGGCCGTTCATGCTTGAAAACCCTCCAATATGGATAAAGTAAAACAATTCCGCAAAGAAGAGTGGGCCAAAATTCCTCCAATCGATGTGAAAGACTCTTTGCCAGTTAACGCACAACCAGGTATTAGGTGTAGGGGGCAATTACTTTTTCACATAGGGCCAGGCAGGTTTGGATAAGCTTTTTCCCTTAATAATTAACATCATCAAAAACTCAAAAAGTTTTATATTTATTTTGGTTATCTTTGTGCAATTTTAAAATGTATTTGATTATCTCAATCATTTAGGTAGAAAACATATGCAATGCTGATATACAGTACTGTATATATAAATCAGACAGGGGCAAATACTTTTTCACAGTAAAATGTGAATAATTAATGGATTTATTTAAATGGAATAATTAATAGACCTTATATTGTCCATGTCCACTATTCCCTTTGGCACAATACCGTATCCTGATCAAGAGCTGGACTATAAAACATTAAATACCTCTTCAAACGTTCAGAAAGGATTTTGTTTCCTTTGTGCGTGGTTTTATTAATTTTTATATAAAATTATTTACTCATTTATTGGCCAGTTAATTTTTCCAAGTCAGAAGTTAACTTGTCTCAAACCGCAGCTCTGTGAAGGCCACATGGTTCCTGTGGGACCGAGTCACTTCCTCCTTCCCAGCCTGACACAAGCTGTGCATTTGTGCCACGACACCTGTCAATCATAAACTCCTCACCCCTTCTTCCTGCTGCTTATCGACCTGCTCGGGTGAAAGGCTGCCTTGCTGTTTTGTGTGTGTGTTTTTTCCTTCAACAAAGTGCGGTGCATTCGAAATGAGATTCGGTGGCCTCTCTCCATTCCGGCTCGATGACTTTTGGGAAGTTTCCTGCTTTTGTGCTTTTGTTTTTCGGCCCCATACATTTTTCATTGGGTGATTTATAGCGCCAAGGCTGGCTAATTGTGTAAGCTGTTCACCTGACGAATGGTGCATTATGGGAAGACGACCCAAAGCACTGAGCCCAGACTGGAGGAAAAAAATATGTAGAAATGCATCTTGTAAGAAATATGTAGAAAAACCTCCTGTAGGTGTGTGTAGATACTGAAAGTGAAGGAGGATGATGGAGCAGAATTAAAGCAGATAATCAGAATCTGATAGCATGTGATGGGACACACCTAGGACATTCTGATCTTATTTGCATAATGTTTGCCAGCCTGAACGGTAAATATTTTAGGTATTTTACCAGTAATGCATTCTTTATGCATTCAGTGCATGAACGGGAGGAGCGGTTTAAACCTTGAGAATTTCCTTTTCATATCGGAGACCCTGTAAGAGTTGCTAATATGGAAAGAGGAGGCTGAGACATATTTTCACATGAGCTGGCAACACACCGAGCCGTCAGTAATAACAGTGAGGACGTGTGTGCAGAGCTCGTCTCCGATGCTCACAGGAAGGACCATGTGGTTGCCTGGGGTTCTCATAACAAACAGAGCAGACACTATTCCTACTTTGCAAGCTACTATAGACATCCCTTATTTACGAAACGGGTGTTCACTCGGTTGCTTGTATAATATTATCCCACCTCTCTGGAGAAATTATCAAAAACAGGACATACTGTCTGGATGTTTTGCTACGATCACAGGATCACGGATGGTTTCTGTTAAACCCGAGTGAAACACTCTATCTGCGTTTAGAAGGGCTCCTTTTCTGTATACGAGATTCCGAAACACAGTTTGACACATACCACGTTTCTAAAAGGATCCATATGGGAGTTCTGTCTAGAAGCAGGACTGAATGTTAAACAGGACTGGGGACTTATTGGCACAGACTCGATGTTTCCGCTCAGTGCCTGTCCTCATAGGGAGCTCTATGTCCCCTGACAGGGACTTCATATAACTCATAGAAAACGATGATGTAATCCAACTTCAGCATTTTTATCAATAAGGCTTCCTTCATTCCCATCTCTCTATCTCACACATGCACACACACTGAGGACTGACCCCCTGTCTAGAGCTTTTTTAGCTGGCAGCAGTTACTGTGTGATTTATATATTTAGTGATGTTCCTGTTTCTGGAGAGAACACATGCATTCATTTCCTTTACTACGGTGAACCTGACACTATAATTAAGTTATACATCTGCTGTATATACAGAACGTATACACAAAACTCAGACTACAATTCAACAAACCGTCCTTCCTATCTAAGCAAAAAGCTCTGCTCTGGTGAGTAATAAATGACTAGGAGTCTGTTTGAATAATGAAGCCAATAACTTAGTGCACTGACAGACTATTTGCAGCCATCGCTAATCTGCTCATACTCGAGATGAAGGATGCAAATGTTATGCAGCCGCCTTTGCTTTCCTGAGAAAAAAAAAAAAACTAAAAAAATCTCCTTCGGTTTTTAAGTGGGTTAGTCCGACTGTGTGTGTGCAAGGGAGATACTAGTGGCAGGGTGTAACTGTGCAGCAGTGACATCCATTTAGTGCACACAGCTTTTGCCTTGATGGGTTTCTATCATGAATTTTAACCAAATGAGCTCTGAATGTCAATCAGAGGCAAAGAGCCTGTAGAAAATGACTACTCTTTCCAAGTGGGGCATTGTGTGTGTGCCTGATTGTGTGTTTGCATGTGTCACTTCACACACCCAGCTGTGATGAGTGATTAGATCTGTAGGGCGTGGGTACTGGATTAGGCTCACATAGAGACACACAAACACACACACATACGTAGGCACGCGCTTTTTTTGATTGCAGATGAGGAGTAATGTCCAGCTGAGAATTAACATCTGTATGGTTTGTGTAAGGTTTTTGGCTATATGTGTTCTTCTATACTGTGCAGTAAGCATGACATGATCAATTATACTGTACAGTATGAACAGTAAGTAAGAGAAGCAACGCATCCCAGTTTAATATCGGACCAATTGGCCAAAGATTGCAAATTGTCATTAATTGTTAAATGACAGATCATACATTTTATCTGTTATAGTCTTATTCGATGTAGTGGAACATCTGCGAGACAAGTTAGTTTCTTTTACTTATATTATTGCAGTTTAAAGATTTGTTCCTTGACAAGCCTTCTTTTATTTCCTTAATAAAAAAAAGAAAAAAAAGAAAGCAGCTTGTCATGTTACCAAGGAACCAGAACATAATAGACAAAAACCTTAAATAAACAACTTCACAGTAAAGTTTTTTCTTTTTTCTTTCTTTTTTTTTTGCTAAATAAGACAAGTTTCAAGTAATATTAATATTATATTTAGATTTATATATATAAAATAAAAAATATTTATATTTATATATATCTGTCATATACTGTAAGTCCCTGTGCAGAGCCTGTGCAGTCCCTTAGCCCTTAGCTGCAGACTTGGATTAAAATGATATCGCATTGATATAAAACTGTGAATTTAATTAAATGTTACTGTCAGAACTGCTGTTATAGAAAATGAATAAAAACCATCGGACTGAATTATGGCTAATATTCTGCACGCGTCATACTGTTATCATTGACTAAATTAACAGTGTTTTAAGTAATTTTGTAGCCTCTTAACATCCTCGCTAAAAAAATCAAAAAAATTTTTTGCATATTTTTACTTCCTTAAGGAAATAATAACAATAATCAATGTTTCCCTTTTAACACACCTCAGTATGGGCCTCTTCCGAACGGCAGAGACATCATTTTGTGGTAAAAGGTTAAATGTTTTAGTATCAATCAAAAAGAAAAAAAGAAAGAAGAATAAAATCACATAAAATGCTAACTTTTTATGTGGTGGTGCAACAGTACAAATGTTTTCAGGCATAAGATCCACCTTATTATCCATCTTAGCATGCTACAAACCAGTTTAAAAGACATGCTGTTTAAAAATAGCTTCATATAATGAGTAATTTTTTATTATAGCATCCCTCAACCATATGGTACAAAGGGCTCAATCAGGTTAAGTTCAACACAAAATGATATAGTGACATAAAATAGGCTCTTGACTAATCCATTACTTGATTTCAAAATCTGAAGTGTGTGTGCATTTATCCGGCACTAAATTAGTAACAAACCACAAATGGTTAATTTTTGTAATCAACAATGTTTTCTTCTTGTTTATTATATTTATTTATTTCATTAATGCTTTTGTTCTGAATCCATGTAGAACTCCGGCATCTACGTGTACAATCATTTTCTTTTTAATGCACAACTATACACTTACAGTAAGTCAAATCCTGAAGGAATTTTTGTTCTCTTCATATTGTAGGAACATGCTTCTGCAGGCGCAAATAAATATCACTTAACTACATGATGGAGTCTGTGGTAGGCTTGTATTGTGTATTATCTTTTTTTTTTTTTTTTTAATGACCCCTGACAAGATTTGCACTAAATATCCCTTCTGTTTTCACTCTATACTGACAATAGAGTAAACTATTGGCACACTTGGGTTTGTTCAGGGCCAATTGCAATCCTTGCTAATGGCCTTCGAAATGCATAAATGACTGCACTGTGACATGACTTTGAATGAAATATAAGCTATAGTTGTTGTTTTTTTTGTTTGTTTTATGTCAGCTGGAAGAAAATCACCTTGTATTATTTGATTAGGTGACATACTCATTTGTCGTAATTACATTACTTGATTCTGTAATGAGCACACCATTAGTTGACTTGTTCCCTCCACAGTTCAAACTATTGTCTTTATGTGAAAGGAGATCTCAAATGTTATATATATATATATATTTTTTTTTTAATGAAAGTCCCCTTCATCCAGAGGCGCATTGGACGTCTCATTCTACAGTTAAGTACATTTAAGTAGCCCAATGCCCTAATCAAGCTACCAAAGCGGCCCCATGATTCCCGTCCAGGAAAAAAAATGAATTAAACTATGGAAGTTAAATTGTCACATATCAAGATTTAAAAATGTATTATCTACTTGCCTGTAAGCTCCTACACATGGCACATGGCAGTAATCGAAAGGCTATAGGAGCCTGAGCCTAAAGGAGTAAACCCTCTGAGAGGATAGCTAAAGGAAAACACTCCTCCATTCTTCCTGCTTATGAGTTTCCATGGCACTTTGCACTCTGTAGAAAAAAGAGTCCCTGCTCGGTCTGACCTTTATGCTAATAGAGGCGCCGAGGTCAGCTTTAGAACCAAGGTCAACGCGTTAATAACCACAATGGATCCCTCCATCATCTCTTTTCAGCCTTGGAAGAAAAAAAAATAACGGACACAAATACTTACCCGCACATGAGCGCTCTTACCCAGCAACGTGTGAAGCTGTTGCGTCTGTTGCACTTGTGGTTCAACTGAAGTGTGTGTGTGTGTGTGTATGGCACCGGCTTAAAATGCTGACATGCTCATTTGGCGTAATTAAAGCATCCCACCAGCCTCTATGAAAATTCTAAACTAATGTTTAATTTGCCTCGCGTTTGAAAGCAGGCCTTTGTTATTGCTGTAGCAATTAACTTTGCGTGGAGGCCGCGGCATTTCCTGGGATTGTTGTCATTTGCATACAGCAAATCAGGAGCAGAATCAGGTTCTTTGTACTCGCACACAAACACACCCCTCTGAAACCGTCATTTAACAAACGCCTCAGTTAGTGGCCTAGCAACAGTGGCTGCCATGCTTGCTGGTGATGTCCCAAAGTGTCCCTGACCCAAAAAAATAATTAATTAAAAATTAAAAAGCCACAAAGACGACACATGCGGCAATGCGGCAATGCCGAAGTCTCAGTCCAGAATTCTGGTGTCAGCATCTCGAACATCAAACCACCACTATTTCCCCTTCTGTCAGCTTTATAAACAGTGCAAGTGACTCTGGTGTGATATTAACCACTCTCCTGCTAAGACAATCCCTACACTGTTACTGCACATGGTTATTAAATGTTTGCCAGGAAAGGCATGTGCACATGTAGGGGCACGCTCCGAACTTACTCTGCTTCAACAGTACAGCCATGGCCTGCTAGCTCATTCTCACTGTGCATTATAAGGAACAGGTGTGTGTATGTGTATGCATGCTGTTTATCGTTCACACTCCTGAGAGAGAGGGGAAGTAGCGAGAGAGGGACAGCACCTGTTCTAGTCACATGTTTCCTCTTATATATCAATGAATAATTGCAGCTTTGCACTGCGATGTAATGTAACCTCACCTCACATAGGCTGCCCTGCCACACCTGCCACCTTCATGCATATAACCAGGACGTTTTAGGACGCATTGTCCTTGCACACACATACACACACATGCACACAAAAACTAACAGAAAAGAGCGAGGTAAAACGGGTTGAAATTCTCCCTTAAACTGAGTGCTTAAACTGAGCATTTTTAATCTCTCCATGTCTATTTCTTCCCTCTGTGCTATGGCTCCTGATCTGTATTTCAAAGAAAGAGGAAAGGAATGCTGTAATGAGTTCCCCATCTTCCTCAAGGCAGTGAAAGACCTGCTCTGTGGAATTAATTCCAAGTGGCATGTGGGGGACCTCTCTGGGGGATGCTCGTGGTATTTCAGCATGGGGTGTGTGCTGCATGTGTGTGTCCGCCATTACCCCAAGTGCAGAGGCTTACGCTCTGGCTTCTTGATTGCCTGTGACTAGATATGATCATAAAGTATTGGATGAATTACCCAGGAACACCACAGCCTAAAATTTCATGTGACAAGAGGTTTCTTCTTCATAGGCGCCCATCAGCGCGGATTGATTACACGTGGCATAAGACGGTTAATTGAAATTTCATCCTATGCACAATTTTTTGCCGTCCTCGATTAATTAAACATAATTGAACTGGGTGATGTGTTCATATGATGTGTTAATATCATGGTAGACTTTTCTGAAGGTAGGGAAGTGACAGAGCTGAAGTGCCAGTAATAGATTAGGCTCTAAATTTGTAGCAGATATTTTCTCTGTCATTTCCTTATGAAATCCTTTTAATGTAAATGTTGAATTTTAAAAAAGAAATCGTTGTAGTCTTTTGCTATACAGTACTTTCTTCTGATGATAAAAGCAAAAGTTTATCTATATAAATCAAAGAAAGGGTTAGTCTGTACGTCGGTCAGAACTTACTCTTTCAATGATATCTTTTCATTTCAGACACTGTAGGATCCGAATCCAATTTCTGTCTGTATGTCTGTCTAGCCAGCATTTGCCACAGCATCAAGTAAAACTGGCAATCCAAAGACAGCTAAAATGAGCTAAAATGCACTGGGAATGTCAACATTTTTGCTATATGACTAAGAAAAGGATCTGTGTGTCTATAATTTGACTATAATTAAACTTTGTCTGCTTTTTGGGAATGTGTGGTTTTGGTTATATTTAAAACAATTAGTGTTTTGTAATACAATATTAGTATCAAAGACTATTAAATTGATTACAGTATTAGCTTAGCAGGTTAACTACAATTAGCTAATAACATTAGATAAAAGGTTTGATTTGTTTACATATACTGTAGACACTGAGCACACGAGCTAGCTAATGACCAAGCATTTAGCTGGATAGTTAGCATGAAGCGGCCTCAGTTATTTGATATAGACAATCCAAAGACAGAATGACAGCTAAAATGAGATGAATGCACTGGGAATGTCAACATTTCTCTCAGATCTTTTGCTAAATTACTAAGAAAAGTCTCTGTATGACTAAAATTAGACTGTAATTAAACTTTGTCTGCTTTCTGGACATGCGTGGGTTCCGCCATATTAAGAAACATCAACATTGCGTTGCTACTCATAAACTCTGAGTCTGTCAGATCTAGTCATATATCTCTTTCCAATGTACTTTAAAAGGAACTACATTTTTATGTAATTATTTGTTTTTTTCCATGATTTTCAGATTTATTCTTTTTTTTTTTTTTTACATCAATAGCATTTTTTGAGATTGATCTTCTTCACGAAGGTTTCTGAGGTGGGATGCTTCTGAAAAGAACCCAGTTAAAGCAAAGTGTATATAATTACTAATATAAGCTTTCCACAAACAAACATATTGGTCTTTATTTAACTACTGTTAAACACTGAATACTCTACAATAAAACTACTGGCTTACAGAAACTGATCATGCAGTAACATTAATTTACTATTTTAAAAAAGAAAAGGTAAAAAGAACCTTAATATGTCAAACCACACTGGTTAACTTAGGACCAGCCTAATAATAATACTGTAACCAGCTGACTGATTTTTACCATTTAAAAATAAATAAATAAATAAAATAAAAAACAAAACAACTTTCAACCTCACTAGTGTTAGTTACCTAGATATGCTAATCCACATGCTAAATTAAACACAGGTAGAATTTGAATTCCTTTTGCAATTTAAGAACAAAGTTAAGCTGTGTAATTTTCAGCTAAAATATACGTTTTTTTGACCACAGACTCTGTGGTTTTAACTTTAACCTTTTTTTATATTGTCACGTTTTTTTAACATTCTGACTCTGTCAATAATAACCACGCACTTAATTGTCTTCTTCTTGGTCTTCTTTATTTTATCTACGGCAGGCAACGTAGGCGGTGCGCTACCGCCACCTAAAGTTCTGGATGAATGATGGCGATGCCCTGCACATTTCTCTAACACACTGGCTACTTAAACATTTATTATAAAAATAAAGCTAGATTTCAAAATAAAACATTTATCCATTACAAAAACAATTGTAATGGAGTTTAGTCGTTACCAACTTACATATCTACACATCTTCATTGAACACATGGTGTATTAAAAGAGAAACTTCCTTGGGTGCTTTATTTTTGCAATTCTAAAGCAAAAAGTTCCAATAATTAGCACATTGCAGTGTTTCCCACATTTGTGAAATATACCTGCGGCGGTAGCCAGCGGAGCGGGCCGCATTACCTACAGCACAAAAGTGGTCTACTATACACAACTAACAACAAATATATGTGACCTTTAAGACAATATTTAGATTTATTTTATTTTCTATTAATTTCACATTCCAGAGATCTAACCTACTAAACCTCCCCTCCATCCGTATGTGAAGAGTAAGATGAAGTATATTAAAAAAGTAACAAACACTCTTTAGTGTAGGACATAATATAGAATAATATGCACATTTTGTGAATTCCACATTTTTGCATCGTAAAATGTACAGGTAGTAAAGTAAAAGTTTGTTAGTGAGTTAGATGCAAAGTATGTAGTAGTAAAATGTTAATTTTTTAAAAAGTAAAGGTTGGTTCCACACAATTCCACACAACATATTAGAAAACCCAAATGCACAGTTTACAAGCACTGTATACTTTATGTGTGTATCTCTGAGATTTAGAGGTAATGAGCCATATTTAAAGCACATTTGAGAAGATTGAGAAAACGGCTAAAATCTCATTCAAGTCTCAAAGACAGCTCATTTCTGTATACGTACAGTAAGTCGCACACAAGACAAATATAAACTATCTCTGAGATTTAGAGGTAATGAGACACATTTGAGACACCTTTCTTCTTCTGAAAAGATGCATAAAACACCTAAATTTCATTCAAGTCTCAAAGACAGCTCATTTCTTTCGAGGTGAAAAAGAAGAGATTTACATAAGATCTCATCTAGGAGTTTCCTTAATCAGAGCACGACAAAGTAAAAGAGTGTGTTTAATTCTTAAACATGCATAAAGTATTAATAATGTTTCAATAAAACAATTATAAGTATAAATATAATGGTTTTCATCTGTGTTGCAATATATATATATATATGTATCCATATCCATACATGGTCCATTCAATATATTGCAATATATTAATAAATATAAGCACTAGTTTCCTATATGTGGAAATGTATTATTTAATATATTGCATTATATTTTACAATATGTTGCCATATATATTTTTTTCCATAAGGGCAGTATATGTAAGGTTTTATAATATGATTCCGGTTGCCTCTACTAAAGCTTAAATATCTTTGCTTGATAATAAACAGAGATCATTAGACTCATTATGCGCGTGTGTGTATGTGTGTGTGTGTGTGTGTGTGTGTGTGTGTGTGTGTGTGTGTGTTTGTCCATCTCTCACGGATGTTCAGGCTCAACCAGTAAGTGTGTCAAGGTGTGGCGGACACAACAAGCAATAATTCTTTTTTTTTTTTTTTTATAATTAAAACTTAGTAATTCGGACACTCTTTTTCTTAAACCTAACTGCGCAAATATTATTCTGCTCTGTGGTAGAAGAAGGAATGTCATGCTGTAACGTGTAAACGTGTGTGGTTTCTCTAAGTAATGTTTTTTTCCTCATATGACTACACACACAGACTCAGGTTTTACAACCCAGTTAAGGGTGGGGTGATGGTGTTGCGTTGGGGTGTGTAGCATTCTAATGAAAGTATTGAGGAATGAATCGAAGGAAGGTGGGAGAGTTTGTGAGTATCTGGAGGGCATGGAAATAGGAGACATGGTGGTTTGGGACATAGGGGTGTGAGAAGGGAGGAAGGGGCATGAAGGCGTGTGGGTGGGGGTTTAAAAGGATTTGATTTCCTCTAAGGGACCGTGCAAGGTAATCAGTCTGACTTATTATACCGTAGAGAGGGAACCACTCTCTCTGCTGATTGATAGCTGTGTAAATGATAGCTCCTATGATTATGATTAGGTTTAAGCTGCTCAATTAAAAAGCAGACATCTGGGGGAGTGGGTATGTGTGGGTCTGTGTTTTGGGAGGATCTCCTAGTACATTAAACTCTCTTTTTCTCAGAGATAAGACTCTTGGCCTGTAATATAAGGTCTCTCACAGTGTGTTTAGGAGAGTGTTTAAGGCTGAAGTATGCCAGCTGCAGGCTACTGCCTCTTTTAATTTATAACCCAGGGAACGGGTTTATTGCGCGATCTACAGACGTTGCCTTCAGAGAATGTGATGTTTAAAGGAGTATAAAGAGAAGAGGGGGAGAGGGCGCTGGAACTGTGAACGCTCCTGTTCTCCGCTTGGCTTCTGTGACTAAGCTGGTCCACAGCTGGCAAGGGAGAGAGAGGGAGAGAGGAAGGGAGGGGCAAAGGGATGGAGAGAGGTAGAGGGACGGAGAAGAGATGCAGCTGTGCTCCTGGCACCCCTTTCCTGCCCTCGGGAGGGAGTATGACCATCTCATTTCCTGTTTTGGGGCCACTGAGTTTTCTCTCTCGCTGCCCCTTCTACTGGGCTTCTGTCTGTCTCTCTTTCTCTCTTGTTGCCCTCGGTGTTTTTTCACTGTCTCTCAGTTTTACTCTCTTGAGTCTGTCTCTCAGTTTTACTCTCACTCTCTCTCTCGCTTTCATCGCTTTTTTTATCGAAACCAGCTGAGTTCACCACTACTATTACTACAATACTATAATGTCAATGAAATGCAATAATAATAATAAGAAGAAGAAGAAGAAGAAGAATGCTTCATTGGTGGTGCATAAGGTAACATTGGTGTTCCAGCTACCGTAGGCACCTTGCGTTCTCTTCCTACCACCCAAAAGTGGACTGGCCTTCCAACATTCCCAACCATGCAGTTTTTGCTTATATAATCGTAGAGGTCAGAGAAGAGCTACAGTAGACAGTCTACAGCCCTTCTGTCACCACCACCACCCCCTATCCCTCATCTCCTCTCATCCTCCCTTCATTTCCTAACTGCTTTCTTCATAAGACAGCTATGTCCCACTCTCCCAAACACTAATGGCCTGCCTCTCTCTTTCTGATTCTTCTCCCCCGCCCTTTGTTTGTAGGTCTGTCTGTCTGTCTGTCTGAAAGGCTCTCATTCTCTCTTTCTGTCGTACTTTTCATAAAACAGTCATGCAAACTTCTTAGCTCTTTACAGATTGCACTCTCCAAGGAAATAGATATCTATTCTGACCATATAAAGGAACTGATTGTCTGGATTTAAACGGAGAGTTCTGACATGTACACTGATGCTACTGATTTAGAAAAATGGAACAAATCAAATAGCTCTTAATTAGAACTAAGCAAAAATAAAGTTCATTTTATGTAATTTCTTTTTAACCAAATTATTGTCACTTTTGCCTTTTAATGCCAAGATGATCTCTTACTGTCTCTCTTGGTATTTCTTAGTGTGTATCTTTCTCTTTCTCTTTTATCTGTGTGTGTACTGGATTAGTGTTCATGCCCGTCCTGTCTGGAGGTTTGATGTGTGGAAACAACATGTCTCACCGCTTTTAGGAATCCCATTGGCCAATTTGACCAAGAACCAGCTCACACCAGGAACTCTCACCACAACATTTTTTATTCTCTCTCATGTGTCTGTATTGTGTGTTTCTGTATGATTAAGAGCAGGTGGTGTCTCCCACCAGTACGGAGGAAAGACAGCAGGAGGACGGGAGTAGGCAGAACAGATAAAGCATATTTCCATTATAGGAACCTTTTCTGGAAAATTTTCAAGAACTCAGGAAGTTTATTTTCAAGTGAATTATCCAGGCCTGGTTTTAATCCTTAGGGTGAAGTTACAGGAACCTTTTTAGTTACAGAGTATGATTTTTTATTTCTGAAGTGTAATGACCGTTATACAAACGACTGATCAAAAATGTCCCAGGAGTGTATGCGGTACTGTTCTTAAGAGCATGGTATTTGCCTTAAAATGAATAAAAGGTTTGACGCATGAAACGGCGCTTTGTGTCCATGTGGCCGCTCCTGCGAGGATTGAAAAAGCTACATTCATTCTTTCATTCATCTTTAGTGAGCGATTTATCCTTGTGTTAGATCTGTGCGATATAATCGATTACGCAGTTTAATCGATTGTTTGTTGATCGATTCAATTAATTCAATCCTTCAACCATTCAAAGTTTCTGATTCAGAATCAATTCACATTTAAATCATATATTATTATTGTTACATGCTCAAAAATATACTACATAGAAAATAGAAACTGTTTGCATCTTTTGCAAATCCGAGTATATTGTGTATTCTCCATCTGTTTATATGTGCAGTTGTTGTAACACCGCCACCTACTGGACTGGAGTGCGGTGCAGAATGGGTAAAAATGGGTAAAAAAAGATTATAAGACATGGGATGATAGTTTTTAATGCTTTAACACCTGTAAGAAATATAGCTGCTTGAGGCAAATCGGACAATAAACAGTAGTACTGTTGGAATTTCCTTTGGGATCAATAAAAGTATCTATCTGTCTGTCTGTCTGTCTGTCTGTCTGTCAAACTGAATTGAAAATCACATTGACCAAAAATCATTTTGAATCGCTCCATCACACCAGTCCCTCACAATGCACAATGCGCATGCACATTAACACCTAGGAGCAATCCAGCATAGATATTTCTCCTAATTGCGTGTTCGCGAGGTGGAAGGAACCTAAAAGAAGCACACCTGAAAAGTATTCTGGGCTCATGATTAAACTAGAGGAGCTGTGAAAAGACAACGCTACCCACCTCCACGACTCCCTGTTACAATAAAGTAACAACATATCCGTGCAATAAAGTACAGTACAACTGTAAAGTACAAACTACCACTTCCTTGCCGTATAATGAACCTGAGAAACTTCTGTTCTTCTGTTACTTTAGATAGCGGTCATGGTTCCTCTGCGTGGTGGAAATGCAGAACACAAACACAATATTGTTTAAGGTAGAACTGTTTAGTTCCTCAAAAGGTTTCAGTTCACCGCTTTGCCCTGATCCTGATTCTGGGCTGAAATCACCCATGAAAGTCACGTTGTACCATGTCTTACTCACTGTATGTACTGTAGATTCATTCTAATTGAATTATTTACCGATAGGACGACTTGTTTAATGAATGATTCTCGAGCCAAAAATAAGCGAGTGAGAAGACAGAAAAAGGGGAGAGCGAAGAGGCGAAACAGCTGCACTGTGCATATGCTTCGTTTTGTTTCTCCATCATCGCGTTCTCTGCTTGTCTGTTTGATGACTCGCTGTACGCTGACATTTGTTTGACAAAGCCATGGAGATGACAAAGATTCACGCATCAATCTATTACACATATGATTTGTGTTTTTTTTATTTATTTTATTTTTTTATTATGGAATATGTCCATGTATTTAATTTCTTCACACCCGAGTCTCTTCTGACAAATAATTTATTAAGTGTCAGTATATTATTCATTTCAGGACAGTAATGGTGTTATTGTCATGTCAGAAGATATATCATGTATCATTGTGTGTAATGTGTTGTGGACGTTTGTTCTCCGTCCAGTTAATGTGACATCTTTTCCAGGAAGCCAGTTACAACAACAGAGACGTGTAGTGTGTGTGTGTGTGTGTGTGTGTGTGTGTGTGTGTGTGTGTGTGTGTGCGCGAGTGAAAGAGAGAGAGAGAGAGAGAGACACCTTCCCAGCTGGGCTTTGTCATTGCTTGCTCATTCAGTCCCTTACCCTTCCCTTAGGCCATAAAGACATATTCGGAGTAGCTATTGCATTCCCCTCTCGCGTCACATCGCGCAGCTGAGAATATTAGAATACAAACATCCATGTCTTACACCTTTATTACTGTTTTTATGGTTTTAGTTCCCTAAGAGCGTCCGCTAACTCTGCGTCTCCTTAGGTGCACAAGTGTTACGGTGTTATCATTGGTGATAGATGAGGTATTATTTTGCCCTTATTTTTTTATGAACTTGTTTGCCTGATAAATGTGCATGTGCGCTTCCCAGGTGTGTGCAGATCCTTGGCAGCGTGTGGGAGAGGAAAAGCCAGTTATATCGCATATCTGCCACACACATCACAGAGTGTGTGTGTGTGTGTGTGTGTGTGTGTGTGTGAGAGAGAGAGAGGGTGTGTCTAATGTTCTGCTGCAGGACACCTGTGCAGCCAACCACCGTGTCTGCTGTAAACACCATGCATTTGTATAAGTGTGTGTGTATGTGTGTGTGTGTGTGTGTGAGCATGTTTTTATAGCTTGGTGGGGAAAAATGCCCAAAGCTAGGAATATCTGACAGTTTTCATATCTGCCTAAAAAATGCTGTACAATATGTAGGTTTAACAGTAGATTTAGCGTGAGTTATCTGCATTGATAATTGTGTGTGTTAAGGTGGCCAGGTGCATTTGGTTTTATCCAGTACAAGGCAGATGTGCAGTTGCATTGTTTGTGCACAAATGAATACATCCTCTCTCTCTCTCTCTCTCTCTCTCTCTCAGTCATGGTAATGTATCTGTAGCTTCACTGACTCTGACCCTGTATCTGCAGCAGCTACTGTCTACTACACTTCATTAGCACATACCGGTCCTTCTCTCTCTCTCTCCAGCTCCAGCTGTCTATTAGGGCTGACTATTTCTTTTCAAAAGTGCATTCAGTTTGTATTTGTCTCAAAAGATTTATTGTTCATATTTGTTCAAAAATGTACCAGTATATACTGTACAACCACATTGAGAATGAAAGTTGCACTATAGGTGCACTAGGCATCCATATTGCAAGATCATGAGGTGCAAAAGTTATAATTTCATCATGAAGACTGAGGTTTCCTTTACTAGAAGTAATTTATATTTTATTTTTTTTTAAATCCTCGGTGAGGCTAAATCTTAAAATAAATATTAAACATACACCGATCGGCTACAACACTAACACCACCACCTGGTGAATTGAATAACATCCATTATCAATTACATACAGTACCAGTAAACTGGTGACAGGATCATGGGCTCATCTATGCCTGCGGGACAAAAGGCTTGCCTGTCTGATCTGATCCCACAAAAAAGTCAATGCTGGCCACAAAAGAAAGGTATCGGAATACCCAGTGCTTCACAGACTGCCTCTTATGGGGCTTAGCAGGCAAAGAGTTCAAGGTTGTTGATCTGGCCTCCAAATGCCTAGATTTTAATCTGATCAAGCATCCATGGAATTCGCCACATGCAAACCACAGCACCAAAAGGATCCGCCACTAACTTGTACCAGACACCATGGCATACCCCTGGAGGCCTCGTCGAGTCATGCCCTGAGAGGTCGGAACTGCCCCAGTGGCACAATACTGAGCTCAATATTTTGGGTTTTAATGTTGTGGCTAATGGTGAAGCTCACCACATAATGTATATATGTAAGTACATACTGCATGATGCTCAATAGAATATATTTGTGATTTAGCTTTAGAAAAGAGCAAAAATAATATCACATTTAATATAATTAGACAATCAATACATGATTTGGGAAAAAAATACAATTTTATAAATATAATGCATCACTAGGTGCAATGGTGGCTAGACACTAGGAAGGTTCGCATTATTGGACCCTTGGGCAAGGCCCTTAACCCAAAGCGCCACAAGGGGAAACAATGGAAAGAATGATATGTGAGAGCTGTAAAAGAGCGGACCAAGATTGGGTACCTTAAAAGCTGACCACTCAAAGCAATCCTCACTTGATGAGGCTGGTCTGAAAGGAAAAAATGCATAACTACATAAAGTAAGATTTATGAGACTGACATTAAAGCATTTACCATTAGAATATGGTATCTTAAACATTTAGTTTATGCTAGACAGTGTAGCTGTTATTAAAAACGTGAAATTGAAATTGTATTATGCCAGCCCTAGAGGTTACTGTCAGTTCTGACCGAGCTGTGCGTCAATCTGTAGCCGACGTCTCCGCAGCACCTCCAGCGCCAACCCAATCAATATTTTGTTTCGCACCATCACCATATTTCATTTTTTTTCCTTCTATTATATTTTTTCATCATATTTTCACCTTGAAGGACATCAGTAGCTAGATTAAAGGTGGCCCCTTTTTCTTAATGGAGGTAAAGAGAAACAGGAGCAGAATTATCCTCGAATGGTGGGCAGAGAGAAAAATGTGGAGCCATTGTTTTGCAGAGGTGATTAAGCACGCCTGGAGCTTTGAACGGCTGCGGGGTGCATATGCAGCGCTAAATTAATCACCTGTCATTTTGACTGATTATTAATGAAGAAGTCCGGTCCCGTTCACGGCAGCGCGCGGGAGAAGAGTGCACTTTTTTCTTTTTTTTTCAGTGCATGAGCAGCGGGAGGGAAGAATGATAATGCTCGGGAGCCGGGCGCGCATGCCGTGTGCATATTCTCTGCACAGTTAAGAGGCGGTCATGGGGAGCAGCAGGCTTTAATTGTGTTTGTCTTGGTTCAGGAACTCAGACTGCTGCGATTTTGTGCCTTCGGTTGCCGGTGGCCAGTCCTTAGTGCTTTTGGAAGGAGGGAAGAAATTCCAGACAGGGAGTGTGTTTTTATAGATATGCACTATGTATAGTGCAGATGTTGGTCCACCTGTACATGCAAGTCAAATACACAATTAAAACAGTGATCTTTTTTTTTCTTTTCTTGTGCACTGTTGGGTCTGTTTGTGTAGCTCTTACACACAGTCTGCTCCGCTTTTATCTTTTGTTGGCAATGTATAACTTTACCCTGCTGTAAATCCTTCCATCATCCTTTGAACACAAAAGCAGCTGTGGGCCGCATGATACACAAGACAATCCGATTAAACCTGTGCAGGTCGTACTGGGGAGGTCGTGCTAGAGGAACGAGGAACCAGGTAGAAGGCTATATATGAACTATACGCTATGGGGGGGAGGAAGGGCTTGAATAAACACGAGAAAGCAAGAAAGATAGGTTATTTAGGATGGCACGAAAGGAGTGAGGTATGTGTGTAAGCGGGGGTGAACAGTGTTATAGATGTATCAGTTGTTGCAAGAGTGCCTCCATTCTCAGTCTCTGATGCAGAAACAGGGAAAACTGGTGACTAGGGATATTGAACGGCTGGTATGGCGGGGGTATCCTCTGTGCTGCCCTCATCAGTGTTGCCTTTCACATGGCTCTATGGTGTCTGGAGCTTTAGCACATCCACTACATACAATAGTATCAGGCACACACACACACACACACACACACACATGCACACAGAAGACCTGAGCTGAGACATGAGCTTTCACACCAGCACTGGGCAGCAGCTCTATAAATCACACTGCATTGAGTAATACAGTTATTATACACCATATACTCTCCATTTTCTCCACATGTCCACACACTGATAATAACACGGGGGCAAAATTCTGTAACGTGCCATGCTCAACCACTTCCTATTCCTATTTCCAACAATGTCAGTTAGCTGTAATGTGCTCGCAGGAGTTTCTGGCTGCTGCTGCCCCTGACACAAATCTTTTCTGAATAAAAACGATAAGCGTCATTAGACAAACCATTTTCAAAAGTACGGAGCAATGAGGTGCAGCAAGGCATCTCCTCAGCATGCTGTATAACTTTGCTAACATTACCTGACTAAACGATAGCTAGCGATTAAAGATACTTAACAAAACATTAACGGCGAGGGAGCTGACATTACTTAGCTCACTAAAATGAAGCCTTTTGTTAGCATAATCTGTGTAGCATGTTCAGTTTTACACACAATATCCACTAACTAACACTACATAAAACATGTTTTTTTTTCCATGGCTAGTTGGCTAGCTTTAAACAGCTAGATGCTGCTCTGTGCTGCTGGAGAATTTAAACTCTGTTTTCATTCCCGTCCAGACTGTGGGAGTGTGAGTGACAGAGGGGTTTTTTATGTCTCCGGATCTTTCCTGAAGTAGAGAGCACTTGACGCGACCCACATATTTGCAGACTTCTTGAGAAGGTGTTGGAGCAAGAGAGCAGAGGAAAAAGGAGGGACTGTGTGTGTGTGTGTGAGAGAGAGAGAGAGAGAGAGAGAGAGAGAGGTGGGATCATGGATGACAAAGCCCCCTGGAGGCTCCTGGCAGACGGGCGCCAAAGTGAAGAGAAAGGAGGGTCACACAGACAGGACACTGCTCTCTCTCTCTCTCTCTTTTTCTCTCACTCTTTCTGTCTCTCTCTGTATATGTCTGTGTCTCAGCCTGACGTCAGCACAGCAGCCTCTCTCCTGCAGACTTCACTGCCAGATTAACCTCTAAGGCCATTATTGTAGCCCCAGTACAGCGGCCTGCTCGCAGGACGGTTGTGCTTTGGTTAAAGCCAGATCTGTTATGACAGCCATCTGTGCTCGGAAATCCTGCTCGTGTGTGTAATGCTGGTGGAACAGAAAAACACATGGCCTCAGTGCTGCATGCAAGTGTGGGAGAAGAGCGAGGTGAGACAGAGAGAAGGACAGACTGCAGAGTTGGAGCAAGAGCAGCACAGAGTAACAGGCAAACACAGCTCATGAGGAAAGACGTCTATCTATCTATCTATCTATCTATCTATTAATCTGCCTATACATCTGGCTCTGAATCTTTCTATCTATCTGTCCATCTATTTGTCTCTCTGTCTACCTATCTGTCTGTCAGTCTATATACAGTATCCCTCTCTTTCTGTCTATCAATCTGTCTGCCTGTCTGTTAGTTTGTTTATCCTTTATTGATCTATCTATCTATCAGCCTTTCTTCCCTCTGTCTCTTTGTCTGCACCTGTCTATCTTTCTGTCTGTCTGCCTCTCTGTTTGTCTGTCCCCCTAACTGTCCCTCTATGTCAGTTTATCTATTTACCTGTATGCCTGTGTTTATCTATCTATCTATCTATCTATCTATCTATCTGTTAGTTTGTTTGCCGTCTTTCTGTCTGTCTGCCTGCCTATCCCCCTGTTGTTGAGTCTCTGCATCTGTCTGTCTATTGGTCTGTCTATCTATCTTTTTATCTATCTCTCCGTCTCTCCCTCCCTCCCTCTCTCTCTCTCTCTGGAGGCTGTGGGGCAGCAGGGTGGTAGTGTAATGTTGGAAATGAGCTGGATTATGGATAAGGCTGGAGTGATTGTGTATGTGTGGGGGGGGTGGTATAATGAGGAGCAGAGGAAGAGGTGATTACAGTGCGGAGACGGCTTGCCTGCCTCTCTTTGTTTGGTTAGCAGGGCTAATGTACGCCTGTGTGATCTATGGGCTGAGCATGGCCCTGTGCCTCTCTGACGTCTCCTTTTCCCGACTGACACACAAAAGGAGCAATGAGAGATGAGGATGGAGGTTAGAGTGTGGGCGTGTGCACACATATGGCTTTTGTGTTTGAATATGTACAGAATCTAGTGTATTCAGCACAGAGGGACAACTCCGAGGTGGTGTTTTAATCCACCACATCACTGCATCATCTCCAGAGAAATTTATTAACTCAGGGATTCATTAAATATATGTATCAGATAGGATGGAATAGTGTATAGTCAACCCTCTCAGTGAAGAGGTCACCGTTCCCTCTCTCGCTTCATCTCTCTCTCTCTCAGTGTCCTGGGAATGCTAATGACGGAAGGGAAGGAGCTGAGAAAGTGACAGCATCGTCAGCGTTTTCCTCTGCGTTCAGTGCACACACAGAGGAAGATGCTCTCGAGACCTTGAAATGAAAGAGCGCGCCCACAATGGGAGGATATCCGAGCTTCTTTACAAAAGTTTGCGGGGTGTGCTTGGCAGAGACAGCCTGTCTCTCGCACTCAGAGAAATTTAAATAGCTTTCATCAGGAGGACTCGGTGGACAAGCCCTTAGCTCTCGCACTGGGATAAGCTGACTTAAGCTGTCTGTGCGTCCTTCCCTTTCACTTCGTCCTCACTCTGCTTTTCTCCTCGTTTTTCCTTCTGCCATCTGTCTGTCATTCTAGCTTTCCACTTTTTGTCCTTCTGTCCTGCTACCTCTTTACTTCTCTCTCTCTCTCTCTCTCTCTCTCTCTCTCTGTTTCTATATAGCTTGCGCATCACCTTGCTCACATTGTTTATTAAAAAGGCACACAGGCCGTTTTGGCCCTAGCTTGCCTGGCCATGATGCCATAAATATTAAACCCGATCTCAGGGGGGAGAGAGACAGAGAGAGACAGAGAGAGATGGGTGTGCTGAAAAATTAGAGTACGAGTGAGTAAAAAGTGCAGGTGGACATAAGAACCTACCCAATCCCTCTCTCTCTCTCTCTCTCTCTCTCTCTCTCTTTCCTGTCCCTCTCGCATCTCTCTGTACTGTACATCTATGTATTTATCATCTATATATCAGTCTGTCTGTCTGTCCATCTGCCTGCCCTCTCTCTCCGTCCCCTTTCATTTTCTCTGTCTTGTTATCTATTTATCTATCTATCTATCTATCTATCTATCTACAGTATCTATCTATCTATCCAGCTGTCTGTCTGTCTATCTGCGTGCCCCTCTGTCTCTTTATTTATTTCTCTGTCTCCTTTTTATCTCTGTCTTTTTTATTTTTTCCTATCTATCTATCTATCTATCTATCTTTCATTTTCTTTCGTTTTGTCATTCTATGATTCCATCATTCTGTCTCTCTCACTCTGTCTCTCTCTCTCTCTCTCTCGTATTGAACTGTAGACCATGGAGAAAGAGTAGGGAGACAGGTAGAGGTGGAGGTGAACACACAAACCTGCTCTCCCCTTCCACCCCATGTAGGTGTAAACGTCTCTCCCCCAGTCTCATCCCGCACTCTGTGATTTATCCTGTAGGCCTCTTTACGTACATCATGAAGACATTCAGCACTATCTAAATCGATAAACGAGAAATGGAAGAATGGAGGTCACATTTGTAGATGAAGGGCTCTGAGTGCCTTACAGAAGGAAATAAGCGGGAAAGTCACGTGTCTCGTGTCCGCACGGCAGGGCACCGAGTGATGAGCAGTCTGTAGCTGTCCGTACTGAAGGTCAGCGGTGATGGATGCGTCCTGACATGCCCACAGAGCCTGAGTGCGTCAGAGCTCCCGATAGCAACCGTTTGTTCGTGGAGAAGTGTAGTGATGGAGTTTCTTTAAAATATATCTGTATTTATAGAACCTGTAATAAACAGGTAGAAGAATCACACTGTATGACTGCAGCTGTTTTAAGGACATAATGGTGGATTGAGTGCATCCATGATATTGTGTCTTTACTTAAATAAAAAAATAATAAAAAAAACTGAAAATATTGGATAAAAGTTGCCTGGTCCTTTTTTTCCTCCGCATTCTGAGATGCTTTTCTGCTGACCCAGATTGTTACAAGTGCTTATTTGGCTTCCAGTCAGATAGCTGTTTCAAAAAGGCTTAAACCAGCAGATCTTGTCGAACTCACTAAGATCAAATTTTCCCCATTATGATATTCATTGTGTACACGTAAAATGAAGATCTTGGTTTGAGGTTGAGTCAAAAAATGGTATATTAATACTTCTATTGATCGCACTTATCAGTGGGATTCAAGGCTATTCCGTTCAAGGCTATTGTCTCCCCTGTGCAGGTGTGAACGTGTTAAATCGGTTCATTTGTAACTGCGGTGCGAGCAAAAATGGACGCCCAACTTGTAATTTGTGTGAAAGAAGAGCAGCGTGCAGTGTTTAGTTTTTTGTGGTCCGGAGGTGTCCCTGGTGCCAAAACAACTTACATGAAGAGCATAAACAGGAGCGATTGGATATCTGCAAATTAAATTTGAAGTGATACTCTAATGAAGATGAAAGTTTCTTGAAGAGAATCATTCCTGGTGACGAGACATGGATTCATCACTACGAGCCTGAGAGTAAACGAACGAAAACAAACCAAGAAAAAGTTCAAAAGTCAACCATCAGCTGGAAAATTGATGCGTACACTTTTCTGGGATTCTCAAGGGATCATTACTGGAGCATTATGTGGAAAAAGCTTTAACAATCAACAGTGCTCATTGCAGTGAGATGCTTATTGCAGAGCTGAAGCCTAAACTATCCAAAGGTGTAATCTTCCACGACAATGTGCATCCTCACACTTCTGCCCACACTGCCGAAACTATGCAAAAAGTTTGTTTTGAGGTGTTAAAGCATCCTCTCTCTAGTCTTGTTTCATTAGACTTTCATCTGTTTGGTTCCCTCAAAGCAGCCCATACGAGGACGAAGATTCACTTCTGATGAAGATGTGACGACAGCAGTGCACTCAGCCTAAAAGAGCTCAGCCTAAAACATTCTTCGATAAGGGAATACGACATTCTATTGACAGATGGACGAAGTGTTTTGAAAGACAAGGAGATTATGGCAACAAAAAAAAAATGTCATAAAGGTTTGACATTTATTTTCTTCTGAAGTAAAGACATCTTTCACTTCTTATTACATTTTGCACTGTAGCCAGAACTTCTGTCCCAAATACTGTATGACAACCGCAACAGAAAAGTCAGGCGACTGATATAAAGGCGCCAGATCAAATATTTGTGCCCTTGTCGAGGCCAAAAGACAGCGCATATTTACGGCATTGTGTGTGTGTGTGTATCAGCACTGCGACCGTGGATGGTGGTTTTACCCAATGGGAGTCCGGCTGAAAGCCTGAATGGAGGTGCTCGACATGTTGAGCGCAGCGCAGCAGCGTGGTTTCACTTCAGCTGCGGTGTGGTCTGGATACGGTGCTTTTACCCCGAAACGCAGCTGTAGCAGGCAAAATGTAGAGCAGCGGAATATTCGTTATGATTTCTTCACTAAAGGAGGTTTGTAGAGGAACAGGTGCGTGAGTGTGTGCGTGCATGCTAAATCACACAGCCATCACTTCGTGCATACTGCAGAATCGTGTTATGTACAGTATTTCTAAAACTAAACTAAGGAATCTGATTAAAAGACCTGAGGATTTATTCAAGGCGTATGTACTGTATTGTACTATGTGCATATTGGCTGCTTTGAAGATGCGACAATAACAGTGCGAAGAAATGACTTCGTTTCCAGAATAACTGTGATTTTAATATTGAGCAAATAAATCACTTTTAGTTGTTCTCACGTGGCCGAGGATTACGCACGTCTTGAGCTGGAGCTTATTGGAAAAGTTATAAATTGTATCACGTCATCACTGCGGCTTCATGCAAATGTATTATAAAAATGCTAAGATATACAAAATAGACTCCAGCACATGTCCCGTGTGTGTGTGTGTGTCTATAACAGAGCGAGAGTGAGAGAATAAGGAAAAAGCGGTATACTGGTGTAGAAGTGAATATGTCACTAATCATTTTTGCATTTTGGGCGAAGGCCCTGAGGGAGATAATGCTGTGCAGATGTGTGTGTGTGTGTGTGTATGAGAGAGATCACACTCACCAGAAGCTCAGCATTAGCAGCTGCTGGCCTGTTTTGCATATTGTGATGGCAAGCGATGGACTGAAAGTGAGAGAAGATGGAATAGAAGGCCGCACTTTTGCATATGTGGTGGCAGAAAGCCCTGGACTATTTCATACAGCCAGACTGTGTGTTTGTCCTTCTGCTGGAGCTGAGCGACTGTGATCGGGTGACAAACTCCACGTCTAACCCCTCACTTCTTCTTTCAGAACAGTATGTTCCTCCGCTGTCCTCTTCACAATGATTCCGACTATAGTCCTGAGCTTCATACTCGTCCTGTATATTTTATGTGCTGGTTCTGCTGAGAGACGGGAGTGATTGATGGATTCCCAGCTGTTCCTAGCGGCACAGAGGCTCGTGCACTCTCGAAGCCGTCTTTTACTCCCAGCACGGTGCCCTGGAGAGTGAGAGAGAGAAAGCGCATACGGCTGGGCGGAAACAAATTCACCTCGCTTCGAAACACACGACCCTGACAGGTTTTTCAAATCACATTTGCCCAGCTTCCCAGCTCGTACCTATTTCAATGAAAACATCAGATCTATGCAAATCAACGTTTGTCATTAGCGTGTATATATGTTAAGTGAAAGGTCTTGTGTTTCCTAGGTAACAGATTGCGGTTTTAGGTTTCGTTGCATCAGTTCCACATTAGCAGGTTGCAGCCGCAGAAACCGATACGGCCTCCTGGTCTTCGCTCCAGTTTCCACAGGTTCCACAGTGCACTCAAACGTTCCACTCCTCGCGGACACCCAAAAGCAATATCTACATCCAGATTCCAATTATTTGAAATATTTTGCATTCAAACGCACATATTAATGAGCCTGTATTCTTTTTTTTTTATCTATGCTGCAGTAGTTCTACATTATGCATTCATATCACATGAACCACAGCAGGTGAAAAAGTGTGTTTTATTTATCGACCCAGAGTAATGGGGTTTTTATGCTGATATAAAGCTAAAACGTATATTTCTTAGGCGACCCAGAATCCGGGTAAAAATCCACATCCAAATGGATTTCCATTAACTAGATTAACTGTTGGGGTTTCTGATGCACTGTTTGGGGGGAAAAAAAGAAGAAAAAAAAGTCACAACAGTCAGAATTTTGGCATACATCATGCAAAGTCAAATTTACAGTTTTTGGAATTGGGTTGACATATTATTAAACTTGGAAAGATAGTGAATTTTCCAAGAAATGTAGTCAGGGAAAAAAAAAATTATGAATGACTACGATTGGAGATCACTAAAAAAGTCAACAGTAGAAATCACAGCTGTGTTTAATAGTGAAAGTCAGGTCATTTCCACACAATGCAGTGAGAACTCACGGGATTGGAACGAAACAGCTGTATGACCAAAAGATAACCACTTGTTAGTGAGACTAATCAGAAAAACGCCGTCAATTTGCTAGGGAGCATAAAGATTGGACTTTGGAGCAACAGGAAAGGTCATGTGGTCTGATGACTTCAGATTGACCCTATTCCAGAAGGATGGATGCATCAGGGAAAGAAGGGAAGCTCATGAAGCGATGCACCCACTGTACAAGCCTCTGGAGGCGGTGTTATAATCTGAAGTTGGTCAGGTCCAGGATCTGCAATATTATGTGGCAATAAAATGAAGTCAGCTGATGAACTGAATGACTTGGTTATGCCATCTATGCATTTTTTTTTCTTCCCTGCTGACACGGGCGTATTGCAGGTCTCAAATTGTGAAAGAGTGTTTCTGGGAGCATGAGGAATCACTTTCACACATGAATTAATCACCACATTAGAGTGTGCAACTTGGCCGGGCAGGGAATATTGTGTACTGTATATTTTTACTACTACTGTATATATACTGTATATATATTGGGAAATATGTTTCCCTGAAAAGAAAATATGCTTTTCATTTTTCCCACATATCTCAATTTCAATCTAAAAGTTCGAACATTTTAAATTTAAGTTATTTTCAAAAGTGAAAAGGGGAAACTTATAGTAGATTGTCTCACTATAATGTACTGATTTCATTTGTATTTACTTTGAAGCTAAATAACAACAGATAATGAAATGTTGGTGCTAAGTATTATTTATATCCTATAGTGATCAACTTTTTTTTTCATTCATTAATTAATTAATTTATTTATTTATTTATTTTTTGCTCATATATGATCATTACACATAATATGCCTAAACTCTGAATTAAATACCACACTTATTTCTTACAGTATGTTAAGCGACTTAAAGGAGTTTATCTTAATTCTTTAATAATCAAAATGTATTCAATAGTATTCCTGCAGAGAAAAAAAAACTCGTTTTTCACAGCGTTATGCCCTAGCTATTTCAGCACTCGGGATTTAGCTTTGAATGTGTGAGCTGCTGCTAATGAAATGAGGCTTGATAAAGTGCTTGGCTGTTCACCGCTCTCTGTGTCCTCTGCTGACCTTCTGCTGCCGTGTGTTTGTGTCTGTTCCAGAGCTCCAGAGATCATCCTTGGCCTGCCCTTCTGTGAGGCTATAGACATGTGGTCCTTGGGCTGCGTCATCGCCGAGCTCTTCCTGGGCTGGCCGCTCTACCCTGGCGCGTCTGAGTACGATCAAGTAAGACTATTATCGGCCCGTAATCCTGCAGACTGATGACACATGGGTGCTTAATGACTGGTCGAGACAAAATGCCTGAGTGTGGCTGAATAGATGTTTGCTTTTTCCTTAGCCAGAACTGAAGATTGCTTACTTTTTTATGATTCATTTGAAGGCAAGACGCTACAGATAAATAGGACCATTAAAGAAAAAAAAAAAACATAGTAGATATTACATTTAATTATCTTTGGCAGCTGACTGGTAATATTATTTTTCCCATGGAAACTGCATTTATTTATCTGAATGGCTTTCCCTAATTAAAGATGCAGTTGTTATCAGAATTTTTTTTTTTTTTTTCAAAATATGCATTTTCTTGTATAGACACTTTAAAGAAGGAATATGTCAGAGTCACAATCTAGTGTAAACTCAGCAATAACTAAAGTCTTAATATGCATCTAGGAGTGAGCATGTCGAATTTCACAAATGTGTTATTTTTATGGAGTGGAGCCCATCCCTGGGCATTTCGGGCACGAGGCGGGGTACGCCCTGGACAGGGTGCCGCACACAAACACATACATACGGGCGATTTGGGAACGCCAATTAGCCTAATTTGCATGTCTTTGGACTGTGGGAGGAAATCCAGCAAGCATGGAGAGAACATGCAAACTTCATGCACACAGAGCCGGGAGGTGGGGAAAATCGAACCCTGCCTCAGGAGGTGCGAGGCGACAGTGCCAACCACTATGCCCTCATGTCCCCTTAGTGGCCTAATGGCATAGTAGTTAGGACTGTGTCGCATTGCTGAGATATTTATCTTTTTTTTTATCTTAAATTGTCAGTTCAGTACCTTGCCTTAACCATTGTCCTTACACCGCTGTCTCAAAATTCATATATGCACAAATACTACACTCACCTTTTTTTCTTTTTCTTTTTTAACACAGCAAATTCCTCTTTCCTTTTCTAAGGCTTTTGGACACACAGGTTGTTATTCGAAAAGAGATGAATACATTATGCATTAGAAATGTTTATGAGCGAGTGAGAAATGGCATTTCCTGTTTGGCATCTGCTGTCGAGTATGGCCCTGCAGTGAAGCTCTCTCTCTCTTTCTCTCTTTCTCTCTCCCACTCCCTCACTCTCTTACACTCTCTCTCTCGCAGTCTGTCTCTCTTTCTGCAAATGGCTATAAAAAAATACATCCTTCAATTACTGTTTGTGCTCCAGGGAGAGAAAACAAAACAAACCTCTGGCCATGTTGCTGTTCTCACAGCTTTTCGAAAGTGCAGCGTGTTTGTGCCTGTATGCGTGCACACTCTCAGGCTTTCATCTCTCTCAGGCCCCGCTGTAATGCTGGACAGACGCCACAACTAGGCCAATTAGTCCGGTTCCCGAGTGTTAGTGTGGGGTCTTCTCTTAACCCCCCCCCCCCCCCCCCCCCCCCCCCCACCCCTAAACCAAAAAAATTTTGGCTTCTTTGATAGGCCCTGGGCCAATGTTCTAACTCAACTCTGGATCTCACTTTAATTCGCCTCCTGCCATTTTAGCACACAGCCTTCTTTCAGTGCATTTGGAGGCAACTTTTGGTCACCTTGACATACCTGCACTATATAATGTTTGTCTAGACTTTGGGTGGTTTAGCCATGAGTAACCGTGTGATCTCAGGCTGAGCAAACATTCAGCTTAAACAGCGCTGCTTATTTTTTTCATTGTAACTGAAACAACTGGGTAATACCAAAGTAGAAGAAAAGACTAAAATCCTCCACATATGAGGTTAAAATATCATATCGAAATTTCGCAAGGTTAAAAGCAAGGTCACGGTGTAAACCAGGTTTCAGGTGCAGTCAGGATAAGAGACACTGATTGGCGGAGAAACCACTAAACACGAGATGATTGTGGATATTGCAGGCTGCTGTTTTCACATTTAGACCCCTTTCAGGTGTCTGGATGCCGTTCGGTGTAATTGTAGCTCTCAGGCTGTTTATGAAAAGAGTTTGGGAGAGGTGGTGATGGCATTCTTTTACATGCTGTTTATTTAACGTTTAATGCTGTTATGCTGGCGGTACAAGTGTGAAAGTTAACAGCAAGAGGCCAGCATGTGAACTTTACTTAAGCAGATTTAGTCAGAAGATGAGTACACCTTGTGTATGCTTTGAGCGGTCCTTTGCGTATTAAAATGTTTCTTTTTTTTTCCCCTCTCAGATTCGGTACATTTCACAAACACAGGGGCTGCCGGCGGAGTATCTGCTAAGTGCAGGAACCAAAACTACCAGGTTCTTCGACAGAGACCCGGATTCCACCTATCCACTGTGGAGATTAATGGTATGGTCAGACGC
>JAOVVB010000037.1:29782111-29794191 GCA_028570985.1 Heterobranchus longifilis | reverse complement strand
GGGGGTGGGATGATACAACAATGGAAAGGGACATTATGCTTGGAATTTTATTTTTATTTAAAAAAAAATTTGCATACACACTAGTGACCGATCTGGATGTCTAGACATTACTAAAAAAAGTGAGTTTTGCATAATAGGTCCCTTCTAAGTTCATTCATTCTATACCGCTTATCCTGTACAGGGGCCTGGAGCCTATCCCATGAGACTTTGAGCATGAGGTTGGGTACACCCTGGACAGGGTGCCAATCCATCTCAGGACACACACTACAGGCAATTTGAGAACAATTAATCCCGTTCTCCAAATCTGAATGTCTTTAAACTGTGGCAACAGATCTACACACACAAAGCTGACGCGGGAATCGACCCCTCGACCCTGGAGATGAGGCGAGGCCACAGTGCCAACCACTACGCCACTGAGTTATCAAATCTAAATACTCGTTGAGACATCCGCTTTCTCTGAAATGTACCGGTTTCTCCTCACACATGCCCTTCCCACTAAAACCTTAAACCAGCTCTCATCTTTGTTTATTGCTTCATCAATCTTCCTGGGACTTTAGAGTAAACGCTTAACCTCTTCCGGATTAATTACAGTTACATTTCTGCCTTAAACCTTTTTTTTTTTTTTTAAATGCACATGTAATAAGAGCTCGAGCGTACTTGTCGGGTGGGAAGGTTTGTGCCGTGTGTGTGATTGTGTAAAGGACTGGGCTGGTTCTTGTTGTATTAGCAAGCTGCAAGCTGCAGTGTTTATTTTGTTTGATGAATGCCACAGTGGCGTATTGATTAACTCTCTCCCCTGGTGCTCATCGGCCGCACGAAACAAGAGAAAATGAAAAATGAAACGTGCCACTCAGAATTTTCCCCATGCAGTCTCTAATGAAATGCTTGTAATTACTAGCAGTGGCATGAAATGAAACAGGATTGCTTCAGTAGTAAATGAAAGTAAATAAGGCTACCCTTCATTAAAAAGCTGGGGTTTGGAGTAGGAAATGTTGATCAAGGACATTTTCGATACCTCTCGTTCCACACGTCTGCTGTGGATTATGTCGTGCATTTGAATCAGCAGCTCCTCTGGCTGTATTCACAGACAGCAACGGTCCGAGCAGCTCGCTCTCGTCCAGGCTTGGAATGCCTGCGCTTTCTTTTTCATGGAGTTAAATAAAACGTACCGCGATTTAGTCCTACATCTAAGAAGAAACTCGCTCGCCGTAATAGCCGAGATGGTAAAAATAACAGGATAATAGGTGAAAAGGCCCGTGAACCATGCAGGATAAAACACTCTGGAGGGGAATAAAGACCAGGCTGAGGCATTTGAAAAGCTCGGCGTCTCGCTCTTGCTGTATAAATGTGTGTGGGTATGTTTAATCACAGTGCAGTGCGGGGAGAAATTATTATCTGCCGCTAATGAGAGCGAGCTAGTTCAGTGAGCTGGAGTTGCATAAACTGGAACACGAGAGCATTGATTGACACCTACTCATCCTCTGTCCCCACTCCTGTCCCTGCGTAGTGGTCAATAAGCCATTTTATTGAGCACCAGATGTACTTCGGCACATCAAATAAATGTAGCGTTTGTGTTGATACGTAACGGATTATAATGACCTTGAATACAAAGCATTAGAAGGATGGATTATGTTTCTGTTTTTTTTTCATTTGCAGTCTTAAAATATTTAAGATCTCACATCTTGCTTGACATCAAGCTTGTAAAACACTTGGATGGTTTAGCCATTTTTGTCCTTCTTCCATGAAACAACACCCTTGAGTGACGACGACCCTTTAGACACCTGATTTACAATCAGTGCATTTTTTTAAAAATCATTTATAATTTTATCGTTTTTTCCCCCCATCTCCATCATCGTCGCTCCACCCGCGTTCCCTCCCACACCCACTCCTCATGCTTTTGTTTTGTCTTTGTTTGTTTGTTTGTTGACTCCATCGGTTCTTTTAGGCCACCAACCTGGCTCCCTCCTCCACCAGTGCCACCCTTTCCCTTGCCAATCCCGATGTCTCCATACTAAACTACCAATCTGCACTCTACCAGCCTCCTGCAGCGCCCATGGCTGCCGTGGCACCCAGGACCATGCCCTTGCAGCCTGGAGCCCCTCAGCTCTGTGCCACTCGGCCTGACCCCTTCCAGCAGGCGCTCATTGTTTGCCCACCCACCTTCCAAGGTGAGAATACGATTCATGCACATAAAGTCATGTCTATGTCTGTATCTATACTGGGATTTGAGAATAATGCTAATGCTAATGCTAAAGCATGGTAGATATACACTTACTTTACATCATTTACATTACGTCAGACAAATTCTTTGATCTTTGATCATAACATTGTTGTTAGTACCAGATGGTTTGTGTTTCAGAACGCGATGATTTTAATGCACAAAAGTCCATAGAGCTTATACAGGATGTTTGATAGCCAGACTGCTCCTTCCTACCATGAAGGTCATAGTAACATAAAAGGCTAAAGCTAGGCTACAATCGAAGCCTGTAAACTGTTCATATTAGGAGAACCTGTACCTGTACCATGCACTTCGTTGACATGAATGGAACCTGATCTCCAGTCAGGGGGACAGATGTTCCTAATTAAGTGGCCAGTAATGAACCGTAGAATCCTGAGGTTCCCGAAAGTAGTTCAGTCATTTAGTTAATTTATCTAAGTAAAGTTTTGTAAGGTCATGAAAATGTCAGTCATGTTCTATAAATAGAGGTAGGAATTAGACCTGTGGTGCCTATGGTGTGTCCTCAGGGTTGCAGGCGTCCCCCTCCAAGCACAGCGGCTACTCCGTACGGATGGAGAACGCTGTTCCCATAGTGACTCAGGCCCCGGGTGGTCAACCCCTGCAGATCCAACCTGGCCTTCTCACACAGGTACAAACACTTCCTGCTTCACCGAGGCGATGAAGAACGATGCATGCTAAACTAATTATACTTCTCCATGTGTCTCCTGAATGCACTGCTACATCTGAATGTGGCTTTTGGAAAAGAGCAATTAGCATGACCCATTTTGTTTTAATGAACTATAATTCACCTCCACTGACAAAGTCTTTTTCATTTGGTCATATATTATAATTGCGCTTGTGTGCACTGCTGTGTGTGTGTGTGTGTGTGTGTGTCACAGGAGCCGGTCCCAGAGCCTGTTACCAGGCTGGGCTTTTTGTCTCCACTGAAACTCAGCACTTGTGTTTTTTTTTCCCCGGAGTGAAAGCCAGTCATGGTCTGACGAGCATGACAGAGGCCGGCTCTCAGAAAGATCTATGGACGCTGACGGGTTTTTTTAGCCTCGGGGGCTATAAGGCAGGACCTGCGCTGGATTGATGATGTTTGGCTTGAACTTCTTGACTAGCTGGTGGAGTTTGATACTTTCCAGCCAGTTTAAATCAGACCTTAGTTACTCGCTTTTATGGAATAGTGACACGTCATTTCTTACCGATTTGTAATGTGGAGAAAAAAAAACCCAACAACCCTGGTCCCCTTTCGCGCTCTGTTCTTGTTTGCCTGAAGGTCTGAGAGCCCTCATGTCTTTCAAGTGCGTGTGAAGAGGGATGAGGCTAGTCCCAGAAGGCTGCCTAGGCCTTTATCTGGATCAGGAATGCAGAAAATGCAGGAACAATCAGGGAGGGAGAGCATTCAGAGCCTCTAGGGGTGACAAAGGGCCTTCACCATGCGAGCGAGACTGGGCGCCATGTCAGAATGGGGGTTGTGCAGAAGATGGCTATGCATGGAAAAGAGCCCTTATCTGGGTTACAGTTTCAGGGCAGAGGAGCTGATTACACACCCCGGGCTAGTCTGAGAGAACTGAAAGTGCTCCGAATGGAGGAAAATGGCTGCAGGGACATAACGTCTAGTTTCGACATAAATATTTGTGACAGTCTTGCTGCAAAAGAAAAGAAATAATCTGCTATCTGCCGGGAGAAAAAAAAAGTCATTACCTTAGAGGATGTCGAGCGTGCGCGCAGCATATAGGTTAATAGTGCTTTCAGCTTTTCATGTCAGCTAAAACAATACCATGTGCTGACTTGAAGTGTTCAGGGGGTGAAAAAAAAAACAAAAAAAAACATCACCAAAGTACACGAAAAAGGGACATGTTCTAGTTTTATGCACTTTTATGTTTCACAGCTTGAGTCTTTGAGATAAATTGTTCGACTCGACTAATGACCGCCCTCTATGCGCCTCTCCTCTAATCCCAACATTTGCTTCAGACAAAAAAAAAAAAAAACCTCGGTCCACCGGCAAAAGATGAAGGTGACTGTAAATATTCTGGCAATTTTCGCTATCCAGCGAACAGCTTTAAGAATATTCCAGCAATACTGGAAGCCGTGTAGCACTAAAGACTCGGCCAAATATAACTGAACCTTTTTTCCCCCCTCAAGGTCCTTGTTTGGTCTGTCTCTAAGCTTAAACATAATAGACCCCTGCCGTTTGTGGTTAGGCCCCCCCTTTGTGTGAGCCAAGCGCTATAACCCATACTGATGATGCCGTAAACCTGATGTGCGAATGGTATTAAAGCGACAATGAATTAGTTGTGTATTAAACTGCTAATCAGCAGAGCCTGCATTAAGCCATTAGTGCTGCAGACACTCCTCTGCTAGCCACATCTCTGGGCAAATTATGCCTGGCACTCTGTGCACTCCATGCCAGTCATACAAAGCAGCTCCTCACAAAGCAACTGAATGGGAGGGCTCCTGAATTTAATTAAATCCTGAGCTGATTTGGAAAACGTCAAAGCCATCAGCGCACTCCCTGTGAGATGCTACGTATCTTTATTAAGGCGAGGTCTTATCTTTTTGGAGATGCGAGTCAAGGCCGTGCTTCGTTTTTCAAGGTGCATTATGAATCTCTTAAGATATCGGTTCCAAGGATGGGATGAGAAACACCAAAGTTAAAATGAAAGTGACAAAAGCTTTTTGTTATTCGACTGTGGCTTTTTGCCAAAGTTGTTTCATTTTTGTGTGCGATTCGTTTTTTGGAGTTTTTTTCCCAGCACTTGACGAGGAAAGTGCCAATAGATAAATGAGATGCGCTTGTCTGCCTTATGCTGTGTATTACATTTTTTGATATGAATATATTACTCCAGTAATTTAGAGACTGAAGAGAACGCATTGTGATGCTCCTCCTTGCATAGTCATCGTGCCTAAAGGGAATGTTTGACCCGTTCGGTAGCTCTTTGGCACAGTTTTGGCACAGTTGTTAACGGTCACAGCTGCAAATAGCTTTGTCCTTTTTCTCCTTTTTCTAAACCTGTGGGTGTTCTAACAGACGTGTTTAGTTGAGTTACTCGTACACTACCGTACCACCTGCAGTGCAAACTTCAATCTGCGAAGCCAACACCCCCTATTCTTTTATTCTCTCCTCGTCCTGCAGCAGGCCTGGCCCTCCGGTACCCAGCAGATCTTGCTGCCCCCAGCATGGCAGCAGCTCACCCACACCTCTGTACAGCACGCCACCGTCATCCCGGACTCCATGAGCACCTCTCAGCCCCTAACCAACTGGAGGTAAGATCACCTCCATCCCCTGACTCATTTACAGAAAATAAGGTAGAAAATTGATAATGAAATTGATATGCATTGCTGCTTTGTGGTTGGCGTGAGCACAGTGTTTGGTACCGGATACTCAATGTGAGAAATGAAAACAGAAATTGTGGGTCACGTTGCATGGAATTAATATCGGTAAATAAAAATGCCATTTCGTCCAGGAGCTATTTGTATTCATTTGGTGTCACGGCTATCCGAGCTCGTCGGGAGGGGATTCAGCCTGAAAACAATGCAAAATCCTGTAATATATATATATATATATATATATATATACTGTATATATACTGTATATATACATATATATAGTAGGTAGTGTACAGGAGTATACTGTAGGTTCCCTTCATGCCACTGGGGTGGCCCTGGCCCCGCAGGTCATGACTCTCTTGGAGTGTGGTGTAGTCTCTGGGACATTGATCAAGGATCTTTAGGGTGCTATGGGTTGTGGAGTTGGGCCTCTGTGGATCAGGCTTATGTCTCCAGTGCATTCCACGGATGCTCAGAGGGATTAGAGATGTGGGAAGTTTAGAAATCAGATCAAGGCCCATGGGCTCTTTGCCTGCTGGGCAATTGTGTGCTGCATCCTGTTGTGCACTTGGTGTTCTGGTGCCTTTCTATCGTGGACAATTGACTTTTCTGTGGAATTGGACCAGACAGGCTTTCCTGAGGTCACCACGGGCATGGGTGACCATCGTCTCCCCAAAATCCCCTTACTGGTTTACTAATAGATAGATAGATAGATAGATAGATAGATAGACAGATGGAAAGACAGATAGAACTTGTCATTTGATAGTACAGGCAACAAAATGCAGTTTAGCCTTTACAAGAAGTGCAAATAGTAGCATATACACATATATCATACGTAAATGATTCAGATCAAACTAATTTTATTATTACACAAAGATAACTCGAGTAAATACAAAATGCAGTTCAAATGACGTTTTTTCATTTATAAAGGTGAAAAAAGTTGTCCAAACCTGCCTGGCCCTGTGTGAAAAAGTAATTGCCCCCTAAACCTAATAACTGTTTGTGTCACCCTTGGCGGCATCAACAACTGCAGTCAAGCATGTATAATAACTGGCGATGAGTCTTTCACATCGCTGTGGAGGGATTTTGGCTCGCTCGTCTATACAGACTTGTTTTATTTCATCCACATTAGAGGGTTTTATCCCATACATCCCATAGTGATTAATATTAGTGTATAATATTGAGCAAATAAATCTAGTTCATATCTAACTTAAAAAAAAAAAAAAAAATGAAATGAAATGTTGTACTAAACAGTAATTATCTTTGTTAGCAACTATTTTTTTCTTAATCATAGGTCTACACACTAGAAACCGGAATGTGACTGCATTATTCAGGTTCAACAGATAAATTGTCCTAAATGCACACACTAGTACTGATATGCTAGAGGCGTGCATTGGAATACAACAAAAACTTTGCATGAGCGGTCATATGTGAAGCTTGTGCATCATTGCACAGCGCATTTACATAGCAACTGCCTGATCAGGGTCATGCTGCTTTAAATTCGGCTCCTAATTTGTTTAGATTTTCGAACCCACTTAAATGTGTTAAAAAAAAACAAAAAAAAACAATCAGTTCTGTTCACTAGTGCTGGTTTAGACACTTGAGTGATAAGGAACATTCAGGGCTAAAATTCCCAAGTAAGATAAGTCATGGTGAGAAAAAAATAAATAAATAAATAAAATCATAGTACAGCTTTGTGACCTAATTGGCAGATGCTTTTTATTTAAAAAAAAAAAAAAAAAAAAACTAAAATTGAGTTAAAATTGAGCTGAGCAGATGAAGATTTCATAATCGCTATGTTAGGTCATTCTTTCTGGGTGAAATGTGTGTGTCCTTGTGCTTCCTGAAAGCTGTGGAAGGTTGATTGAAAAGTTTTTAGAAATAAGAACATGTTGTATGTCATGACGATTATAACCAGTGACAAGGGGTGTTTTTGAGGTATACCAACATGTCCATTTGAATCCAGGCTGAAATAATGATTAAGGCTCCATTTACAAGGGGAATGTGGGGAACATAAAACCATTCGGAATGGAAGGTAAATGTGCCGACTTGACGGTTGAGCCTCGTCACGATGAGGCGGTCAAGACGGTCATGTACAGTAGCCGTAGCTATTGATTACACGTATACATTAAAGGAGAATGCACACATCACTATAGCCCATTCCCCAAAGTGTTGATGCTCATTTGCACCTTTAAAACACAGAGGGAAAAGTGTTATATCGCATGGCTATTTGACTTTGATGAATGTGCAAGTTGAACAAGGCAGGAAGCTGTGTACTCAGCCTACCAGCTGGGTTTGCTCATGAATTATGCATGTAAAATAAAGTACAGTTTTATTTTAAAACCCGCTCGTCAAAAGCACGTCATATTGCATTCAGTATTAATAGGGAATTCGTGTTGAATGTTTTAAGAGTTTTTGAGTGGTTTCGCGGGGCAGCTCGGGTCACCGAGTTAACTCTACGGGAAGGGATTCGAGCTGGCTCGCGTCGCCGTGTGGGCAGCAGGCGCGGACTCGTGTGGGTTTGCAGATGTGATGTCGTGCGAAGAGGGAGATGCGAGTCTTCGGCCCAGCCCTGACGGCTCTATTGTCCTCGATGAGCCCGTCTGCAGGAGTGTCGCACTCGCACTGCAGAGTCAGAGATCTCTCCTCTGAGAGCCATCCCTCTGCTGTCAGTCTTCTCAGCGTCCGATACAGACACTGCTGCCTTCTACTGGCCAGACTGCGTATTACACGAGGGCATGCTCGGTAGCACTGTTCGGTCACGTGGACTATTGTTGAGTGTGGCTTGATTTATGTCAGTTTAGATGGATTGAAACGTCTTTATGAAGACAGGGTCTTAGCTTTTTCTTTCGGAGAGGCGAGCATATGACCCCTGATATGGACTCGTCTTCAAGAAAAGAGAATAATGTGGAGCTGAAATGAAAAAAGAAAAGTGTTCATTATTTCGTGCTGGGGTTTGCTCTCCAAGAACCCGTGTTTGCTTTGCAAAAGTGAAAAGAGTACAAAAGATTATAGATAATTAAATCTGCTCTCTTCATTTTCAGGAATTCCCATCCCCATGGCAGCCATTACAACCCCATCATGCAACAGCCAGCCTTGCTTGCCGGTCACGTCTCCCTGCCTTCCCAACAACCTTTGAACGTGGGCGTGGCTCATGTAATGAGGCAGCCGTCAAACAACAACTCATCCTCTAAAAAGAGCAAGCCACAGCAGATGAGCAACAGGTCAGTCAGACACATCACTGAGACACATTTTGGGTTTTTGTAAGACGGCATGGAAGAGTAATTTTTTTTCTGTATACAGGAATATGTCTGCCTATGAGGTTTCCTCGTCCCAGGCGGTGTTGTCTCCTCAGCGCTCGAAGCGTGTTAAAGAGAACACACCACCACGCTGCGCTGTGGTCCAAAACCCCCCGGCTCCCTGTGCCCCGCCCCAGGCCTGCGGAGGAGGAGGTGGAGGTGGAGGAGGGTGGGGCGAAGAGCAGGCCTCTAGCACAACGCGAGAGCACCACGGACCACACAACCAACACCTACAACACAACCAACACAACCCACCTCGGCAGACCATCGTCATCCCCGACACCCCAAGTCCAGCTGTCAGCATCATCACCATCAGCAGCGACACGGACGAGGAGGATGAGCACAAGCAGCCTAGTAACACCAGGTCTGCAGGGGTGGACTGAATGTGTACTTATGTATGATTTCTTAATTTTTTTTTCTTAATCTCTTTTCTATTGCTCTTGTCTTCCCAACCAGCACATCATCCAAGCAGCGGAAGAACGTCATCAGCTGTGTCACCGTCCACGACTCCCCAGATTCGGACTCCAGCAATAACAGCCCCTACGCTCTCGAGTCCCGGACCAACGGTCTCAACGCTAACAACTACGACTCTAAGGGGACAGTGCTGGACGACTACAACAACGGCAATCCCCGGACCATCATCATCCCTCCCCTGAAGAGCCAGACCAGCGAGGCGTTGAGCGAGTGTGATCGACTTGTGCCTGGTGAGACGGACACTATAGAACTTTAACAGGCTTTTTATATAGTTCAATGCTGTCTGCGGCACTTTTATAGCCATTATGAATTAATATGATATCATGATTTTTTTGTTTATATTTTTAAAACTGAAAATATCTTTGATCGCTCTAGACACGATGAACCACCAGAATCCTGCTTATAAGTTTAAATCCTCCAATGAAGGCCTATCGGCCAACATTCACGTGTCAGGGGGTGGTCATGGAGGCGGAGCATACCGGCAGCAGCGTTCTGGGCCTCACCCGTTCCAGCAGCAGCCGCTCAATCTCAGCCAGGTATCGGGTTTACAGTACACGTTTATGGTTACACCATCTTTTTGGAATTTGTATGCATGTATGCATGTTATGAAGATGCATAACACACTACACACTTTTGCACAGGCTCAGCAGCACATGGCGGTGGAGAGAAATGCAGGGCACAGGAGACAGCAAGCCTATATCACACCCACGATGGCGGCTCAAGCTCCCTATTCCTTTCACCACAACAGTCCCTCCCACAGCGCTAACGTGCACCACCCCCATCTAGCTGCCACTCACTTATCTGGCCAACCCCACCTTTACACGTACACCACCCCTGCTGCTCTGGGATCCACTGGCACGGTGGCACATCTGGTGGCGTCGCAAGGTTCAGCGCACCATGCAGTCCAACACGCCGGCTACCCACCGAGCATCGTGCACCAGGTACCCGTCAGCATGAGCCACCGCGTGCTGCCGTCCCCTACACTGCACCACGGCCAGTACCAGCCCCAGTTTGCCCACCAAACTTACATCAGTGCTTCGCCCGCCTCCACTGTCTACACTGGATATCCCTTGAGCCCCACCAAGATGAACCAATACCCGTATCTCTAGACCCGAAAACACTGGAGCCGAGTCCGACGCTGCTTCCCGTTCTCTCCCCACTAAAGACTTGAGTCGGTGACACATGCCTAAGCTTAACCGCCCTGACCCATTTTCCCCCCGTCCCCGTCCTCGTCCCCGTCACGCTTAAACTTGAAGACAATGAAGACGCTCGATGGAGAAAGGAAGAGTACTCTGAGAGGGAAGGGATGAGTTTGAAAGGAGTTTCCTTTGCATATGAGTGTTTTTTTAAATAAAGGCCAGTTAAGTCGTCTATTATTATTATTTTCAATCTGGAAATCATATCTTTTATCTTATTTTTTTTCCCATTTATTTCTTTCACGACATGGTCACGTCTGTTGGCATTTTGGGAGAAACTGGGAGTCTTATTATCTCATGTGTTATTTTTTTGTTTCTTCTTCTTGTTTTTTTCTTTTTCTTTGACGGACTGTTGATCTGAGGTCACGTGGTGGATGAGAACGTTATATATAAGGTGAAATACGGATATCTGCTGCTCTACAAAGAAATAAAAATGAAAACGATGGCCTTGAACTGTCTTAAACATTTCCGAATCGCTCACGGACGGCGACTGGTGCCACGCGTACTCCCGCCGTCCTCTCCTAACAACAGCCGGAGGAATCTTCTGGAAATATAAGGAAAAAAAAAATAAGACAAAAGACTTTCTAGTGTATTTATAGATTTTTTTTTCCTTCTTCTTCTCTGTTTGCGTTCATATTTAGAAATGAAAATAAGTTTTGTCATACAGTAGGACATTTAGCCAGCCCCTCCCACCCGCCTTTTCTTTTAGAATGTAGCAAACTTCACCCGCTTATTATTTTATGAAGAACTTTTCTGATGCCAATAGAATTTTTTTATTTTTTTTGTTCCTCCTCTTTAAATGTGATTGCACAACGTTGTTGTAATGACGTAAGCATGTATAACATAATAGTCTGTGCACGTGTGTGCTGCTGTTGGCCATGTGCGTGGTACACCTTCCTCTGCACCTTTTGTGCGATATATTCCTCCACGGTCTTAGGTTTATCGTTGTTCCCTCGTAGTGCCTTACACATATTACAGCAGTTTACTTGGCTGGAAAAAAAAACAACAACAACAAAAAAAAAAAAACAATTAGAACCAACAGGAACCTATTCAGACTGGACTGTTGGCTTCTAGATTGGACATCTTTGTCTGAGATGTTTTGTTCTTAACTTCCAGGTGTAAGCCTAGTCCTAAATGTAATTATCTAGATTATTATACACGACACCATTTCGTACAACAGTGCTTCTTGTTTAGCATGCATGAGCTTAATCGAAAATTTAGACCAAGATACTTCCTCGGAGTAACGAACCAAAGTTGTCACTCGGTAAAGATTAGTAACATTTTGTTACTGTATTATGTATAGTATGTTTACTGTAGAGAGTACCTGTGTGTGTGTGTGTGTGTGTGTGTGTCTTAGGAACCTTTTCAGTGGCACTGAGCTTTTTTTAAAAAAAAATTTATAATAGTAATAATAACATAACAGCAGATTGACATGAGTTGATTGAACCTAAAGCGCTACATGTGAATCCCTGTGCTAATACGTCTGATGGATAGTCCTAAAACTGAGGTTAAGGTCAAAGTGTCAAAGTTATCTGCTGAGGATGTCCAGTTGCAAGT
>JAOVVB010000037.1:29704889-29722670 GCA_028570985.1 Heterobranchus longifilis | reverse complement strand
AAAGACCAACAACAACCTATAGAACCAGTCAAAAGTCTGGACAGAAGTTTGGATTTATTTTCTACATTGTAGAACGATACTCGGGATTGTATAACCATAAAATAACATGTACGGCGTTAGGTAAATAAGTAACAACAACGACAACAGGCAGTTGTTATTTTAAGTCATGAAGGTCAGATGTTCTGGAATAATTCTTGCAGTATTGTCAAGTGCATTTGCAAAACACATCAAGCACCATGATGAAACTGGCTCTCATGAAGACCTTCCTAGGAAAGCAAGACCGAGACTTACCTCTGCTGCAGAGGAGACGTTCATTTAGAGTTTCCAGCCTCAGAAATCACCAATTAACAAACAGCACCTCAGATTAGAGCCGTTATGAAGGATTTACAGTTTGTAAGTAGCAGACACATCTCACCATTAACTGTTCAAATGAGATTAATGCATATTTTGCATGTCTTTAGAATTGCTTTACAATGTAGAAAGAAATAAAAATCTGAAAAGATTATGGAATTAGAAAGTGTGTCCAAACATTTGACTGGTACTATACAGTAGGTGCTGATTTTATTTGTATTACGATTTTACAAATATCGTGATTCAATATACATTTTTTGACTGATTTTGTTACAATTCTAAACAAATTTTTGTGAATAATTTTGTGCTTCAACCACATGTGAATAGTTTAGTTCAGACTTGTAGAATTAAAGGGGAACGATGGCTAAAGTCTTGCCACCTTAAATGCAAACAAATAAATAAATATTTTACTTATCAAATTTTCCTCCCATTTCTGCTATCTATCTATCTATCTATCTATCTATCTATCTATCTATCTATCTATCTATCTATCTATCTATCTATTTATCTACAATATTTTCTTTGAAATTGAAAACTCTTACATTTTCTCAGTCTTTCTGTTTTTTTACATGTAACTACATAAAGTGCCTGCATATTATCTAAGTAAAAGGTCAAACCTTAAGGCAATGGCACTAATGCATATGTTTTGAAAGTAGGCCATTTAATCGATACGGCTGAAATGAACCTCTGCAAGCATGCAGGTTATGGCACTGAGCAGAGGAGCAGCTGATCTGATTATTGTTTAAAGCCACTTCCCCAGATACAACGTGAACACTGGCCTTGTGACTGGCTGCTCTGTAACCAATTAGAGAGTCCAGCTCTGTGGTCTAATCCAACTTCATTTACGTGCATTATCTGGGCTCGTAGCCATTACTTTTAAAGAATTATGGCTGCAGAGATGTTTGGCCTGTTATTTAGTGAAGGCTGCCAGTGATATTAGATGTAAGGGATAAAAACAAATATAATAATAATAGCTAAGCGGTGAAACTTATTAGGCCTAGGCAATGCATTTGTGATTTTTTTTTTTAAGTGTTTCATGTATCCAATGCTTTACTAGGTTCATGCCATTTTTCTTCCAAATGCCATTTTTAAGATACGGAGGAAAGTAACCTTTACATTCAAACCAAAAAGCACTAAAAAAGGAATTTGTATTTTGACTGGCAAGGGTTTGCATATTAGATCTTTTAAATTTTAATCACATTTTAGTTAAATTTGGATGATTGATGAAATAATCCACCTTTTTTGTGTTCAAAACACCTACGATTGTACCGTTCCGCACATGCGACTTCTCAGTTACTGGTGATGAGATAAAATTCAGCCCAAGTAGAGTTCAAGTTTAGGTTCCATTTCATTTAACAGACACCCTTATCAAGAGCAACTTACATTATACATCTGAGCAGTTGAGGGCCTTGCTCAAGGGCCCAACAGGGACAACTTGGTGGTCGTGGGGTTTGAACCTAGGACCTTCCAAACCATAGTCCAATGCCTTAACCACTGAGCTACCCCTGGCCAAAATTTCACTTTGTACGATCGCCTGACTCGAATATCACTGTGTAATCTACAGTCTTAAGTGGGCTAGAAATAAATCAGGCCCAGTTTTGTTTACTTGGACAATATTTCCTCAGTCTGATTGAAATCATTCCGATCAGAGATTCCAACTTAGCTGTTTACATGGATGCGGATCTGATGAAGTGAAGTGAATTTACTTTCTCAAAGTGTTTATTTCAAAGTTTTTTTACTTTAGTTTTTAGAAGACTTTATAATATAACAGCTTTTCTCTCAACTTTGAGGTTAAGTAAGATTTTCCATTGTTTCTATCAAATCCTGGCCTTTACGTAATGATTTGTTTCAAGAATTCCGTCTCATCTATGATTGGGTAGATGTTTCACTTCTTTGTACTGTTTGACACTTGTATGATTTCCTGTATTTTCTGGTTGTTATTGTTGTTCAGTGTTGGACTCCCCCGCCATGTGTTTCCTCAACATTTCTCTAAACATGCTCACATAGAATCTGTTTATTCCAACAAGAAAGAAGTGCTCAGATCTTTTCTTTACATGGCCAATATTTCCCTGTTAAAGGGATTATTGAAGGTTTACACCACAGCTCTCATTCTGATTGACATTTATTCCAATTAGGCCGTATCAGATCAGACTGTCCCGACTGAGGGGTTTACATGATGCACTTTTATTCTGATTGCGCTATTCCCATAATTAGTGGAATCTTAGGGTCCATTTAAATGCAGCTATTGGAACAAATAGACACCCTGGATTATAGGATCAGCCAACTGCTGTAAATGTAAAACATCTTCATATTGTTCGTCTTCATATTGCATATTGTTCTTACAAACACTGATAGTGGCGTTGTAGTTCTTTCTAAAATAATCCAAATCAGAACAAAAAAATAAAAATCCTGATTCTCAGCCCTGTCTGCTCATTTCTATTATCCACCCCTGGTGTTAAGGCTTAAACACGGAATTCGAATGTGTATTGTATGAGTGTGGAAATCCTGTTTTGCGATGAAGGTCAGGCTGATTCAGCACATTAATAGCGGTCAGTGGTCATTCGGTCGGTCAGCTCACCATTGTCCTGTGCACATCGTCTGCCCTTTACTGCGTCACATATGATGTACTAACTTCATGTTTACCGGCTCTCCTGGTAACCCTAGAGAAACAAGCCATCTTTAGGAATGTGTGTCTGGTCGGTTCGACACTTTTAGCATGATTTCCTGTATTTTTTTTTGCTTGCTGTTGTTGTTGTTGCTGTTCAGTGTTGGACTCCCCCACCATGTGTTTCCTCAACATTTCTCCATCCTCTATTGCATCACCTCTGCATCTCCTCATGTGCAGTGACTCTCTGCATCACTTTCTGCATTCATTCCACTTAGCTCCATTAGCGTAAGTGCTCGGCATGTCTTGAGATGGAAGCTCTGTATCAGTGTATTTCACAACAGAGCCAGTGTGTGTGACAGATACAGCATAGAACCAGGACTGATTTAAGACTGAGTGCTGTCTTAAAGCACACAGACCAAACCATTCACTGTAAACACAGTGCTATTTACCTTAATGAGTTACGTCATCCGCTGTCATATAATACAGATCGAGCAACTCGTCTCTGCTTAATTGTCCTCGATTCTGATGATTCACCATAAGATGGTGTAATGGATGTGGCACGTTTGTTCATGTCAGGTTTTCTGGTGACATTTTTCTGGCCCAGAAATGACTCCATGTTCTGGCTGGAACAAGGACTGATCAGCTCCCATTTTTTAGCATTGGGTAATTTGGCGACTGGAGAAAATGGTCAGTGTTTTCGGTTGCAATTATAATTCAGCTCACAGGAAGCAGAGGCCTTTAAAATGACAATTTGCTCCTTTAAAAGGACTAAAGGGCGCTTTTAAAGAAAAGGACATGGAGTAGTCGGAATTGCTGGTTTTCAGGAATTTTGAGACAGAGACATGAGAGAGAGACATGTGAGAGTGAGAGCGAGAGAGAGAAATGAGAGAGAGACATTTTTAATGTCAATGCATAATACTCATCTCGCTCTAAACATTTTGTTTAAAACGACCAGTAAGATAATGAAATGTGAGCTGCAGAGGTAAACGTAATGGGGATCCTGATGAGTAAAATATACTGCATGTTTGTACAGCAACTGAGCTCTTGGGAACTGGCTCAGACATCATTTTTTATTTACAACACTGTAAAATATCTTCATAATTGATCACCACTTTATTGCTTTTAAAATGAAGCAGAATGGAAAACTGAACACCCATCATGATGGCTGTTGGGCTAGTTGGACTGTCCAGACATTATCATTTGTACAATTTAAAAAAATAATAATAAATTAGAAAAATATGTTACGAAATTGTGGAGTTAAATGAGAACGGATACACCAAACACTGATTATGCAAAATTTCTAAAAATTCTGAATATTAGAATTACTTTTGAACTGTAATGTAAATGTGAAGGTTACATTTGATTAAGCATGCTGTACTGCAAGTAATGCAAAAACGAGCATAACTTTTTTAGAAATTGTACATGTTGGTAGAGTACTTTTAGACTTTTGCTCCATACAAAAGTACTACTCAACATCTTCATCACATGTGCTGCACATGTACCATTGTTTAAACCAACTCCTTATTGAAAATTCCCTTTGTTGAAGTTGATTGTCCCCTCACTACATGTTTTTTCTTCTTTAAACTTCTTTATTAAAAGCGACAACTGGGATTTTCCAAAAGGATTCAAGAGCCGAGTTTTATGATGGTACAAATGCATTGCTTGTGATGGAGACTGTGTTGATTAGTAACTTTGAGAAGATGAGTTATTCGAGCAGCGTTGGCAATTTGAATGCTCTATGTCAGTTAATGAAAAGGATTTGAGGCATGATTTGTCCTACTTTTGCATTACATATGGTATTGGCCTTATATTTAAATTTTCCACTCATGAATCTAAGATTAACCATGGCACACTGGGCATTGGTGGCTCAGTGGGAGCTCACTTGCCTGTCATGTGGAAGGTCCTTCCTTCCTTTGATTCCCACCCAATGCCCAAATCTCAGTCACTGGATTCTGTGCCGGTCCCAAGCCTGGATAAAATGGGAGGGTTGTGTCAGTAAACCTGTGTCAAAGTTGAGTGTGTGGATCAGATGATCCGCCATAGTGACCCCTTGGCGGGAGCAGCCAAAACACTAGTCCTAGTTCAGGTTACTGTTATGGGTTTACTCTTGGTTCTATGGTTTCTTTACACATGCCAGAAACATACTAGTATATGAGTTTGCTATATTAAATTGGCTTTGTGTGGCAATGTGTGTGCATACAGTCCATTTAGGTGGTAATCAAGGACAATGTTGCTGACATAGGCTTTGGATTCACTTCTACCTTAAACAGGATGAAGCAATTACTAAAGATGAATGATCACTATGATGTCGCCATCAATATTTTGTCGCTTCAGTTATGTTTTTAATAAATGGGGTTGTTTGTTAATCTTTTTTTAAATCATATAACTTGCAGTCTTTTTTACCTTTATCTTTTTCAGCTGGATGGTGGTGATTTTTGCTAACTTGATATCTTAGGTAGGAGGTTGGAGATTGCGAACAGAAATAAAAATTAAAAATCCTTGATATCCAGTATACTTAAGTCAATAATAAAAAAAAATAAAAACAAAGTCACAGTTGTGTGATTAAAGGATGGTGACATAAGATAGAGGTCATAAGTGAGGTCATTTCGTGACATGGCTAATGCTGTGACACATTCCTCAAGGCTGACTCAAGTATAGGCTTTTACAGTAAAGCCACACTGGCTTCTTTCTTCTCCTCTCAGCTTTCTTTTCTTTAAACCCTGATGTACGTGTTGAAGCACTGCGGTTGGGGGTGCAGCACTTGTCAGAAGGGTATGATGGAAAGCTTGGGCCCTTGCTCTGGTCTTAGCTGTGATTGAAAGGTCTTTTTCAGCTAGTCACGAGCTCATTTAGCGTTGTTAATAAAGATACGTTAAACACATACCATTCCAAGGCTGTTGACAATGGTTGACCTATACATTTTGCTCCAGAAAATAAATGAGTATTGATTCATTATTGATTATTTGACATGACAAAATGCTCGGTGGCGAGCCAGCTGGATTATATCTTAGTTTAAATCAGAATCCCGGGTTTGTTTTTTACATTAGCTCATGTACATGTGTGGTTGGACTTAAATGCAGGATAAAGGCGCCATATTGTACTTCAGATTGGTGTTTATTGTGCACCGCTCCTCATTAATGTATAGCTATAAAATACTGCTGCAGGAACGGCATGCAAGAGACATGTGTATATCATTGACTTTCCAGTGTCATACACCCTCCCCCTGCTTATAAAGCATGCAAAGGTTTCTAAAATACTTTGAGCATGTACACATGGTCAGCAGAGCAGTAAAACAAGGTTCTGTTTATTTCTTAAAAAAAAAAAAAAGAGGTTGCCATTACTTGCAAATTAGTGCATTTAGAAAACATTAAAATATCTAAACTCGATCTTGAATAATTGCTTGAAGGTATATTTGCAAGAGATTTTTAAAGGTTCCAGAGTTAATCAGTAGCACCACGGATATCCTGTTTCTGGTACTAGTACCAGATAACCACACACTTGTTAAGGTCCAAAGATTACCCAAATATTAGCCATACACATCCCTGTGAATGACCTGTTACTATAGAAACAATAGTAGCCTGAGTCTGTTCATATAAACCTGTCGATTAAATGGCAGCTGGAAATGCTGGCTGACCAGCTGTTGTAAAAAATTAATCAACACCCCTTCTGACCAATGAGAATTCATAGTGATGGGGGATAATAACATGTGCTACATTACTCTAAAAAAAAAATGCTTTCAAACTTTGGCCATGCACTGACAATTAAAATATCCAATTTCATAGTGTAATTAATATAAGTACAATAATTACAAAGCTGGAAATGTGTAACATGACCAATTTTGCAGCTGAATGATAACATACAATGCTAAAAAGGGCCTTGAGGTTAGGTTTAAAAGAATATAGAATGTACTGTTGATTTATAGGTTGTTATAGAAAAAAACATTATTTCAAGAGAACTGCAAAACAGGAAGTCAAATACATTGCTATAGTTACAGATAACTGTTATTTCCGGTTAAAGGGCAAACTAACCTGCAGCACTTACTGTAATACGGGAACTCACAAACCGACTAATACAATAGGCTCTAAACCTCCGGTTCACCTGTGAGAACAACTTGTACAATAAAAAAAAAAAAAGTGAGAGTTTCCCTCTTGTGGAAAGTTGTGACCGAAGTGAAATGGTGAAATGGATGAGTGATGCTATTGTCATGCCGGTACTAGTGTGTGGCTCTGTGACCTTTTCATCCTGTGTGTGTCTCTTGCCTTTCATTTCTCATTTGAACTTTTTTAAAACTAAACAGTTCAAGAAGTCGGCTTTGCCTTCGAATTTCCCGTCAGAATCTCTGGGGGTCCCCACATTCTCGTCAGCTCCCACAACAAGACCCTCCTCTCTCTCCTGAAGCAGCCCACATCTGTTTCCTGCTGGGTCGGAGTTTGGTTACTGATGAACCTCTCTGGCTGTTACAGCTACAGTATGAGTCACCTCTCTGGAGTTAAATAATGTTATAACGTTCCCTGTTGTGCCATTACGTTACTGCATGCGTGATACAAGGATGTGAGCCAGCTCATTCTAAAACTATGGAGGGTGGAGTCTGTTTAACCTTCACGTTGTTTTCCAGTTCGAAACAACTCAAGATAAAAATAGGAAAAACGCTCCCTTACTATCAATACCGATTATCCTTTATAAGGTAGCGGGAAGTCTGGAGTCTATTCCAGGGAAATCAGGGCATCCATACACCCTGGATGCGGTGCCAATCCATTGTAGGGCACACAATCATACATTTGGATACTTTGGAAATGCCATTTACCCTAATGTGCATGTCTTTGGACTGTGAGAGGAAACCCACCAAGTGCAAACTCCTTGCACACAGACCCAAGGCAGGAATCGAACCATTGACCCTGGAGCTACAAGACCACAGAGCTAATCACTATGTGGCCTTGGTGCCGCCAAGAGGAAAAACAAAGTGTAATAAATTAAAACTTTATAGATTTGGACTTATATTCATGTCATACTTCCATAATCCCAGTTATATACATTATTTACATTATTTTGCCCAAAGTTAACTGATGGAAGTAAAAAACTGGTGTGAACAAAACAAAATCATGATTTTGGCACCTGTCCCATAATATGCACACACCAGCGATAGATACAGACACACGTTTTGACACATGAAGAGCTAAGAAAAGGAACAGGAAATTATATTTACTCATCTTATAACGGATGTCTAAGGATCCTCTCAGTAAATCGCAATATAGAACTTTTACAGTCTAATGGCAGGTTTTAGGATGAGATAAGCATGAACGAACGCTGGTGTGCCTAGTACCAGTAGGGGTATGATGGTGTGCTGGGTTTTGCTGTCAGGGTTCGATCCTTGGGTCTCTCTGTGTGCAGGGGTTTCCTCCTGGGTATCTGTTTTCCTTCTACTTGATGTGCCTCTAAGTGAGAATGTATAAGTGCATGGTGCATTGTGTCCAGTGTTTCTGTGATAGGCTCTGGATTCATCAGAAACCTTTTTTTAACACATGGTAAAAGAAAGACTGAAGAGAAACACGCTTCCTTTTCACACTTTTCACTTACGCTCAAAGACGCAATAACAGCAGTTCAACTGTAAAATAAGATTGACACCTCTGTCTCTGTCTATCTGTCTCATCCTCTTTCGCATGCTGTATGTCTTTCTCTCACTCTGTATGTCTAACCTGCTTATAATCTGTCTGTCTGTCTGTCACTCTTGTATGTCTAACTTACTCATAATCTGTCTCTCCCACTCTTTATTTCTAATTCTGTCCTGATCTCTGCAACTCATTTATAATCTGTCTTACTCTCACACTGTATGTCTAACTTGCTCAAAATCTGTTTGTCTCTCACTATGTATATCTAATTCGCTCATAATCTGTCTAACTCACTTATAATCTGTCTGTCTCTCACTCTGTATACTGTATCTAATTTGGTCATAATCTGTCTGTCTCTCACTGTGTATGTCTAACTCACTTATAATCTGTCTCTCACTGTGTATGTCTAACTCGCTTATAATCTGTCTGTCTCTCACTCTGTATGTCTAACTCGCTTATAATCTGTCTGTCTCTCACTCTGTATGTCTAACTCACTTATAATCTGTCTGTCTCTCACTGTGTATGTCTAACTCACTTATAATCTGTCTCTCACTGTGTATGTCTAACTCACTCATAATCTGTCTGTCTGTCACTCTGTATGTCTAACTCACTCATAATCTGTCTGTCTCTCACTCTGTATGTCTAACTCACTTATAATCTGTCTGTCTCTCACTCTGTATGTCTAACTCACTTATAATATGTCTGTCTCTCACTCTGTATGTCTAACTCACTTATAATCTGTCTGTCTCTCACTGTGTATGTAAACTTTAAAGCACTTTTTGTAAGTCGCTCTGGATAAGAGCGTTTGCCAAATGCCTAAATGTAAATGTAAATAATCTGTCTCTCACTCTGTATGTCTAACTCACTCATAATCTGTCTGTCTCTTACTCTGTATGTCTAACTCACTCGTAATCTGTCTGTCTCTCACTCTGTATGTCTAACCCGCTCATAATCTGTCTGTCTCTCACTCTGTATGTCTAACTCACTCATAATCTGTCTTTCTCACTCTTTATTTCCTTCACTCTTTATTTCTAAATCTCTGTAACTCATCTGTCTGTCTCTCACTCTGTACGTCTAACTCACTTACAATCTGTCTCTCTCACTCTGTATGTCTAACTCAATCAAAATCTGTCTGTCTCTCACTCTGTATGTCTAACTCGCTCATAATCTAACTCACTTACAATTTGTCTGTCTCTCACTGTAAGTCTAACTCACTCATAATATGTCTGTCTTTCACTCTTGTAGGTCTAATTTGTTCATAATCTGTCCAACTCGTTTAAAATCTGTCTGTCTCTCACTCTGTATGTCTAACTCTCTCATACTCTGTCTGTCTCTCATACTCTTTCAATCACTCCAGCTGTCTGTCCCTTTCATACTATTTAACTGACTATCTCTGTGTGTTTGTTCCTCTCCCTGTCTCTCTCTCTCTCTCTTTCTCTCTTCACGATGTTAGCGGGAAATTTCGCCTGTGCATGACACATCTTCATCATCTATAGTCTGCTTCCTGTTCAACTCAAGTCATCACGCGGTATATACAACACGGAGTCGAAGAATAAGAAGAGGAGGAGGAAGAAGAGGAAGCAGAATTACATCAGATTATATGTCCTGATGAGTAGTAGAGGGGGGAGGGGATTTTTGATAGTGATCTAAATATGTGATTAATAAGACGTTATCAAAAAAAAAGGAAAGAGTTAGGTAGGGAGTTATTGTACAAACCATTCATACACCTCTTTAGTGTGACTTTAGATAAACTATGCTGCTGGGAACTGAAGTGACTGCACTTTGTAGCACGACGTGCTGGATCACATCTAGCCTTTTGTGTGCGTGCAGGAACCGTTAGGACTCCGCCCACCGCGTCTGAGCCACGCCCAGCTCACTCACGGGTTTCCCTTTGCTGTGAAAGAACTGGGCGGGGTCTTGTGATATGACGCGCGAAGCCCCGCCCCCACGCCCTAAATATGCGTTGAGATTCTCTATGGAGCTTTACTACTCAACTGTGTCAGGACACGCAGGAGGACACACCTAAACCCGGGGAGAAGTGTCCGAAACACGCAAGCCCATGCGTCTCCCACCGCCCAGCTGAGCTCCTTCGACAGAAAAGCTGAAAAAAAAACCCGGTTCAATTAAAATTAACTTAAGGTAAGTGTTTTAAAGGTTTGAACGAGCACGCGCATCTAGTATTATGTTGCCGTGTGGCTCGCGCCGCGCTCGCGCTCGGGGTGGTCACGCACGCCTAGTTGTAAAAAAAAATAATAATATTAATAATAATAATTCACACCGTGTAACTTGAAAGAAGATGATCTAGGTTGTTAGGTTTTTGTACCTAGAACAATAGTTTAAAGAAAAATAACAACAAATAAATAAATAATACCTGTAAGTGCGCGTGCGTTAACGTTACCAGCGTTTGCTTTTGTTAGTAAACTGCAGAGGTTGCACTTCTTCTGAACATCTGTACTGTATCTTGCACTTCTTCTGAACATCTGTACTGTATCTTGCATTAGTCAAATCGATCATAACTGATGAACAAAGCATTAATGCATCAATATGCACTGACTTGTCAGTTTTCTGTCCTGCTCCTCTGTGTGTGTGTGTGTGTGTGTGTGTGTTTATATATACACAGTGCCGGTTTATTAAGTATACAAGCGCATCTGTAAGTGATCAGCTAAGCAGTACAGTGTATAGTAATAAAGACAGATGTGTAGACGAAATTACATGCTTGCTTTAGTTTCAGCTCAGAAGAACCAACCTCCTGAGAGAGAGAGATAGAGAGAGGGAAGGAAGCTGTAGATACAGTGAATCAAACCACATGTCATGTACTCAACTGGAGTGTCTGACAGAGCAAGGGTATGATCAGATTTTCCATTTGTTCTCAGGTCCAGTCTTTTTAAGAAGCACTGTTTAAAACTCTCTTTTACACAGTTTGTTTCGCTTTCCTCAGCAGTGTGAATTCACAGAATTATTAGTCGAATAAACTATTTATACATCAGACTTGCTTACACCTCTGTCATGATCAGATCAGAGAGTCTCCAGTGACCGTGTGTGTGTGCACGATGTGTACCCGGAGTGACTTCCTCAGTTTGGTGGGGACACGGAGGGCTGGGAGGGGTAGATCCTGAGCACATGTGTTTGCTATTTAGAGAGTATTTCGTCAAATGCCTTACATCTGTTTTGCGATCTTTGAACTAGTTTCCCTCCGCCCCCTTTCAACCCTGGTTCTGTCTTTCTTCCTCTGTTTCTTCCGAGCTTTTTTTGTGTCTTTGTATACAATCCTATAAGGATGATAGAATGAGTGTAGAAAGTAAGAAAGTGCGTCCATGTCCTGTTCTGTTCCTGAGAACAAGCTAGGAATCATGAGAGCACATCCAACAAGCTTAAGTGATGCAACACTGATTTGCAAACGTGTATGCTGATGCTTGTTATAACAGTTACACAGTGGTGTACTCGAGCACATCCTTTTTTGTTTTGTAGTGTAGCCTCCTCATAGCTCAAAGGGTTCTAACTGATGGCTTGTACACCCTCTCACCATGTCAGGCCTAGGTTTCCTCCAGATTCAACAGTTTTCTATAAAAAACGTATTGTGTGGGTAAGCTGAAATTGGCCCTGGGTGTGAATGAGTGTGTTTAGGTATATGTGTGTGTGTGGTGTCTTGCAATAGACTGGTGTCCCGCCCCGTCTATATTCCCACTTCACACCCATTGTTCTTAGTTTAGGCTCTGAATCCGTCACATCCCTGATCAGTATAAAGCTGTCACTGAAGACAAATTACAGAATTATTGTCTTTCTTTCTTTTTCTTTTTTTTCATCAGCCTGTCTTGTTTGACGATTCTATTCCCTGAAATGTGTCTGAAATGACTTACTCTGAAACAAATGTCATGACTACTCGGGAACCTGCTATGACTAAGCAAGATGCCACTAATTATGCTCGCTCTATTAGGAATCATCATCAACATCATGGGGAAAGAAGTGTGAAAAGAAAGTGATGAATGTTTGCTGGGACGCTTTGGTGGAACTGGTTGGGCAGTCATGCAGCGGTGTCCGTGATAACTGAAAACCCTGCTAGATTGCTCTAAACACAAACAGTCCCATGAGTCAGCAGGCTACTGTGGTCCACACTGCATTTTGTATATGCTGCACAGTGAGGGCATGCATGCACATGCTGACTAGATCTACTATCTACTGAGTGCACGCAATAGTTGAGGAAAACAAACAACTTCTCAGAACATTTTATTTGCATTAGTGCATAGGAACTATGTGTTTCATGTTTACATTTCTGTATATACACTGCCTGGCCAAAAAAGTCTCACATGCTAAGGTTTTACCCAGGCACCTTTAGGTTTGATTACAGCACACAGCCAGGACGTGTGTAAAAATAACTCCCAGAAGCACTCTTTGGAATATTCCTATGCCACCAAGGGAAAAGAACTCCATAGATGTGATAACCTGGTCATTCAGTACATTCAGGTCATCTGACTTAATTTATTAACACATAGCATTGATGAGACTAGACCTAAGCAACTGAAGCAACCGCAGATCAACCTTGGCCACTATGCATGATGAGTGCATTGCTTCATCAGACCGTGTGACCTTTTTCTGTTGCTCCAAAGTCCAGTCCTTATGCTCTCTAGCAAATCTAAAACTTTATTTCTCCGTTCAAGATAATTTTTTTCCGGGGAGAAGTTCCTAACCCAGTTTCAGTAATTTCAAATATAGATGACTTTTTTTTTTGATCAGGCAGTGTAAGTGTGTAAAGCCAGATAACATAAATGCTCTCAAATCCGTTTGGCCAAACTGATGACCACGAGCATTAATTCAAAAACATTAATTCTTTGAACACAAAATCAATTTTTTGTAGCTGCCATGTCCTGACACGAACCCTATTTTGAAAAAATAATTTAATGATCTAAAGGAACTTGAAATGTTTAGCATGGAGGAGGGTATGAAGGCATTACAGAAAGACAAACCAGACATTTCCAGGTTAGTGTCACAAAATATTATTACTTGAAAACCAAACAAAAATCTTTTGGTTAGGTACATTTAATATTTTTCTTGTCAGGGGAAAAACTTTTAACATGTTGCTGCATTCTACAAAGAGTGTCAGTACATTTCTAGTTAAGTGTAAATGCTGTGTTTAATGTTTAAACATAACTACATTAGTGTCGATCTGCTGTTCACACTGATGCCACATGCACTTTCCCCTGTAGCCGAGTTCAGCTTTGATACTCCTCTCTGTTTGACGGTTTCCTGCTTCCTCTGGTGCCTCAGAGGTTTAATTCAGTCCTCGTGTTCTTGCTCATCTCTCTCACTCTAGTTGAATGAGTCGAAAACACCATGTGCTGTATTGCTCAATTAGAAAGCACGAGGTGCTTGTGTACAGTCTTTGTTTCCGGTTGCCATGGATTTCTGCGGTGACCTCAGCATCCAGGGACTCAATTTTGACTCTTGGCGGTGTTGTTTGTTCCACTGTCTCAGCTCTCAGCCCTGTGCTACGATTACATGAATGTGTTAGAAAGCATGGTGCGTAAGTGACAGAATAATGATACTGTAGGCTTCGGACATGACAGTAGACATGGCGTTGTAGTTTGTGCACCCATATAAATATTTGTGTGTGTAACTTATAAGCAGTATCACACGAGAGCAAGTGCTGCACATCACGGCTTTCGATGCAGTCGTGGCACGAGAGAAGCTTTCGTCGTTTTGTTCCACTAACGATATTCTCAGAGAGTGGCGGAACTAACTAACCACAACTGGTGAAGCTGACCGCCAACAGTTAGCAACTGAAAGTGTAATTAACAGGGGTAAAAGTAGTTTTAAATTCTTACTACTACTATGCGAGGAGAGTAAACCATGGAGGTGGTGCACAGTCCTGTAAACCTTGTGAGTTTCTCTTTAAATGTCCACTTGTGTGTTATTCCACTTTAAAAATATCAGGGGTTTGAACCCCAATGAGCGCCAAATGAAAAGCTAGTGCATTATGAAGGGCATACAAGCCATTGTTACACATACCAAGTAGTGCCCTTGATCAGGGATTGGAAATCAATTTGCAATTCAGCCATATGTTACATATGTACCGTTGTACATGGAAAATAAAGAACACTGATCGACCAGATGCGATTCAGAATGATTTAGAGGTATTTATTAAGGAGTCAGAGCGTTGTTTAAGAAGTCTTAACGTTATTAGATGTGTTTTCGTTTGCTAAAAAGTAAAGGAATGATACATCACAGTGTTGTTACCGTGCATTATCAGCACTCGTGGAATGGCCCCTCATCCAATCAGATTTGCTTGGTTGGAACTAACAATTTTCTGCAACCGTTAATGCAAAAATGTGGCATGTGCAAAAGTGTGGACACCTTTACGATTTATAAAGGTTCCGAATTTAATTCACGTTAGGATGAAATTGACTCGTTAGGACTCGTTAATCAGGTCAAGAATTGTCATTATAAACAGCAATTCCAGTGCATAAGACATTTTCATCCTTTCTCATCACACCTATGATTATTGTTGATGGTTTTCCCATAACTTCATGTCTCATCTGGTGTTGTAATGTGGAATTAATGTTTAACAAGCTGTATCATGTTATTCATGTGATTCTTCACTCATATGCATTTTTAACACATATTAATCTGGTCTGCATTCACATTATGAAAACTTGAATATCAGACATTGTTAACAGTTAAATGGGTATGACTAGACAAACACGTGTGTGGCAAAAGATTATGAAAGCACTTTTTTTTTTTGTTTAAATGGAAACAAAAACAGCCTGTGGCTATATTGTAAAATTGTATAACCTCCGTCTGACTTCTAGGTATAATGTTCTTAAATATAAATATTGAGCTGGTATTATTAATAAAATGACATTCCTGTTCAAAGCACAGCTTTGTTGTTTTTGTTCTGCCACAAACAAAGAACGCTAGCCCATACCCACTATCCCACAGCTGTGAGGGCTCGGAGGCAGAGAGAAATATGGAGGAGGGGGAGGAGCTCACGCGCGCTCTGTATCACGACGGCTAGGATGTTTAATATAGGCTAATACAGAATGATGCAAGAGTTTCTCAATCTGACCTGAATTCACAAAAAACCTGGAACTTCACAGCTGAATGAAACGCCGGTGAACTTTTATAAAACCGAACATCAGGATCTTATGTTTGTGGTGATGGAGTGGTTTATGTAACGTCAGTGATCGTTACACGTTTCAGCTATTAGACACATCTCCTGTGTATATAAGTTGCTGGAATGTGAAGTGTGTGTCTCTGCGTGTAGGGGATCCACTCTGTCTGAGTAATCGATCCAGCTTGAGATTTGTGGTGCACATTGATTATTTTTTTTTCTACTTTCTGCTCATGGCATTCAAATGAGCAGCAATATTACGTTTTTTTCTTTATTTATTTTTTTCTTTCTCCCAAGCTCATTGAGAAATTACTGAAGGAGTTTAATATCCAGGCCTAAAAATAAATACGTGATAAAAGAAGATGCATCTTTTAAGTGTGGCAGTGTTTTTGGTCGTTTTGAAATGTTACTTTTTAAGGCATACGTATAATTTAATAGAAATGTTAAATATTGAATATATAATTGTACATTAGAATATTGTGTACACTATATGAGAGAGAGAGAGAGGGGGAGATGATGTGCCACCTGGCTGTATTGATGGATAGTGCCAGATCAGCAGTCTGATGGCTTACTCACACACTGTCTGGATAATGAGAACAGTTGTTGGTATTTCTATTTTTTTTTTTAAGCGTGTGCCTGCGCTTGCACACGTGTGTTTCAGGGTTTCCACTAATCCTGCTTACTCTGCATGAGAGCCAATGAGAGACGATCACCATTATCTTTCCACTCAGACAGTACAGACAATCTCACACTCACTCTTCTTATAAATCCAGAACAATGAGCGCATCATAAAAAATGGCCATGTAAAAGTGACCTTTCCCTTCTTTCCATCCCTTTTGATGTTTTTCCTCATTTGACGCTCGATGCCTTTTAATCTACTGAGATATAGACAACACATCATGTCACATTTTGACCCAGCCTTTGTCAAACATGAAGATATGATGACCTTCTTTAATGAAAGAGGGAATTAGCTATAATAAGTAAGGAATAAAACATAACAGGGTGCATTGATAAGCTGGTTTCTTAACACAGAATATGCTGAGGCATTTTATTTTTCTTTATGTATAAACAATTTTTTCAACAATACATTTTTTTTATACTAAAGAATGACACTTGCTTTAAAGCCATTTATAACTGTTATACGTTTTTATATGAACATTCCATCGATATGAAATCCTAAGAGGTACATTTCTGTTTTTTTTCTTTTCCTTTTACACATGCATGCATGCACAACTTTTACTCGTGACATAACAGGTGCATACCACAGCTGAAAGGAATCTATATATCCGCCATACTGCAGCCTTTGTTCAACAGCACACAGCTGTTACAGTGACTATACACACACACCCTCACACACCTGATCCCTTATTGAACAGTTGCTATACTCACTGACCTCAAGAGTGATATAGAGCTCTGAACACAGTGCTGCGCAGGACATTAAGCCATATGTCCCTAAATGGCATGTGACCATGTGATCATTACAATATAAAGATATTTTTATCAAAATATGTGAGAGAAATAAAAAATTATATACACATAAATATGCGCATACACACACACAATATTACCATTAATAATTGAATCATTTATTTAAGTCCATGAATGAATGGTTACCCTCAGCAAGACCTAATGCACCTAATGTTGTGGCTGTGTGTCTGTGTCTTTGTTTGCACACGTCAGGCTGTTATTTGAGCTCCTTTTAGTGCAGCGGTCCACAGGTTCATCACATAACTGTACTGTGACGTGAATCGTGTGGTCATCAGTCTATTCAGTCACTGCTTTGTGATGCAGACCACAAACACACACACAAATAATGGAGCAGTGGATCTCAACCTGTGCAGTCACTGGATGTTTTTCCTCACACACGTACACACAGTTCACCTTTTGAGAATAAGAATAAAAGCACAAAAGAACAGGTTTATTGTACTTAACACAGTGTGGATCAGTAGATGTGTAAACTTGAGAAGTTCCATTGATGATGCTTTTCTGATGTAATTGTATTTTGTTTATAGGTGTGTGTGAGTGAGTGTGTGTGTGTGAGTGTGTGAGTGTGTGTGTGAGTGTGTGTGTGAGTGAGTGTGTGAGTGAGTGTGTGAGTGAGTGTGTGAGTG